>CATNEM010000287.1:0-195000 GCA_950096795.1 Macrostomum cliftonense | reverse complement strand
ACGGAAAAGGCGTTCGGTCGTGAGAATTCGTCATACCTTTCAGCCGAGGAAAAGTTGAGTGGAGGCTCATGATAATTGAGCGGATTCAAGCTCAAGACAGTGCATGGGCAGCGTTGCAAATCTGTTTCTCAGTTGGGATGCAAAAAATTTGTGTAACGAAAGCCGCGTCTCGAGATGGGATTAATCAAGCGCACGGAGCTCTGTTTTCGCTCATCCTGTTTTGTTCAGTCAATGACCGACAAGCTGGCAGCTGAGTCCTGAACTATCTTGCCATGAAAAGATGCAAAATATGAAAATGACGAGGAAGTCTTCATCCTGTTTCCTGTTGTAGCTCAGTCTCATTTTACCGTTCACTGCCTGCAGCTGTCGGAGTGCGTGCAAGCTAGTGTCGAAAAAGGCTCCTCAAATTATTCATTTCTACACTGGATTGATCAAATTAGGATTATTTTAGCGGCTCAGTTTTCCTTTTGTGGGTCAAATTTACAGAAAGTTCAATGCCAATACTCGTTCCATATTAGTCGGTAACTTATTAAAAATTTCTAATTTGTGATAAAGGTTGGTTGCTTACACTGCTTTAGTGTAAATTGTGGACAAAACGTACCACCAGAAATTGAAGGTCTATTGCAAAAAAACTTATATCAAACCGAAAGACTCACCTGTCAATGGAGAGGGCCACAAGTGTGTACACGGACACGCCCACGGTGAGAAATCGGCAGAAATAGATGGTCTTGCAGAAGAATACGGGCAATTCGACGCCAAACTTGCTGATAATGTCGCACGGAATGAATAGCATTAGATAGATGCAGTCAGCCGCGGCCAAGTTAGTGATAAACAGATTCGGAGTTGTTCTCAAACGCTTATTACTGGCAATGATGAAGATTAGGATCAGGTTGCCGCTCAGGCCCAGGAGGAATACGATGCACTGCAGGCTAATGTGCGTCTGGTCTATCGCTCCGATGTTCGGCTTGTACACGGTGTAGTTGAAGCAGCTCGAGTTGCCACTGGCATTGACTGCGGCCTCGGTGGGTCCCGTCAGTGAGCCATTCTCGGCGGCTGGTTCCACGCTGTACGGCATGTCGCGAAGCTTCGGTGTGTGGCTCAAACTGGTCCTGTGATTATTTGATAAGCTAATGCAAATTATTGCGTGTCCATTATCCTAATAGAAGTTGCTGCTGTGCTGGCGTAATAACAAACGAATAACGAGTAGATTAATAACAATGACGTCAAGCGACGATCTCAGCTTTATATTCAGCATTTAAAATACCCAGTGTACCAGTATAAAATACGATTGAGGCTAGCAGAAAATTTTCATAACAGTCTCCCTTCAAGACATCAGGAGGTTCATTACTTCCTATTAGTGTATCGGACGTAATACGAGCTCGTATGGCTCACACATTGACTCTCGTTTGTTATGTTAGTTATAACGCTTGAACTTTCACTTTCGTCTAGATTTCCTTTAAGTGTCTGATGGGGCCTCAGTTGTGCATCATGTAATGTGCCATGTCGCACTCCGCAGCCTTGCACTATTTCAAACCATCCCACCTGCTTCATCACAATTACACTGAATGGCAGCAAGATCAACGCATTGCTATTCACTGCAGGGATGAATTCAACTCCGTCAAGCTGTCCAAACGGTGGCAGTCAAAATTGTTAGTTGAAATGCGCAACGCGCGATCGGTGCACCTGATGTGAATCCTAACAGCGAAGCGACTATGGAACAATTCAGCAGATAGCTTGTTCGTATCTTACAGGACAGACAAGTCGCAGTCCAAGGCTTTTCTTTAAACAATAATCAAAGCAGTGATACTTTCACAGTGGGTGGTATTTTTTAGCTATTTATCTCCACACATTAACCAGACGATGCGGTCTAGATACAAAGAAAAATAAACTTTATCTATCTCTCCGTCACAGAAATCACTTTTGATATTAGTAGAATACATTCGTAAATTAAAAAAAACAATCTTCCCGGCAGCTGTGCACACAAATTTACCTGATAGAAGCGAAGCTGTGGGTCCACCTTAGGGTCAGAAACCAATAAATCCAACCATAGACTGTGACAGCAGACAGGAGTAACAATTTCTATCGCTTTAAATGTGAAGGGGTGGAACTTTCAAATGTCTGCGAACCGCCAAAATGGGAGACGATAAGAGAGAGGAAAGCGCAACTCCAAAGCCGCATCCTTTTGGGATTTTATAGCCAGCCAGCGAGCAGCAACCCACGCGGGACTTGGCGCTCCTCGTTCAGCCGCATTCCAAGCCCAGCCCAGCCAATGATAGTAGCCAGGGGGACATGATTTCATGGCAGCACCATCAAAGCCTGTTCTCTTATGCTCGCTGGGTGTCGCGAAAATGCCAGCCAACTATTTCGAATGTTGAAATGCGTGCAGTGCATTTCGTTTGGATTTATTGTTGCTTTGTGGACGCTTGAGCGTTTGAAAGTGACGAGTATTTGAGACCTTACTCTCAAACAGTACACTATTTGCGGAAAGACTTTATGTAAATAATGAAATGCGAACAAAATATGTTGATGACTATGTTCCAGCAGCAAGACCTCGGCCAGACTTTCATTCGATTCTGTAGGTCTTCTCATACATTTAATCACAGTTGATGGCTTATGTGCCAGTAAAGACTCAATGCCTCCAACTCAATTTATTAAACGAAGCGTCTCTATGCTGGTCTAATCAAAAGCTGGCTTCATCAGGCATCATCATCTGCAGGTGCTGGGCATTCATTAATAACTTTAATTCTACATTTTATCAGTGTTATTACTGAGCACTTTGCGTGAAATCTTTTTTAATTCTTAAATCTTTTTTTTTTCATAAATATTTACACTGGTATGCATCAGAAAAACTAAATACAGATTTTATTTTGTGAATTTACATTATAAAAGCAACTCGGGGTATGTTTTGTGAATGCCCAGATTAGCAATTTTGGCTAATGAGTGACGCGAACTTTGAGGTGCGTTGGCTCATTAATGCCCGATTAGCTTAGTCACAAAGCAACATTTTCCTACCTTTCAGCTCCAATAAACTGTCTTTGAACTAACAGACTTAGACACAGGTGGCAGTGACTGTTTAATTGATCAAGGATCAGGAAATCCTTAATTAAGAAGCCCAAAAACGACAAATATTGATAGATTGTTGCTTGTCCGACAGTAACTCCAGCTTACCATGTTTCACATACTATTTGTACCTAAAAAGTTTATGTCCACAATGCAGCGTGGGGCAAATCAAATCATTCATTTATTGCTATCACTGACAAGCAGTCACATCCATACCTATCACTAACAAGCAGTCACATCCCTAACTATCACTAACAAGCAGTCACATCCCTAACTATCACTAACAAGCAGTCACATCCCTAACTATCACTGACAAGCAGTCACATCCCTAACTATCACTGACAAGCAGTCACATCCCTAACTATCACTAACAAGCAGTCACATCCCTAACTATCACTGACAAGCAGTCACATCCCTAACTATCACTGACAAGCAGTCACATCCCTAACTATCACTGACAAGCAGTCACATCCCTAACTATCACTGACAAGCAGTCACATCCCTTACTATCACTGACAAGCAGTCACATCCCTAACTATCACTGACAAGCAGTCACATCCCTAACTATCACTAACAAGCAGTCACATCCCTAACTATCACTGACAAGCAGTCACATCCCTAACTATCACTGACAAGCAGTCACATCCCTAACTATCACTGACAAGCAGTCACATCCCTAACTATCACTGACAAGCAGTCACATCCCTTACTATCACTGACAAGCAGTCACATCCCTAACTATCACTGACAAGCAGTCACATCCCTAACTATCACTGACAAGCAGTCACATCCCTAACTATCACTGACAAGCAGTCACATCCCTTACTATCACTGACAAGCAGTCACATCCCTAACTATCACTGACAAGCAGTCACATCCCTAACTATCACTAACAAACAGTCACATCCCTAACTATCACTGACAAGCAGTCAATCATAACAAGCAACGCCCTGAGATAGAATGTCAAGGTGAAAATTCTCGGCAGATTTAAGCGCATATTGCTATAATTGGAATAAAATTCAGAAAATCCTATAAAAAATAATTTCTCTAAAATGCAGAAGACTGTTCAGGCAATAATTATTGCCCGCTGCATTTTCATCGCAGCTTTAGCTAAGCGCGCCACTCTACACTAAACAGACAGCTTGTTAGATAGGAAATTTTTGCATGGAAAAAAGGCATTTCTAAGCAGAAAAAAATGAAGCAGCTTCAGAGTTATCGGGCTTGTCGCTCCGCTCTGCAGCTCCCTTTCAACCGTTTGACAGCTCTTCCCAGCTTCAAATCCCATCTCGTAATTCCCTCCACCAAGCATACCAGTCTCACTGGCTCACTTGACGATATTTTTTTACAGCAACACACGTCGGCGGGCAGAATTTTAATCTGCCTCAAATAAAAATCTACCTTTGTCTGCTGCAGGCTGCGGACCCGTGTGGCGGGAGGGGAAAGCAATGAGACTGCTGCATCAGAATGGTACTCCCTCTGCCGGTTGATTTGGCCCAGTTTGCTGCTCAAAAATCATTCTGAGTGGAGCTGAAATGAAACATCCACTGCAATTGGGAGGCGCGCAGGATATTACATCCTTGTGTTATGTACACTTGCAACCGTTACTGACTCTTACTCGATACCAGAAAACCAATGCCAATTCACTTCTAGAAGCCTCTAATTTTAACGTATCTTAACGCCCCCGCTCTGTACTATCTGGCATCTTGAGAATGCCTTAAACGCATTCGATTTTACTCATTGAAAGATTAAAATCATTGCAAGCCATTATTTTGAGACACGATGACATTTATGCTTCTCGTCAACTTTGAGCTGGCAGCTCATATTTGATATTTTTTGCAAATTAACATTGCACTTAAAAAGTCATGCGACGCTGTCAAGGTATTTAAAAAAGCTATATCGCAGGGTGAAATAATGGGATGATAAAGCCACATTTTCTACTACAAGTAGCGACGCATGTGCTTTATAGTGCTAAAAGTAGAAAAAACGAATGCAGCGCACGGTTATTTAATAGGGGCGCTAGGGAGGTTTTTTGGGCTGTATGGGGGTCCGTCCTGACACTCTAGTCCCGACCACCGACTTTCAGTCCAAATACGAAATAACTAAATAGCATTTTGGCATGCAAATGCTACCATGTACCGTCATCCATGATTTGCTGGTTTTAATGAGAAACTACAAATGTTACACTACTCTGGTTCTCAATTAATGTCAATCCTGAAAGCACAGAATTTCGAAAACCTAGGATCATTTGATTTGGGTCACTCTAATTTGGGTCACCTCTTGACCAACCTAACGATTGTTAAACACACATTCCCACACGCAGACAAGGTAGGAAACACGCTTGCGTTTAATCACGCGCGCACTTGTTAATAACAGTGCGCCATAAAAAGGAGTGAAACCCCCAGATTGGAGCAAATTGAAACAATCTCTCTATCTCTCCTTTTTTCCGTCATCCAGTTTGTGTCTGTACAGTCAAGTGAGCGTGTTCCTGTTTAACGTACAATTGATTCAGCAGTGTACATTTGGACGATTTGATGGACACCCTATTTGTACACTCTAGGATAGAAGGAGAGAAAGGAGCTGCGGGGGGCAGAGGGGGACAGCGGGGCGTGCAGCTGGGATGCTAAAGTGTGATAGCTTAGCATGCTTGAAATCAAGAAGCTTCTCCGTTCCGTCCTAGGGTGGAAGTGGAATCACCCGCTGCATGCCGTGCCATGCCATCGAGCTTAAAATAAAACCGGTCTACAGTAATTTGCCATGCCGCAATGGAGCTGCCACTTCGCTTGAGCAGATTTTGCAACTAGATGCTGCAGGCTGTCTACTGGTGAGCCGTTCAGCTGATGCTAATTGAACACCTGGTTTATGCCAGATGGTGAACATTATTCTCGATCTAATTAAATAAACTGTCAGTGCATGCACTAATAGTTAACACTTCTGATAAGTAAATATTCAATACGCTCGTACAAGTGACCTGATAAGTACAGGTCATGGCTTTATTTCGAAACTCATGACGAAATGGGGTCATGGCCTTGTTAAAAATCAGTCAGAAAATGTTTCTATCGAGCGTACATATCTATCAACTATCTGTCTATCTGTCGATCCATCGAATGTATATCTATATCCATGTGCGTCTCAAGGACACATTAAGTAAAAAGACGGGACACTGTTTCTTGGAAAGTTTTTTGAGGGCCATTTTCGCGAAAAAAAACACTACGGAGATAGGAAATTTGCAGATTTTCGACGTAAAATTAAAGATTGCGCTCGATTGGAAGCAGATGCAAATCTCATCTTTTGACATGTGCTTCCTGCTTTTTACTCTATCGAAATATGTGCGTGTTAATTTGTGAAGAATTGGTCTTTTAACTGTAAAATTGTAAAATTGTAAAATGAAAAAATTTTTTCCTAAATTTGTAGGAAATTATTATTTTAATGACATAGTATTTCACCAGCTGGGCAGGTTGTGATCCTCGTCTAACAAAGTCTGCTTTATTCAAATAAAGCAGACTTTGTTAGACGAGTATTTTGGATAATTTTGCTAGTCCAGTCACATGTCAATTTCCGATTCTCTCTGGGTTGGTGATTTGTCATTTACTAGGTTTGGACGAAAATTTTATCAATATCAATAAAATAGCTATTTTTTACAAATTAAGACGTACACAGTTCGATGGAGTAAGAAGGCAGGAAGCACATATCAAAAGATGAGATTTGCACCTGCTTCTAATCGAGTGCAATCTTTAATTTTCTGTCGAAAATCTGCCAATTTCCTATCTCCGTAGTGTATTTTTGCGAAAATTTGTCGCGAAAAACTTTCCAAAAACAGTGTCCCGTCCTTCTACTTTAGGTGTCCTTGGTTCGTCTATCTATCCATTGCTCAATTTATCTTGTTTCTCTAGCTACCTCTTCGCGTCGTTGCCCCAAAGTTTTTTCTTTTTATTTCTCCTTGCTCAGGCTACTATTCACTTTTTTCCCCTTCATTTATCGACCCCAAGCCTGTCAGCAAACTTCCTTACTTGCCTTTCTCTCACTGAATGAAACCCTATTGGTGGCAACCGCTGGATGCTGTTGGTTCTTGTGCGTGCAGGCAAGAAATCTTTCCTCCCCATGCATATATAAGTTATTCCCAGCTGTCTATAGCTGCTCTCGGAATGGAGTTTATGTTGAACTAACGCCTGCAGCCTATAATTGAGCAGACTTGCAGAAAGCCTCACATCAGGCTTTTGGTAAGAATTGATATTATAGTTTGCTGTATTTTAGACTATAGAATAGGCTGTATTCAGACTGCTGCTTGGCTGCCTTCTCTCTGTCGGCCTCTCTCTTATCTCTCCAATCACTGTAGTATTATCTAGTCTGGCTAAAACTGGTACATTTCCCTGATTTGCACTCGCGGTGCAGTCAATTTCACTTTCCACGCCTTCTACAGTGCGCTGTTTTTCGCTGGGACGCAAATGGGACACTATAGGCGAATCCTTGGAGTATATTGCACTGTTCTAGGGACCATAATCAACTCGAACCATCGAGCTCAGTACAGTCCGTTCCTTTACAGATAGAGTCAGATGGCTACATTATCCAATGCTGATTCGTCTGCGGAGAAGGATCAACATGTTTCAGGTGAGAACTTGAGCACATGAGGCAGTAATTCTCCTGCACTTTAGCTCGTACTGTAAAGCCTTTCGAAATGGATTCCCATCATGAAAATATTGACAGTCTCAGTGCAGCACTGCGAAGAGCTTCTGCCCGGATCAGCGTCTGCAGACGCCAGCGAGAGTCGCATTCAGCAGCGGCGCCAACAGCGCAAACGCCGGGCCAACCGCGGCGGTGGCGTCTGCGGAGTTGGCGGCGGCGGCGGCTCACACAGCAGTCGCCGGCCGCTGCTCTCAGGCGGAGGCGACGGTGCCGGCGCTGTGTTCGAAGGCGGCCGCGAAGAGGACTTCAACGAAGATGAAAACGAAGACTCGGACAGCGATCTGGACACCGAGCGGAGCTTCCGCATCATCCGGCCGGTGTACACTCAGCAGCAGTTCGATGAGAAGCATGGCGGTCGGCTAGTTCGAAAGCCGCTGCTGACTCGACTTCGCGACAGTCTGCGCAAATTCGCGCCGAGTGGCAGCGGCAGCGGCAGCGGCGACATCAACAGTAGGGACTGCAGCGGGACGAAGTCGGAGCTGCTTCGCTTTCTGCCTTGCGTTGGAATCATTAAAAATTACAACATTCGCGAGTGGCTGCTAGCTGACTTCATCTCTGGTAAGCGTGGTAGGCTCATATTTTAGTGACGCCATAAAGAAGGCGATGAATGTTTAACTTATCGTAAAACAGCTCGTAAACGATTACCAAGTGCAGTGGTTTCTAAGAAATTCTCATGGAATCTAGCTATCAGCAAAGTGGTCAGTTTCAAATACGAGCGTATTATTCGTCCATTAAATCAAGAATTTTGCACTTTTGTCGAGCAAATTTATTGGATCTATTTTAAGCATGACGTTGAAAGCATGGCGAATGACATGTTTAATGAGATTTTCCAACCAAGAGCTCTGTATATGTCGAATCGATTTTCCTTTCATTGGTCGATTTGTCCCGAGGCAAGATCTGGTTGTGACAGGGTGAATGTTCTCACTGACTTTTGCTGATTCGCTGTTTTTTGCTGAGTGGGAACGCACCACTCGATCAAATCTGATTCTGACATGAAGTGAAGAAACGTCCGAAATCAATCACTCATTCAGGAACCATTTCTGAGCTAGATCGATTTTTATGAAGCATTTCAACGATAGGATTCTGCAGTTAATTCGGCTGATGCATTTTTGGGTAGTTTATAAGATTTCAGATTTGGTAACATAAGGCCTGGAAAATGTACAGCACATGTTTTTTTAACTGTTATACCTTTGTTATTTCTGTTCGATATGCATTACAACATTATTTTGTTTTCGGTTCGAAAAAAGACTGCGTAGAGTTTTCATGACATTACATCAATGTAGTAGGTAGAAAAACTTTGATACAGTTAATTTCAGTTAGGAGTGGCATGTTTTTCAACAGTTTACATGCTGTAGCCTGTTTAGTCTAGCTTTGCAGCTTAGTGATCATGTTAGGGTGTCCCAATCCTAGGGCAAGGCACTTTAGGTTTAAACGAGTTTTAGTCCAACAATCTGAAATTTCGTGTCAGTGACAGTGGGGATATGAAAACCATGCACTGATTCTACGAGCGTAATTTATCATGTATATATGCAAATAATACCAAGTTCTGTGAATAATACTACAAAAGTATCGAGTAACCGTTATAATTAAACAGCGCCTGAAACTCGTCACTAAAATCACCCACTCCCTGATGCCAGGTCTCACGGTCGGCATCATGCACATTCCCCAGGGCATGGCCTACGCATTCCTGGCAGAACTGCCGCCCTATATCGGGCTCTACACATCTTTCTTTCCGCCATTAATTTACTTCTTTTTCGGTACGTCGCGTCAAGTATCCATGGGAACCGTTGCTATCATCTCTCTGCTAGTTGGCGGTCTAGTCAGCAAGCATTTTCCAGCTTCTTTAAGCTCGCCATCATTGGTTGGTAGCCCTGGTAATGAGACAACGACTTCGACAGGAACTCAATTGATGCTTGAGCTGAATAACAACAGCTCGTTGGGAGTTGATCCCTTTAGTAGCTCTCCGTTTCAGTGGAGCTCTGACCCTGTCAGCAGGAATCGTGTGGCGCTGGCTTGCGTTACCTGCCTGTGCGTTGGCCTCATCCAGGTGTGTTTTCATTCTGTCCTGTTCTGTCGTTTTCTATGAACGCACTATTGGGTCATAAAAGTATGTAGGTACAACGGCAACGCCTATACAATCCTTCAACTAATATCGCTATCTTCACTGCCCTGCGGCAATTACCCCATTATGCGTCATTACCCTTTGAAGAATGCCGCTCCACCCTCCAGCTTCTGACGTTGAATATGCTACCAGCTTCTCTATATGCCTTTCTGAACATTCTATGCATCTATGATCCTTAGGTTTTAAGAGGCAAAAACGTACACTTCTTTAGGTAATAAGGTTTTTTTACAATTTAGAACAGAAAATATGTTCGAAATCAATATTTTTTTGCTTTTTATTGTCCCGAATAACTACTCAATTGCAGCTGATGATGGGCTTCCTGCGACTCGGATTTCTCACTCGCTACCTCAGTGATCCGTTAATCTCTGGCTTCACAATGGGCGTTGCTATCCACGTGTTCTCCAGCCAGATCAAATACGTGCTGGGCATCAAAGTTCCCAGTCGGAATGGCGTTTTCAGCCTGCCGCTGGTAAGTGATCAATCACTGCGGGGTCCTATGCTGCATTGCACGGTCCTAGAGCTGCTCTTATCTAACTACCAAGAACTGTGTTAGCTGGATTGTCCCATGAATAGTGCTAGCGCCAAGCAGATGTGTAAATCAAACTTTCTCTCCAAACTTTCCTCTCCTATATCTCTCCCAGCACGCGGAAAATCCCATTTCCCGGAATCCTTCACTTCGAGTTCCAGCGACTCAGTTTGGAGCTAATGGAAGTTCTCCATCATTAGATCCCCCGGGGCAGGGTAAGGACGAAATTAGACTCAAATCCGGAGACTTTGCCCCGTCAATTTTTCCCGGGACATGAGATTACTCAGCAATGCGGGGAATAATGTACTGCAAGCCGCATTTACATCCGCATTAGCTGAAAGTCGGGCTGCGACCGGGGAAAAACCAAGTCCCGCTGCTAATTATAATTGTAGTTATTTTGAGTCTGAGTCCCAGACTTGAACCCCAACAAAATCACCCTAGGCGTCAAAGTTTTGCATTAGTATTTGCGATTAGTGCTCTTATATACACTTAATAAAGCCTGCGCCTCAATTGATAAAATTTTGTCCATTACAGCACTATTACGATCTGCTGCGCAATATAGCAAAGACCAATTTCATCACTGTGGGCATAGCAGTGGTTGCCATAGTGATTCTATACGTCACCAAGGAGTATGTGAATCCAAGGGTTAGAAAGAAGATCAAGGCTCCGCTGCCCACTGAACTTCTGATTGTAAGGACGCGTTGGTGTACTCGTAATCATTTCATTATAAGATTGGATCTAACCGCCTCCGAGCAAGAGTCTTTGCTTTTGTAATTCAAATTTCAGGTATGCCTGGGTACAATACTCTCTCACTTCCTGGAATTGAAGAAAAACTACAATGTTAACATTGTTGGCACGATACCGACTGGGTAAGTATTTCATTAGAAAAAATGCTGGTAGATAAATTATTTTTGAGATTCCCTTCAGCAGCCTTTCCACCTTTGATTAACTAACTCAGAATCCCGCCGCCAGAGCTGCCAGATTTCAGCATCCTCCGAGCCTCAATGGCAGTAGAGATTGTCACCATTGCAATCATAGCATTCTCAGTTTGCGTCTCTTTGGCTAAAATTTTTGGCAAGAAGCACAATTACGAAGTTGCTCCCAGTCAGGTGAGCAACTTTGATGCGCTACTTTTTAATTTCGACAAGGCTTTATTCGGAATGCAATCCATCGACCAGAAAAAAACGCTAGAAACTTGTCATTCAACCAACAGGAGCTAATAGCCTACGGAATCTGCAACACTGTCGGCTCCTTCTTCCACTGTTGGCCAGCCGGGACATCCTTGTCCCGTTCAGCTGTGCAAGACAGCATGGGCGGCAAGACGCAGGTTGCCGCTCTGTTCTCTTCCACCTTGCTCCTTCTTGTACTGCTGTTTATCGGGAAATATTTCGAATCGGTGCCCAACTGCTGCCTGTCAGCCATCATCATTGTTGCCATCAAAGGCATGCTGGAGCAGGTCAAGGAGGCGCCTGTACTCTGGCGACTCTCGCCGTACGATTTCTGGACCTGGGTGGTGGCTTGCCTGGGCGTCGTGTTTTTGGCCGTTGACTACGGCTTGATACTTGGCCTGGCATTTTCCATCTGCACTATCATTGTTAGAACACAGTCGCCCACCTCTTCCGTGCTGGGTCGCATACCGGACACGGATCTGTACAAGAATGTACTTGCGTACGATGACGTGAGTTACTTTGTTTCCTTAAAAACTCTTTATGCTATGTGCGGTACAGTTTAGTCCAGAATCTTTTAAATAGTTTTAATTTTCATCGATCGTAACCAAATAACTTCCTTTGAAAATCAAATTCTTCTTAACGCCACAGGTGAAAGAAGTTGACGGTATGAAAATATTTCGCTACGAAGGCTCGCTGTACTTTGCCTGCGCGGAGAACTTTCGTGACAGCCTGTACCACAAGAGCGGCGTGCACCCGCGAAAATTGCTGCTGTCGAGAAGAAAGCTCACGGACAAGTACGCTAAACTTGCCGCAAAGAAGCTGCAAAAATCTCCCGACGAGCTGCGACAAGAATTCTTGAAACTCTCAGACTCTGAACGATCTGAAGCGATGAAGGAGTTCGGTCTTGAATGGCATCCGGTGCCCGTGCATCACGTGATACTGGACGCCTCCACGTGGGGCTACATTGACTACGTAGGGGTCCGGGCTCTGAACCAGACCATCCAGGAATACAAGGAGGTCGGCATCCGGGTCTACCTGGCTAATCCAAAGTGTGAGTACCGAGGATCAAGCATTAAAGCTAAATTAAGACATCGAATTTATTGAATGAGTCTCTAGGAGTGAAGTTGTCATGCAACCAAATCATAGGCAAACTAGAAATTTTTAGCAGAGTGGGTTTCATTATCAAAACGATTTCTGACACTAGCTAGCGTTTCCTCTCGATGGTTTTCAAGCACCCAAAATCTCATTAGGATTCAGATATTTTTTCACAAGACTTTAATTTAATAAGTATTTGGAAGTGTCTTGAAGTGGCATCTGCTAATGCCTGATCTTGTGCTTTGTGCTTTCCCGCCAAAATCTGCAAGATGGCACGAATAACCTTCCCGTATGGTTTTGGCATCATTTAGGCAATATTTAGTTAAGTGAAAATGCACCTCAAGGCTTCATAAAAATGATAGAAAAATTTTAATAACATACCATAATACTTCCTTAATCTAAGAGCTAGAAATCTTGAACTGATCACTTTCAGGCGGTATTAGAGCCTGCCTGCAGCGCTCTGACTTCTACGAGAAGAACGACCCGGACCTCATCTACGTCTCTGTCCACGACGCGGTCGTGGCCGCCCAATGCGAGCAGCGGCAGCGACAGCCCGGCGGTGCCCAGTCACAGGATGGAGAAGCTGCCGGACGGACCAATTCGGCTACTGTGACACCGGCTGTTGCTGACTCTGAAGTAGAGATTGTCGTTGAAGGGAAAGAGAAGGGAAAAATCGTGATAGAAAGTTAGATCAGGAATTTTCTCAGTAAGGGATTTATTCTGATGCTTCGCATCAAAAATATAATTACAATAATATTGGCCTCCCATCAATGTACGTGTAGTCAGAAAATTATTAAATCTAGCCTTTTTAGTAAGTACTGGGTCATCTGAGGTATGCTGTACATGCAAGTTCCTCATAAGGTCCGCTCGTATTTATGTACATCCGGCAATTAACCTTGAGCGGCAAACGTCCCGCCGACAAACATCAGCCAGCAAACTGCCCGCAGAAAAAATTCATAGACCCAACCAATGCTCGTTCAGACTTATTAATCAGTCAGCATTACAACTGCCTAATATTTATAACAGTCATTTTTAATGACTTTCTGGGCCATCAGGTTTGTTGATTTTTTATTAAGCAGCGAGCAATTTTGGATAGCAATCAAGGAAGACAAGAGAAAATTTTTTTTATGTTATTTCAAATTGCTTTTTCTGTCGAATATTAATGCTTCACTTTAGAGCGCTTTTTACTACTGAAAGTAGTGCATGTATTGAAAGCGTTTTTAAATATCAGAATTTTTCTCACCTCGAACAGAGGTGTGATTTTTCCGTTTTTAACCTCTGTTCGTTTACTTAGCAATGTAGCTTCTCATAAATTGATACCCAAATTGCAATTTATTAGAGTTTTTGTTATCGCTTTTTATCAATAGCGAAGTTTTTTTCCTAAACTTGACAAAATTCCTTTTGCAATCCTAGTAGCAAGTTATTTTAAAAAGGAGAAACCTTTTTGTGCATAATCTATTGTTGTGCTTTTTCTTTATTGCCAATCTCACTATTTAAGCATCTGCTTTTGACGTCTTTTTCTCTTACCAGAGCAAAGCATGATAAATTTCTGACTATCATTAGAAATGGTTTTGTCTATTCCCATGTCTCAAGCTGTTGTGATGCATTATCAATGATTTAAGACAGTTAACTAAACATGTTTAACCCAGTAACACGCAACATTTATTTATGGCGACCAGAGCTCACCATAGTACACATATACTTTCCGTTACAAATTATAATATCAGCACGTTATTACTTATTATTCTACTTATGGTAGACATCTTTTCTTTTCCGCCTATTTAACGAAAAGTATTTCTCGACCAACCTGCTATTCTCATTTCATAAAACCAGTCATAATGATGTTTAATACTGTATCTATCAGTTAAGTTAAACAGCTTATTTACTGCACTTTATCCGGATAGCAGCAAATTGTGACTACTTGTAAATTAGCAACAAGTCGCATAATAATAAGAAATAAATAAAGAATTCTATAAATGTTATATGCTTACTATACTGCAGAAAATTTGCTTTGTTCTTTGTAGTTCTATTGGAAATATATTGAGTCAATTAGAATTAGTGAAATAGGTGACCAACGCGTGATTGCAATTATCCTTGATCATCAGTTAGGAGATTTTTGAATACCAATACACAATCAAATACTTTCCTTCTAGAACCCTATTCAATCTGGCGCCATTGCATCCCTATTCAATCTGGCGCCATAGCATCCCTATTCAATCTGGCGCCATTGCATCCCTATTCAATCTGGCGCCATTGCATCCCTATTCAATCTGGCGCCATTGCATCCCATATTTAATCTGGCGCCATTGCATCCCTATTCAATCTGGCGCTATTGCATCCCTATTCAATCTGGCGCCATTGCATCCCTATTCAATCTGGCACAATTGCATCCTTATTCACTCTGGCGCCATTGCATCCCTATTCAATCTGGCGCCATTGCATCCCTATTCACTCTCAGTGCGATACCTTGGGGCAAAACTTATTATATTATTATTGGCACGCAATCGTGGAAAATCTTTTGTTAAGATTTTTGGCTGCTTTATAGTTACTCTGAATTGAAAAATTGCTTCTTGTTCATTCCAGTCACGTCTGAACGAATCAGCTACAGCTCGCTCTAGGCAGCATGCTAATAAGCGAAATAATGAGCGAAACACTGCAAGTTTAAAACGCTCTAGCTAACTTGAGAGGAAGTTTAATTGAATCGCTTAAAAAATTAACTTTTATTTTTGGCGCAATAATTTTTTAATTTAGGAAACTCAGAAGACAGCAAGAACTATTTATAACAATGAAAATCACTGCTGAAGACTGTGACTGAAAATATGAAACTATAAAAAACCCGCCCCATTCTACTTAAAATCTTACATGAATATGTACACACAACAACTAAAATTCCAGCACTATTTATCGCATTATAGTTTAAGTGCTCGACAAATAAAAATATTTTTCTCTTGTATTGATAGACAGCGACATGCTAAAGGCAATGACAATTCTTTTTGGTGCTTTTTGGTCTTATGCATTCTCATTTGCAAAAAGTCTTAAGATGAAATACACTTGGAGAGTGTAATGACTCAGCCCTAGTAACTAAAAAATATGCTAGATTGGCACACTAAAAACACTGTGGCTAGGCGTTGCCCTTTAACCGATTAAACAACATTCAAACGCTGTATTCAGTTAATTGTTGGCTGTGTCTTATCAACCGACTAACCGAAAAATGGCTGGCTATGTACATTCGTGTTATAGAGACGGAAAATTAACGATTTTAGCCTTGTTTGGCTTGGAAGCTGTGCAGGCCACACAGTGAGACACGCATGGAAAGGGTAAGAAACAAAAGCATAAAGCAGAAAAAAATTGGTTGGGGCTCATGAGCCGGGACGCCTGGTAGAGGAAATAGTGGACAGTCCACAGATGATTCGATTGCTTGCTTGCTTCCCATGCCACTTGAGCGTTGTGGCGTTCATGCTACGCCTCGCTTAAACAGTCGCTTCTCTCTATGAAAATGCTACAGTTTGAGACGGTGTCACGCAGCACCGACGTGCGACTGCGAGTGAGTGAGTGGGCTGTAGACTAGACTGTAGCTGCTAGACCCAATGCATTCAGATGCGGGCAGAAAGTATGGTTGGTTTGGGGCTAAAGCTACGCCCATATTCCAATAGTGCCAAGCGGATAATCAAATTTCTACCCCACCCCCCAGTTAGGCAGAGTTGGGTTAGGAAGGGTTAGGGAGGAAGGGAGGGTTAGGAAAGGTTTGAAATCCAGTAAGTAGGACGCATGATTCATGCACTAACAGTGAGTCAACAGAGCAGAGGCCCACCCTTCTCTCTGCACCCACAGAAGCTGTCTGTACGCATTCTGTTTAGAGCTTGCCCTAGTTATCGATTTTTTTCTAGCAGACGAAGGCTCTTGGAAAAATTGGGTAGACTAATAGCGGTGTACACGAGTGAATGTACCACCCGTCCCCTTGCCCCACTTTCCGTCCCATCGCCAGGGGCAACGCCGGCTCTCTACACAGCAACCCCCCTTATGGCAAATTCAGTGTTGCCGTTGGATACGGCTGGCCAAGGCTATATATTAGCAAACGCTGAGCCCGCTCCGAGACTCCCCATCGCCAGCTCACAGCTTACTTCTAAGCTTATCACCAGCGTTTTTCCGACTATTCTCCACGCCTCTTTCTAGGCTATCAAGCAACCATGGTAAGTGAATGAATGTAGATGCCTTCTGAATTGGATTATCTAAGTTTTGTACCTGAATTCATCTAGACACTAGACATTATACTTACGAATACGTCATTAAGTGCACACGCACAATTTAACTCTCCGACACTTCACTTCAGCGCGAGTGCATCTCAGTCCACGTTGGTCAGGCTGGCGTCCAGATCGGTAACGCCTGCTGGGAGCTCTACTGCCTGGAGCACGGCATCCAGCCCGACGGCCAGATGCCCTCCGACAAGACCATCGGCGGCGGCGACGACTCATTTAACACCTTTTTCTCGGAGACTGGCGCCGGCAAGCACGTGCCCCGCGCCGTGTTCGTCGACCTGGAGCCCACCGTAGTTGACGAGGTCCGCACCGGCACCTACCGCCAGCTGTTCCACCCGGAGCAGCTCGTCACCGGCAAGGAGGACGCCGCCAACAACTACGCCCGCGGCCACTACACCATCGGCAAGGAGATCGTCGACCTGGTGCTGGACCGCATCCGCAAGCTGGCCGACCAGTGCACCGGCCTGCAGGGCTTCCTCATCTTCCACTCCTTCGGCGGCGGCACCGGCTCCGGCTTCACCTCCCTGCTGATGGAGCGCCTGTCGGTTGACTACGGCAAGAAGTCCAAGCTGGAGTTCGCCGTCTACCCGGCCCCGCAGGTTTCCACCGCCGTCGTCGAGCCGTACAACTCCATCCTGACCACCCACACCACGCTGGAGCACTCCGACTGCGCTTTCATGGTCGACAACGAGGCCATCTACGACATCTGCCGGCGCAACCTGGACATCGAGCGCCCGACCTACACGAACCTGAACCGGCTGATCGGCCAGATCGTGTCCTCCATCACCGCCTCGCTGCGCTTCGACGGCGCCCTGAACGTCGACCTGACGGAGTTCCAGACCAACCTGGTGCCGTACCCACGCATCCACTTCCCCCTGGCCACCTATGCCCCGGTGATCTCCGCCGAGAAGGCCTACCACGAGCAGCTGTCCGTGGCTGAGATCACCAACGCCACCTTCGAGCCGTCCAACCAGATGGTGAAGTGCGACCCGCGCCACGGCAAGTACATGGCCTGCTGCATGCTGTACCGCGGCGACGTCGTCCCCAAGGATGTCAACGCCGCCATCGCCACCATCAAGACCAAGCGCACCATCCAGTTCGTCGACTGGTGCCCCACCGGCTTCAAGGTCGGCATCAACTACCAGCCGCCGACTGTGGTGCCCGGCGGCGACCTCGCCAAGGTGCAGCGTGCCGTCTGCATGCTGAGCAACACCACCGCCATCGCCGAGGCCTGGGCCCGCCTGGACCACAAGTTCGACCTGATGTACGCCAAGCGCGCCTTCGTGCACTGGTACGTCGGCGAGGGCATGGAGGAGGGCGAGTTCAGCGAGGCCCGCGAGGATCTGGCCGCCCTGGAGAAGGACTACGAAGAGGTCGGCGTCGACTCTGTCGAGGGCGAGGGCGAAGAGGAGGGCGAGGAGTACTAGACTGTTGACGAAGGAGCTGATAAAACTGAATAAACTGACCTCTCCCCAGCTATCCAAGTAGATAAAATTTTAATCCCTGCCACACAGGTTGGAAATCAAGGTGTTACTTCCGTGCTGCGCCACATTATTATTTGTACGTGGGTCCGCAGTCACGCGTTGCATAAATTGAAGCGGCGGGAACGAATCCCGGATCAAAGTACTGATTGAACTGTTTTTTTTGTTGTGCCAACATCAACGGCGAAGGTATGGGCCGTGTGTAGCCAACCTCTGAACCCACCGTGTGGGCTTCATGTTGCTGCACTCGGGTCCTGGCAGCTTCCTTTATTTCTTTGGGGCTGCGCTTTGCCGATTGAGTTGGCTGGTGTGTGTGAGTGATCCGGGTACTAGTTCCCAGTAGAGGAATTCTCGATGTGCGTTTTTTTCTTTCATTTGAATGAGAATGCAGTTTGGTTACCATCAGCTGTCTTTTAATTTGCAAGAAAAATTTTTCCAGCAGCTTAACAACACGCTGGCCTGGTTTATTATCTCTCCCTCTAATAAGCCCTCCATTGCAACAACCCTATGGAGGATTAAATAAAATTCTAACAAATTTAAATCCCATATTTTTTGCCTTCGCTTTTTTCGTGCAAGTGAAACACTCTACTTACAGATGACCAACAGTAGCATAGCATGAAGATTTACTTCATAGATAAGCTGGTAAAGAAAACAAATGAAAATGATTATGAAAACTAATAAAAATTGTTTGTTAAAAACGTACTTAACGGACCGGCGCTCAATGTACGAAGTAACTCAAAATCACTTCTAGAATTTCTTTCACAACTAGACGCTGTGTTGTGATCACAGTTGTGAAAACCACTCAGCTGAACAGCTGCCGCACACAAATAGATTTTTTATCTTTCTTTTTTATACAGGTGGTAGTTGAGTTCAATTTAAATGACTGAGTCATATTGTTTAGGGGCAAAATCCGTATGTATTCTGCTACCAAAGCTGTATGAAGCAAGCACTAAAAGCAGTAGTGTAACAGTAAAACATCAGCTTAAAAGTTCAATTAAGTCAGCCGCTACATGCAAAAGAATTTGTGTCCACAATTGATTAATGCGTCGTAAACGAGTATTTTATTGAAGCATGCGTAACAAATCAAAGTTAGAAAAGACAGGGTGAAAAATTTCGTTATATAAAATGATTAAACGGCACTGCGACGCAGCAATCAGGTATTTGACTCCATAGTTACCAATACCCGGAACAGCAAGTACTCGAGGTTTGGCATTTAATGATATGCAATAAAATTAAGCCTTTTAGAACCAAAATTTAAATTTATGCAGCGAAAGTGTTCAACTTCATGAACAAATAAATTTTGATGCTTGTGGAACCTAAAAGTATTTCTACAGGTATGAAATAGTACCATTAAGAGTGAAAATAGAGCAGCAGCAGATGAAGCAGCTACATTTGAGTCGTTACAAAGTAGGTTTGTGGCAAATAACTGTATTAAATAACCGATTTTTTATATAGCTTTTTTGAGTATTAAATGAATGCACGAAAATTAAAGCTTTCAGAGCAAAAAGTTTTCACCAAGCAATTTCATTAGTTATATTGATAGTTAAATCGCATCAAAATCCTCCAGATCCGCATCCGTCTCCATCAGAGTCAGGAAGGCGCTAGCACCCTCTGGTGAGCCCTGCTGCTGCTGCGAAGACATCTGTGGTCGACGCTGATCCTGTGTTTGAGCTGACTGTTGCGGAGACTGTTGCTCCTCCTTCGCCTTAGAAGGTGCAGCCTCCATAAGTGTGCCTTTTATATCGTCAATCCTAGCTTCACCAACTCCCCAGCTTCCCGTTGCTGCGGCCTCCGCGGCAGCTGCAGCTGCTGCTTTATTGTTTTTTGCCAGCTCCTCTTTGATGATCTCGCGCACCTGAGCCAATAGCTGGTCTCGTTCATCCTCCTCTTTTGGTGAGCTGCTGGCCATGAGTTTCTCGCGATTGTTTCGCAAACTGAACGCCTGATAGAGCAGATATTGCAGCACCAGCTGCTTGTCCAACTCTTTCACGTCGTCTTCGCCGTTTCCACGCGACCGGTGACGATATTTTCTCCAATTCCGACGGAATATCCGTCTGAGAATGTCGAAAACGTTGAATGGCGGCGGCAGACAAGAGCGCGATTGGAATTCTTCAATCAACTCATGACGCTCGAACTGCCAGAGCGCTTTGCTGCGGGAGTCGATCTCTTCGATAGTTTTGCTGAACAGCGCGATGATTAGATTCAGAAGCAGGATCTCCGTGATGATGACGTACTAGCGGCATCACAAGATTTGGCACCAGGTATCTGAAAGGTTTAACTTATTTTAAGAACGAAAATAATACACGTAAATACTAAGTTGGTTTGAAAGCGCAAAGAGGATGCTAACGTTTAGTGTTCGCAGATTCAGAGACCATAATTCCCGGTAAAGATCTTCTCTGAAAACATGTACTTTGTCTTTAAAATTTTGATTTTAAAATCGTAAAATTCAACTTAACTCATTTTAAATAAGCTTTATTTCGAAAAGGCTCTTGTTGCACTAATCTTTAAAGATTGGTCAGAAGGTAAAAACAACCTACCGTCCAAACTGATGCGGGCATGACTTCTCATTCGTAGTCTTGTTGCCGTAGATATTATCGCACTCGGCATCGCCCTCGATAACATCGAGACTGTACTCGCCAACCATGCTATAGAAGCAGATCCTAAACATGGCGATCAGAACCTCACTCGTGGTCATCTTGCCCGAGTTCCAAGCATAATATCCGTTGGGAAACAGCAGGCCGTGAATGAGTACTCCAAAACCCAGGATGAAGATAAACAGGATAAACAGGAACGGCATCATATCTTTAATAATCATTGTAGCTATCATTTTGAGCTTCGGACCGAGAACCTCAAGCACTGTTGATATGTACAGGAGACGAACCCAGTAGAGCATACAGGATGTACCTACAAAAATCGGGTAAAATTATAGCATTTGTGTACTTTTTAAAACAAAGTAAGTGGCAAAGTTAAGAGGCGAAAAATACGAGCGTATCTTATCATTTTTTCGACCAAAGCCGATTGCCGTGAGATCTTCATCTATAACTGTAAAACTGAGGAAGAAATTTGGTGTACTTGTAGGATAGATCATTACTGCATTATTTTCACCAGCCAGATGCTATATTGAATAGAATTATTTACGGGCCAGGGCGCTTGTTCTTTATTATTAAGACGTGATACTTGAGCACTATGTACTTTGAACGAGTTTTAGAGTTTACGTGGCTCATCTGCTAGGTTTTATACTTAAAAAAATCTTTTATTGCATCTAAAGCATTGAAAAGCTTACCAAGAAACACTCTGGCACAGTACCAAAGTGTATCGTCAAAGGCAATCGCCAAAGACTTCTCATCATCTGCAGTCGTTGTTTCACTTCTTGTGATACGCAGAGCGAATCCAAATACAGCGGACAGAAGAGCTAGGAGGTCGATGATATTCCATTTGCTTGCAAAGAAATCCGTGATGGATTCATGAAGAAGAAGATACTGAACAAATTCTGCTAGCTCTTCCATTAGAAAGCCGAATATAATTAAGTAGGCAATAACCTCGGCAGCGCTGAGCTCGTACTCAAATTTCAACAGCACAATATAAGACAACAAAAGCAGTAAGATTATGTGCGACAGTGCGTGGTACCGGAATTTCACAGCCGGTATGCGATAGAAGCCGTAAAGGAGATTAAACAGAAGGCAGATTTTCTTCCAGCTAAATACTGATGGTTCGTCTGGCGTATAGCTACTTGCATCGTCTTCGTTGTCTGCGTCCGAATTAGGAACAAATTCCGGCACAGCTGCTATTGAGCTCAGTGATGTCATCGAATGGCTCAAGTTTTCTCGTGAGCGTGCCATTGGTCTGAGTTCAGAGGAGCGCGCACGTCTGGCCATTACAGGCGTCGGACGATCTTCCTGATCAAGTCTCATGGACTCTGGTAAAAGGAAGTCGCATGTACGATTCCCAACATTCTTGGCGCTCTCTTGCTGAAACATTTCAGCATTTTCATCCGATTTTTTAGCCTTCTCTGTGTACTTCTCTTCGAGGTATAGTAGTATGATGGGAATAAGTAAGTTGCAGGGAATGAGACCCAGCCAGATTAATGCCTCGCGAACGTAAGTATTGATGTGTAACAGGAAGCCAAACCAGCTCTTGTTCAAGGCTTCCTGGCCTGCTTGAGTCTGCAGAAACTTCGCGGAGTTGTTCCGTGCAGCAAGTTGAATGCAAGAAATGTCACCATATGTTGGCAATTCCAGAAGAAGATAGTCTACAGTCGTCTGTTTGTTGAATGAAGTGTCCAACTGATGCACATTCTTCACAGTCTGTGCCGCAAACATTTCACAAGTGCTTGCCAGTTGTTCCATCTCCGCGGCGTCCACTGACATGCTCGGTATTGTAGCGAAGGCTCTAAGAACACTTGCGCCGTAGAGACCAAGAGGTACAACATCAAATTTTTCTTGTCGCAAGAATATCTCGGTGAGTTTGAAGCGTCCAGTGAAAATTGACCACATCACCAGCGTGTCCATTGGGTGACGCATGTAGTCTAACTGCGCCTGAAAGGCTTCCTCGCGATACGCCCGAAGCTTGAAGTTGGAACACTTCTGTGCATAGAAGCGTGCGAATGCTTCTCGGTCTAGTCGGTGACCCGAGATGAAATTGTTTGTCAAATGGGAAACAATTCCGTTGTTGCCTCTGTTCGGCGTGTGAACATACAGCTCATCAATGTGCGCTTCAATTTGGGCTCTAATTTCGAACCAAATCAAACCACAGCTCATGATTCTTTCCAACATCACGCTTGTCCTCCCGGAACAGAACATATCGAACAATATTTGAGCAAGTCTTCAACAGTACATCCTTATTTGCTGCATCCAATAGAACATGGATGGCCTCCGTTTGCAATAGCTTCAACACGACGTCCTTGAATTCTATGAGATCTATCTTGTCATCCTTTTCCAGCTTGGAGAGCAGTTCGGCTTCTTCGTCTCTTGAAAGTTCATCATAGCTGACCTGACACACCTGATACTCATTGTCCACGGCGTCTAGAAAATTAAGGTACTGTTGAAACTGAGGATCTTGGAATAGTTCACTGAATGACTGTGCCTCGCTTTTTGTCATCTCCTGGGTAAAGAAATAGGCAAGGTCGCTCATGAGAACAACGCTTCCAAGACCCAAGACCTGATCAATCACAGTTTTATTACTGTCAGACTGGATATCAACGAAGGCACCATTGTTAAGAAGCATAGCTGTAATGTTTCGATTCTGATTGATCACAGCAATGTGCAGCGCTGTTTTGCCTTCGTAGCCTTTCAGATTGATCACATCCTGGTTGCAGTACTCAAGAAGAGTCTTCACATGGACAGCTGAATCCTCTAGACAAGCCCGATGCAGTGGGCTATTGCCTTGTCGGTCACTTACGTCCACGTCGGCCTTACAAATTTCTGAAATGAAAGGAAATTGACATTGTTGTTTATGTGAAGAAATCATAAAACAAATAATTGGCTTAGCTCACTTAGTAAGCATGACAAGACGTCGCTGGTTTGAAATCCGCACGCCCGGTGAAGAGGATACTCTCCGCTCGGCAGAGGTATGTTCGGATTAGCTCCTAGTGCAAACAGCTTTCTCATAGCTCTAGTCTGCTGGCTCTCCACGGCATAGTGCAATGGAACATAATTCACCGGATTCTTTTTGTTGAAGTTTACACCCTTGTTGTGTAAAATATCCAGCACGTGCAAGTGGCCATCAGAAGCGGCTATGTCAGCAAGGGTTTGGCTACCTCTGTGACATTCGTAGATGTTTGAGTCAGTTAGCATTGACTCGAGCTTGATGAGCTCCCCATCGTAATAAGCTTGCATTAATGGCGTCAGTGGAACATCTTTGTTCCTCTTTATTGACGGACTCAAGTTTGGTGTGATAACAAGGTTCCGGAAGAATCCAGGTGGTCGGGTGCTTCGGATTTCCCGCACAGGCCTTGAGTTTCGTCGCCTCTGAAGCATAGAGTATTCACGACTAGCATCCATCGAATCACCAGCGTTGGACGAAGCTGAGGTAAATCTCGGCCTGCGCTGTTGCTTTTGCTCTTGTGGATTCTCTTTCTCCTGTCGGCGCCGGAGTTGATTTTCTTCGCTGTCGAGGGGCGACACATCATGCGAGTCGTCAATCCGAATGGAAATCCCAGCACCAGGCGGCACCGGCCTTCCGCTTTCCATTTCTGGCGGAGGCTTCAGCAAAACTTCTTGCTGCAGTTTCTGTTCTTTTTTGTGACGCTGCTCCTGCTGATGTTGCTGAACTAGCGAGTATTGCCTCGGCAGTAAGGGTCTATGCCGTAAGCTTAACTGACGGGTGCTACTATGGTCGCTGCTCCTTTTGTCCCCAGAGGCACCAGGTAGACGCGGCATCTTTCTGGCAGAGGCGCCTATATACCAAAAAATTTCCAATGTTTCAACTAAATGAAAATGGAAGATAGAAAGACGGTGTAGGAGATAGAATTCCTACATAGTTTGTCATTACTTAGCTATTTTCCATACTGCAGCAGTCACGCAGCGAGCGTATGCTCGAGCGCTTGGAATTTTACCTAACTGAAGTATTCTTGCTGTAGCCACGCAAAAGACGCGTGCAGATATGCCCGCTCATTGAAGCCTAGTACTTTGAATATCTCTCCCCCTTGGCCAGCAACCCTCCTGCACAAAGTAATAAAATACACGCGAGAAAGGAGCCACAGACTCACTGCTTTTCGGGCCCATAATGTGACCTAAACAGAAAGTCTCTCTGTCGTTCGTTCGTTCTTCCGCTGATGTTAGGGCAGAAGATAACAGGTTAAAAGACCAAGCACACACATGTTATAGACGGAAAAGAAAGGCCAAGGATGAATAACGAAGGTATTTGTCTTCAGGCTACATGCATACGTTCGACTGGGCTATATTTTTCCGGAATTTTACTGTCGGTGACAGGCTCTGCTGTACCTCTAGGCTTGTGTTTAGGCAGGCCGAAAAATATGAATAATGGGTTGGTTACCAGGCTGGCAGCAGGCTCCAGAAAGTAAATGCCAGATTTTTCAGGATGAATTTCCAAAGTACCAGCTGCGTTTGTGCCTGGTGTACAATCTGATATTAGTGCAAAAAAATTCAATCGTGTCCTTCAGAGGAGCAAACCGAATGCGATATTTCTCGTAAATTTTTGTTTTTTTTCTGACTGAATAGCTTCGATATCTGCTGTTTCAAATCTATCGTCAATTATTCGCACGGATTCTATTTCTAGAAATTATCTGCACAGAGGGCAGCAAGAAAGCCATGACTTTACCGAGCGTATGTGCATTTACCCAAAAGATGCGTAACGGCCAATCGATAGTACAGCACTACAAAGTCGTGCTATAGAAAATAGTGGGTAACAGAGTAAAGTACGTCTGGTGACTTGGTCCTCCCTCCCAGTTCCAGGATGATGTGGAAGATGGAGAAACTGTGCGATACGAAATCGCGCGCAAAGTTTTCTTACCCTCCTAATCCTAATCTGCAGTGTATGCCCCAAAGAAAGCGTTTAAGATCAAAGAAACACAATCACTAATTGCATATCCCTTGTGGCTTAAAAAGCATTTGGTTCCGCCTCGTGTGCGCCTTTGATCGCTTAGATTCAATTCCAAATCTGGTTTCCCACTTTAAAGAAGCGCTTTAATGCAATTAGATGCCACTGCAATGATCTTTTACGGAAAGCAATGCTTGCTACACTAAGCATTTCCTAACCTGATACCCGCACTTTGCAGTGCGCACAAAACTAGCTGAAGTGCAAATAAACTATGCAACATATTTTTCGCATTATTTTATAGCTTTCTTCTAGGTAATTGTAGGCCCTTTTAAGTTTCATTTTCTTCTAATCTAAAGGGATAGATTAAGTATTAGTAAAAAGTATCTGGCTGATTTAAAAACTCTGAAAAACAGACTTTTTTATTATAGCTTCGCAATTGAGAATGTAGGCAATGCTTTATGTGTCAACTTTTCAATGCATCTTATATCCTGAGTCGGAAGCTGACAGGAAGTTGGTGAAGAATTGATACACGGTTCTCAAATTTCCCTTTTCTGATATGAAAGCATGCCAATTCTGTGGAATTCACGGCACCAAGCAGCACAGTTCATTGAGCACGCAAACTCAAGACTTCATATCTTGATAAATCTGACGATCAAGTTCAAAGTACGTACCCGAACTCGAAACCCGCATAGATGCACGTTTAAAAAAGGTTTAATTTTTTGGGGGCGTCTCAAATACCAGAAATACCGTGGAAAGGCACTCAGTATGCGTATGCGCAGATATTCTATTAAATTAGCAAAGTCCAGAAATCAAAGAAGCTGAAAATCCTTAATCAGAAAGGCCTGTCCCTAACCTAAAACAAAATATGCTCGCATCACGAGTTGAGGCAGCCGAAAAACTTTTGCCTTTTGAGAAGCCTCAGAAATGGCTTCTCAAAACAGTAGTAGAATCTGGCAAACTGGCTTCTTTAAGTCGATCTTTCCCTGATTTTTAGCAATCTTTGGCATTCTGTTTAATTTGTAATATAATGAAATTCCAGAACACGAGCTAGCTCGTACTTCTAGTTTATGAAGTTTTGATTCAAATCTTGTCTAAGACATTCAGTTCAGTTCTGGCGAACTTGCGAGCACTTCGAGTCATTTCAGCGCGCTAAAAGCTACTTTATGGCAGCGTTCGCTCGAAACAGCATGGTTCGTACGCGCAGTTTAAAACTGAAAAAATGAAAGATACAAATTCAAGCTACTCGACAGTAAAGACACCCAAAAGTTATTGCGATTCGAGCGTAGTAAACGGCAGAGTCTATTTGGTGCACTAAAAATAGCTGTTTACATTTGGTGTGCAAACATTTTATGGGTCAGGTACGTTTGGGCTTTCCGAGGCCGTTTGTACTCCACTCAGACCTTATCTCTCTTTTGTCAAATTCTTTTGTGCCGAGTCGCGTGCCATTAGTAATACAACACAGGCTTGCAAACGCCGCCCCAAACCGCCTATTATGCCAGATTGTGTGTGCAGGCCAAATTTGGCACAAAAATAGGCCCCAACATTGGCCACTCCGACAGCGGTATTGATTCCCCCAGCCCAGAGACTACTCCCCTCCGACCATTCCCTGCGCCCATACCGCACTGCAACTCACTTTTCATTGGCCGACGCTTGTTCACACAGTGCTCAGCCGTCAATGCTCTCAAGCTCAATCTCGACGCACATGGTCGAGTGAGAAGGGGAGTGAAAGAGACAGAGGAGAGAATAGCGAAACAGCTTGTTGATAAGTGGCGCCGACCTAGCGTCTGCAAAGGAAGACATTAAAACTTCAGTACTCAAAGATTTCTTCAACGAATAGCCTTTCCTGTTTTTTTACGAATCGTAGTCTCAATCAAGGATGAGCGGCTCATCTGGACCTGGCACGGGAATACGTCATGAACAGCTGCTGTCCGAGCTTCGATCTCGAGTGGCCAATGTGGAACCTCTTCCTGGGGAAAATTATTTTCAGGAAGATGAAACGTAAGCCATTTATTCATTTGTGAGCATTTTTCATAAAATTTCGTGCTCATACAGAAAAGTGAAGTCGGACAATCCAAGAAAGCAAAGAAGTATTGTCATTACAATAGCTCGTAAACCAGAGATAATTAAGGACTTGGGGTGAAAAGAAGGAGGTGAAAGAAGTGAGGTCATATGGTGGATATTGTCCAGAAGGAAGGAAGGATGTTTGAACGGACTAAAGTGCTTATTTACTTAATCGAGAAAATCCCAATTTTAAATCGCTAATTCGCAGGCTACTTCGCTTTCTTAAGGCCCGCGAATGGAACTTGGACGCAGCGGAAAAGCAGCTGAGAGAGGCCATTGATTGGAGACGATCTTATCAGCCATTGACTATTGATTGTCGATGGTGTCACGAGCATCCCGGATATCACAGCATGGTGAGAGCAACTATGAGTCGTCACTGGTTTTTTAACGTCTTTCGAATTAAGGAGATCTATCTACTTGACCAAAAACTCTGGCTCCTTAATTAGTAGAATCGTAGATTAAAGGTATCCTATCAGTATCTGCATCAGTAGGGCTAACAACGGGCATTAGCTAGATCATAGGCTCGTGAAATAATTTTCCAGGCTCGAACTAATGCAACGAGAGTCAAATAGTCCGTCAAATCACCGTCAAGTTGTCTCAGTACTACTAGGCATTATCAAGGACCACTAGAAGTCACTTTTGTTAGAAGGACGCAACACTCAAAAAATTGAAGGCCGAAAATACACTAAAATAATAAGTTTTAGCCATAGACAAAAATTAGAACATTTCAATCTCGCCAGTGTAAAATCGGCTTCAAATATTTACAGTGAAGCGACCTTCTACTTTAGAAGTCCTTGGGCATTATTATATATCCCAGCGATTGTGCTAGACACTTTTTTCACTTCTCAGAAAATTCCCTGCCCTCCACAAAACCGTCTAAACATACAGCTGGAGAAAAATGAAAGTAAAATACCAATTAGAAAGCAACCGTGGGAGAAAAAGGGCTTGAGCCAACTCTGCAACT
Organism: Macrostomum cliftonense; assembly: GCA_950096795.1. Lineage (NCBI taxonomy): Eukaryota > Metazoa > Platyhelminthes > Macrostomidae > Macrostomum > Macrostomum cliftonense. The sequence continues at coordinate 166,089 of CATNEM010000287.1, read as the reverse complement.
GAGTGAGCCAGCTTAATGCAGTTTTTTCCCAGCCAGAAGCGGTTTTGTGGGCAAGCAAAATTTCTGGCAGAAAGTCTGTCGAATCTGCAGCTGACTCAATTTCTCCCTTTTTCGCCTTTTTGCTTCTAATGCATAAGAATTAGACTCAGTCAGTGTGGGAGAAGCGCGAAAAAATGGAGGAAAAGTCCGTTTTCTTGACCAATGCTACACTGAAAGCAGTTTTCTATACTTAGCAGGGTTGCGACACGACAATTTGAACGATAGAAATCTTGTGGTAGCTTCCAGGATCATAAGCTAGCCTATGCTCTGGACTGAACATTACTATTTGCATAATGTAATTACTTTTTGCCCTGTTCGAATGCTCGCGTCTGAAAAATCGGGCATCATAGGGTTGACAATAATGCATCATAACAAGACATAATGATGAATTAATAAGAATTCACATCACTGCACACAAATTTTAGCCCCATGATAGGCCAGCATATCACTAGTTTGGCATTTAACTCTAGCTAGTTGATAGTTAATAGCTTCAGTATTGCATGGGATAGTCAGCTTATCGCCTAGTCCCTGGATGCCTAGAACGAACGGACCCAAGCAGTAGGTTCTGCCGTGTCTATACTACAAATTTTGTAGCTTTTAAGCTATCAGCCTCGTCTCAGCGATGTGCAACAGGATGTTGTGGACCTGCCATTGGCAAATCCAATGGAAAGATAGCGCACTCGTGGTCCTAGGCGTTGTTGCACTTGCAAGCCGTGCTTCTATCACAGTGTTGTCGGATTCAGCGTGCAGGAATGTCGTTCCCGCACTCTTTCGCGTGCCGGAATGCAAATGTCTATGGTAAAAACGCCTTTTAAATCAAGCAGAAAATCAGTGCAGGAATGATGTGCGATTCTTGCAATGTAAAGGAAACGGAAAATCGACGATTCTCGGGCTCGTGAGTCTATCTTTGGTTTAAATGTCTATGGCCTCATTAGTGGGGGCTCCGCCCCCACACCCCCCGCAAGGGGACTGCGTCCCCTTGACCCCTGCTTCCTACTACTCTTACTGTGTGCAAGAATGAATCCAACAACACTGCAATTTCCACACTCTGACTCGTGTGTCTATGGCAAAAAGGACTCGTGCGCTATGCGCACTCGTGCTTTTGCCATTGACGCACTCGTCAGAGTGCGGAAATATACCATTGTCATTTGGTCTAGTCAACAATAGAGAGAAGTCATCAGCGCAGACAATTTTACCATAGACAAAACGAAATTAGCGTGCAGTAATGCGATTGTCACGCACGCTAATTTCAACTAGGGTGACAATCGCATTACTGCACGCAAATTTTGTTTTGTCTGTGATAAATCACCATTATTTCGTCTCTCTTGTTGGCTAGACCATATGACAATGTCCTCCATCAACTCAGGAGCTTTGCATTTTGGCACGTTAAAGTCACAAGTGCTTGATGCTACTTCGAAAAAAACAGCTAAACTGGGGCTGAGCACCTCCAGTAGACGAATAAGAAAAGGTGCAAAAGGAGACTCCTTGTGGCGATGGATACATTCTAGGCCACAAAATTTTATCTCAAGCGTGTAGTACAGTCAGGATACAAATCGAAACATGACGTTTCAACCACATGTACAGTCCTCGGCGAAACCGCAGCTAGGTCGGTGAAGCTGTGCTTTATCATAAATTTGCAGATTTTCTGCAGATTACAACACTAACAGCACAATTACTTGCCTTTTTTACTAGCCCCAGTTGCACAGGTTCGCGATTGACTACTTAGTGCTTAGGTTGAGGTAAAGAAAATAATTACGAGTATAATATTCAGCACCAAATACTGATCCAAGCAACGCCTTCTAGACGGAAACATTCCGTGTAAAGTGCCATGCCAACTGGAGCCCATTGAGAAGCAACAAAGAGCAGACAAACGATGGATTTAACTGTCCCTGTAAAATATACGTAATTTTTTTATTCAAATAGAATTTCACTACAGTTTTAATCATATAAAGAATAAATTGGAAAGGCTTAGAGTTCTGTGAAACAGATTTATAGCAACTTTATGAGGTATGAGTGTTTTTGGCGTCGCAGTCATTAATAAATGACATGCTTCGTATATTCTCAAATAGGCATTATTAAATTCTAAGTTATCTTATAGCATATTTAAAAAAGTATGATTACCGATGTAACTGTAGAAACCGGAGGAGCAGTCTTAGACTTGGGGTCAGAAATTCGATTCTTTCCGGATGAAATGCTCATGCCTGATCAGGCAGAGCAGGGGCTTAAGACGATCGCTGATTTCAAAATTGGGACTTCAAATGAAGATTCGACAGAGCATAAGTAACTGCTTAGCCTCTTGGATTTGAATTTCCGCAGAAAATTTGTGCTTTCCCGGGCGTGATCTGGGCCGCTGGTGCTGGATTTCCCTCAACCCTCTAGCAGATTTGACAAAAAACATCAAGCGAATGTTTTTGCATGGAATCGATTGAGAAGCAAAATGAAGATAAAGTAAACATGCGAGCAAAAAGAAGGAAAATAAGCAATTCAAATGATGTAGAGAATCAGGGAGCTTTCTAGTTGCTGCAGTCACTTAGACACCCCCAATGGGGTACGAAGTATAGGAGAGTCTACTTATACCCCTGCTCGAAAATTAAAGGGCATAAAACGAATTTGTCAAGTTCTGGAAGTCTGGAAACTTCCGGTAGAATCCCAGACAAAGAAGCCCATTGGCCAAAAGACCAATGGCAGGAAGACGAATATGAAGCTTTCTCAGACGAAATCTTGTTCTTTTTTGCTTTTCGCTATGTTGAACCGAAGGACTCTCTCGATGCATTGAAGATTGGGGCAAAGAAGTATCTAACCACTGAGCCTTATGCCCCATGCCCCTCGTGGCCAGAGTCGTAAAAATGTTAGACTCTTTCAAAGGTTTGACCTGCCTTTTGAAAGTGAAAACTTCATTGGTCGCAGCTATGATAATTCATGGGTAGCTAAGTAAAAAAAACATTTTTACGATTAACTAACAGCTCGTTAATTTAATAAATTAAGACACCCGACCTTTCGATCAGATGTGCAGCCCACGGCACAGCCGCAGCTAGTTGCGCGGCGCATCCGAGGGCTGTGTACAGCTTTCAGCCTGACGAGCTGGAGGGGCCGCAACACCCACTCTAAACTTTCCCAGCTCAAACTGGTACCCGATCTGAGTTGGGTGGACTGAAGCAATGCGGGATTAAGTGCCTTGCTCAAGAGCACAAACTGTCTCCTAAGGCCGGGACTCGAACCCACGACCTTCCGGTCATGAGGCAGGCGCCCTAGCCACTAGGCTACAACTCCTCCTCACAGCTCGTACTATTCTATTGCAAAATTACACAGAGACAGACAGAACATGATATTGGTGCAGATTACCTCAAATCTAACGAAAAAACTTCCAAGCGAATTTTCACAAAAAAGCGATCTAGCCCCGATCCGCCGCTCCCTTTCAAACCAAACTCATCAGGGTCCCCCGACTTTACAAATTTCTGGTTGCGCCACTGCACACAATGAAGCTATAATGAAATCTCCATACTACTTGATTAATTATTAAAGCGACAAGTTGGATTCGACGAGGCCGGGAGACCGGTGATCTACTCCAGCTTCTGTCAAGGAGATTCTGTCAGATATAACGTTGATGATTCGGTGGCGCACTGCACTTACCTGATGGAGAATGCCAAGAGGACGATGAAGCCCAGTGTGAATACGTGGACCTTTGTTATTGACTGCACAGGTAAAAAAGTAACTCAGTTCGGTCTCGAAAGTATTTTTGTGCAGCTGAATATCTGATAAGCATTGACCGTCACCGCTTCAATGGCTTCCACTCTTAACATTGTGTAATGCATCCAGCCTAAATGCACTCAATTTCAGGTCTCAGCCTGCCGCAGTGCAACCCAAGCTTAGGCAAAGGTGTCGTCAGCATACTCAGCAACTTCTACCCGGAGCAGATGGAGCGAATCGTGTGCGTGAATCACAGCAGCCTGTTTCACGGCGTCTGGAATGCGATCAAAGTGTTTATCGATCCTAAAACAGTCAAGAAGATGAAGTTTGTTCGCGGCAAAGAAAAGATGCAGAGGAAATTTCGTGAGATGTTTGGCGAACGCCTGGCAGACTGGCTACTTGAAGAGATACGGCTTAATAAGCTGGACCCTCTGCCGGAGTCTCAGGAGCGTTTCTGGGAGGCTCCGCTACGTCCCGGACAGCACGACCCTCGCGGCTGCGCCGACTACGTGGAGGCCTACGTGGATCCGTACTTCATGAATTTGGCGCAGCAGGGCGAAGCTGCCGTGGCAGCGGCCTCATCCGAACATTGCCGACCAACAAACTGGCAGAATTGCCGCCTACGTGCCAAAAGCCGCCCGAAAGAAAGCCGGCAAAAAGCAGCAGCAACAGTCGCAAGCTTCAACAGTTGGAGCATCAGTGGCTGACTCGGCGCAAGCGGGCGGAGCGTCAGCCACTGAGCAGGAGCTCCTGGCGGCCTACGGCATTGCTGCCGTGCCCGCCAATGAATTGGAAGACGACGCTAGCGATAGCAGTGGCGACGAGAGAGATGCTAGCGGAAAATCAAAAAAGTCCAACGGCGTGAGGATGTGAATATAATAGGTAATAAATTCACTTAAACCTGGATGCGACGGGCAGATAAAAGTAACAAACAGCACAAGTCTCTAATCCAACGTTTGCAATGAAAAAATTTTGGTCACTGAATATTTCTGCTCAAATTATAATTCAGCCCTGACTAACTGCTGAATCAAGTGGTCCCAAGAATTTATCGTTTGCCTATCGTACTATTGTTGCGTAATAAGTGACTTGTAATTTGAATGACAGTCAATTTTCAAGCGTATTGCTTACTACCTATTATGCTATGTATAACTTGGCTTTCTAGCTCTCAGAGCTCTGTTTGTCGTAAAGCTTTGGTTTTGGATCATATTCAGATTAACAAATATTGCATGACTAAATTCCTGAGCAATTTGAGCGCATGCTCTTGTATTTCGAATCATGATATAATCCTTTTCTAAATATTCATCGCAAAATCCATTCACAAATAATATTGTTTCAAGATTTGGGTCTTGCGTCTGGCATAGTGTTAATACGAGCTAGGATATTTATTTCCTGGCTTGTATTGTCTAAGCTAATTAATTATTCCGGTAAATGGTTAAAATCAATAATACAGTCGGGCCAAATGCAGAAGTCAGTTGCAAAGTAATCAGTACTTCAAGACAAAGATATATTACTTTTTTGAATCACTAACATAATAATTTGGACCAAAATTCTGCATGCGGCCCATCTGCTTGTACTTTCTGTTGTTCTTGCTTAATCAGTAATCTTATTTAACTGTGTGCATCATAATTTAAGCTTCTGCATAAATTAAAGTATGATACAATTTCTTACATTGGAGCTCCCATAAAACACAATTTGGTGATAAAGGAAGTAGTTTTTGTAATATATTTTCCGCAAAATTTTGCGATTTTGTCTTCAATTTTCCGCTTTGCTGTCATGCTTTTATAGAGATAGTAACCTTTCTGAGTCTCGTCAAAAATACTACTAAGACCGTACACCTATGGTCAGGTGATCCTGTTATTGGCACAAAATAAAATAATATAGTATATCAATTAGACACCCGACCTTACGAACAGATGTACAGCCCACGGCACAGCCGCAACTAGTTGCTATTCAGTCCTGACGGGCTGGAGGGGCCGCAACACCCACCCTAAATTTACCCAGCTCAAACTGGTACCCGATCTCAGCTGGGTGGACTGAAGCTATGCGGGATTAAGTGCCTTGCTAAAGGGCACAAACTGTCTCCTAGAGCTGGGGCTCGAGCCCACGACCTTCAAGTAATAAGGCAGGCTACAACTCCCCTGTCATTCCGCAGAACCTCTTGATTGGCACTCCAGACACGTGCACTCTCACAAATAGACAGCATTTAGTGCCATAAAATCGCACAGCCCGTCATCGAATGTGAAAGAAATCGCTTTAAAGCAGAGCGCATTCTGGAACCAACGGCATGCAAAATCTGGTACCGAGCGGCACAATTATGTTTTTTTTCTGTACTTTAGTGTAAAATGACAGATTTTGAATTTTCATATACTCTGGCGCATATATTATTCTCACAGCTAGTGTTAGTCTAGATTCCGGACACGCTGAGCCCAAGGTAACGGCAGTTTATCCGCATCGTCATAATGAGATAACTCAATACGAGTATTTTGCTATTCCTACGACAAAACCAATGAGATTTTCGTAAAGCTTAGCCAAAATCAAGGCCATGGTAAATCGGCAATTCCGTGATACGTGAATGTGTCTAGACTCTTTGGTATATTTTACTGTAGCAAAACTACTGTAAAAACTACAGGGGCGACAGCTTGGGTGATAGCTTAAATTAAGGGGCGATTATTTGGGCTGGGGTCGATTCCTTCAGATGTTGACCATGGAGAGCACTGAAACGACAGCATTTGTGTGTTTGGAAGCTGCCGAAATATTTGTGGCCCCTGCGAGTTTGCGAGTTTGCACCCAACATATTGGTCTTCACAATTGACTTATCACAATTACAACAGATGTACAGTGAGTAAATTTAACTATACAGTAACAGCTTAGTTTGAGACTGAAAAATCTAATATTATCAGCGCTAAATTAAAGACTTTGTCTATTTGTTCTCAGTGTGGTTGACAAATGATTTTGGGAATAGCAGTGTTCGTTAGCATTTCGTTTAAAAAATATACGCCGAAATAATTCGAGCTCATTATCGATAAGATTTTGAAACAAACAAATCAGACAATAATTCGGACAATATCAATGAAAGTAGTATGTATGTAGTAAGAATTCAAAAAAGCTTATTGTACTATGAAAAGTGTAACACTGCACTGTTAAACACAGAAAAATTAGAAGGCACAGTTTTATTAGGCACACAGAGAGAAATGCGAAAGTTATAAACAAAAAAGTACGCATAAATAAAATAAAATAACGTTGACAAAATGAAGTTATAAGAAAACTAGATTTGAGACGAAAAATTAAGACTAAGAATGGGATTTAATATGAAATATTTGTTTAGATTAATGTACTGAAATTTCTTATTTTAGCTCGTATAAGTTCGTTCACAGTTGAAAATCCTCCTTAGCATGGGCCAATCACAGTCTAATATTCTGCAGTACGTTCCGCTTTCCTTTGTCCCAGACCTGGGTGTGGTACTGAATAACGTAGCTGGTCTTGAACGAGTCGCGGCACCGTTTCAAGGATTCCTCCGTGAACTCGCCGTAGAGGCGGCAGTTTGGCGCGTTGTGCCGGATCCAGCTGTACGGGTTGAACAGGCGCGGCGGGTAGATGGTCAGGTAGGGCAGGCCGTCGACTTGGGTCTTGTCCAGGCCGCGCTTCCTGGCGCTGTGGATGCCTCGCATGATTAGGTAAGGACCTGGGGGGTCGGTAGTTTAACTTAGTTTAGCTAGAGCTGCCTTATGACTCGAAGATTGTGAGTTCGAGCCCTGGCCTTAGGAGACAATTTGTGCCCTTGATATTAAATAATAATTGATTACACCTGTCCCAATCGGGCCAGATGTGCAGCCAACAGCGCAGCCGCAGCTATTGCACGGCGCTTCTGGAGACTGCGTACAGCTGTTCAGTCCATGGACTGGGGGGACGCCACACCCACCTTCAATTACCCCAGCTGATGCTGGTACCCATTTAACAGCTGGGTGAACTGAAGCAATGCAGAGTTAAGTGTCTTGCTAAAGGACACAATATGTACCAGTGGAGTCGGGAATCGAACCCCCGACCTTCAAGTCGTGAGTCCGACGCTCTAACCACTAGGCTACAACCCCCTTGAGCAAGGCACTTAATCCCGCATTGCTTCAGTCCACCCAGCTGAGATCGGGTACCAGTTTGAGATTGGAAAATTTAGGGTGGGTGTTGCGGCCCCACTAACCCATCAGGACTGAGCAGTTGTACACAGCCCTAGGATGCGCCGCGCAACTAGCTGAGGCTGTGCTGTGGGCTGTACATCTGGTCGAAAGGTCGGATGTCCAAATTTACTACATTTATTTATCTGGCCCATGCTGTGCTAATATCAACTTCCTTAATTTCAATCATCGACTTATTTTTTTATTTCTTATATTTCTACTTTTAGTAGAATGCAAAATTCTATAATATTTCTATTGCTCTGTACTAAGTACTAACCAAATGAAGCTGAATCAGGAAAATGACAATTGGGATTTCTGACCACTTATTTGACAAAAACGTAAAATAAACTTAAATTTAACGCATTTCACAGCAGTATAAGTAGGCCTGAATGCATACAGCTAACTTGCAATTTACTTTCCTTTTGTAATAATTAGCTCCAGCATTACGTCATGGATGCATCGATTGGGCTTCGGCTTATTTGGGAGTAACTGATAATTGAATTTCATAAATAATAATTCTATCCGATTTGCTGTGTTGTGAGTTGCTCACAAAATATTCTAGCAAACGGCTGGCTTAGGAAAGTGTGTCATAGGAATCCCGCAATAGTAAATCAGAGAGCTTTACTTCTCTCTAGCCGTATTCCAGCTCGATTTTCCGAGTGCACACACAGTAGGCTCGGACGAACAGGAGAAAGTAATCTGGCTATGCTAACAGAAGCTATTTCTGTGCTTTCTCGGTTGGTAGAAATCAAGCTTACAGCCCTAAATGAGTCTGGTGAAAGTTTCTGATTGTATACTATCTGATTCCAAAGTGCCCCTAACTTATTCAGGCATTAGTAACCTCACCGGAAGTCATGATGGGCATTCCGACTGTAGTGGCATTCAACACCCGGATGAGGTCCCAGAAGAACGGGTGCTTTGGCCGGCTGTACATGAACGAGTTCTCAATTTGTCCCTCCTCAACGTAGGACAAATCGTTGCTGCTGTAAATCATTTTGCCATCCATTGCGCCAAATGCCAAACTAGTATTGACTAGCATGTGCTCAAAGTTAGCTAAGCACTCGCAGTCCAGGTCGCAGTACAATCCACCAAAGTGGTACATGTAGAACAGGCGACTCACATCCGCCTTCTGCACGCCAACCCCGTACGAGTCAAATCTGTCCAGGAACCAGGGATAGTGCTCGGCGATGAGGCGCCTGTTGTCCGCATCCGTCCACAGTGCGTAGCGGTAGGTTGGAAAGCAGCGGCTGAAACTGCCGGCCCAGCGGGCAAACAGCGGCGGCAGAGTTGCGTTGATCCAGGACTGGTGAATCAGGCGAATCACTGGTTGGCTGCTGGCTGCTGAAGCCGCCATGGACGCTTCGTCTAGCAGAGGGAAATGGCGACCTTGCTGGCTCCGGAGAGCTTTGCTCGATACTGCCAGGCTTGCTGGAGGAAGCTCGTTGCCGGAGGCCTTCTTTGAAGACAACGATGTACGATTGGCGCCTCCTAAAGCTCCCAGGTGGCTCCCGCTCTCGCCAGTTGAGTGCAGGAGGCGCCACATCAGGCCGAGGCACAGGCAGATGGTCAGAAAGAACAAAGCAAGCCGCCGGAAGTTTGGAAATATGTAGTTCATAGTTGGGCTGTTCAGCCTTGTTGAGAATTTTTAATAAAGTCAGTTGCATAGGTAAAATATGATATTCTTTTGTAGCCGAAATTATTTGCGCTAATAAGTCAATGACTGGGAAAGTACATTATTTAATCCCCCAAGTAACCTTCCAGTACAGTCAAGCTGTATAGTCCTAAAAATGACTGTGATATATATGAGACGCTTATATCAGAACGATGGAATTGCTACGGTGGACCCAAACCCCAACAACCCAACCCCAGTATCGCTGGGCTAATGTTGAATACATACTAAAAGAACTTACTGGACTTAAAATGCACGAACAAATTATTGAATAAAAAATCATTTAAATTAACTCTTACCCGACGCAGTTTGATGGTACAAAATAAGCTATTAAAATTCTTAAGAAACAGGCAATATAAGTCGCTTCCTGCACAACAGCATGAATTGGACTAAAGAAACATTTCTGTTTTTGTTAAAAAGCAAAGGTAGCAAAACAAGGGACGTACCAGACAAAACTGCGAAATCTTGCCAAATTGGATTAGATTTTGTAGAGGCTGTTTTTTGGTTGAGGCCAGGCCTCACAGCCAACCAGCAATTCGTATTCCAACACTTAGCAATCTTGTGTCCCCTCCCCTGTTCGCCCTCCCTTTCATTTAGGCAGCCCCTCTTCCCAACCAATGCCTCTCCCGTTCGCCCTCCCTTTCTCGTTCTCACCCATTGTTTGAAAGGCGGGAACGCAATCCCGTGTACCAGAGATCTGCCTCCCCCCACCCCCAGCTTCTCTGCCCCTGCGGGGGTCGCAAGCACGCGCCAGCCAGAGCATCCAGCATTGTGTTTTCCAAGTTGGGGGAGGGGGCAGGAGAGGGACCCGTCACTGACTAAACGGTTGTTGCGGACTGTTAGGCTTTGAGCAGCGCTGTCTCCTCCACGGCATGACAGTTTTTGGGTGGGTGAGGCGAGGAGGCGAAATTCCCGACGCAACTTCGTCTCCCAGGCCACACACCGGAAAATAATGGAGGGAAAGCAAAACTGCGGATGCAGAAGTAAACTGAACAAGCGGGACGGAGGTAGTGCGCTTGGCCCAGGCGCCTGTGCAGTTGGAGCTGCAGAAAACCTGAAGCGTGGAATACAAAAGTTCCCCAGCTTTGTACGTACGCGCATTTGCAGCAGCTATGCATTGCTAGCTCAAACCGCATAATTCCTTCACTTGTTGCTTGTGTTTGCCAACTTGCATATGGAGCCGCTAAATTGCAGTTTAATTTGGGCTGCAGAAGCCAACAAAAAAAGGATAATAAGATGCCAGGAAAATGGCGCCAAATGCGATACGGTGGAGCGCCAAATGAGATGCAGTAGGGGCGCCAAAAGCGATACGGTGGGGCGCCAAATGTGATGCAGTAGGGGCGCCAAATGCGATACAGTAGGGGCGCCAAATGCGATACAGTTAGCGGTGCCAAATGAGATATAGTAGAGGCGCCAAATGAGATGCAGTAGGGGCGCCAAATGGGATACGGTGGGGCGCAAAATGAGATACAGTAGGGGCGCCAAATGCGATACGGTGGGGCGCCAAATGCGACGCAGTAGGGGGCGCCAAATGATATGCAGTGATGGGCGCCAAATGAGATACAGTAGGGGCGCCAAATGAGATACGGTGGGGCGCCAAATGAGATACAGTAGGGGCGCCAAATAAGGCCCCAAAATGATATGCTGTAGGGGTGCCAAATGAGGCGCCAAATGAGATGCAGTTAGGGTTGCCAAATGAGATGCAGTAGGAGCGCCAAATGAGATGCAGTAGGAGCGCCAAATGAGATACAATGATGGGCGCCAAATGAGATGCAGAAGGGGGCGCCAAATGATATACAGTGATGGGCGCCAAATGAGATGCAGTAGGGGGCGCCAAATGAGATACAGTGATAGGTGCCAAATGAGATGCAGTAGGGGCGCCAAATGAGATGCAGTAGGGGGCGCCAAATGAGATGCAGTAGGGGCGCCAAATGAGATGCAGTGATGGGTGCCAAATGAGATGCAGTAGGGCCGCCAAATGAGATGCAGTGATGGGCGCCAAATGAGATGCAGAAGGGGGTGCCAAATGATATACAGTGATGGGCTCCAAATGAGATGCAGTAGGGGGCGCCAAATGAGATACAGTGATAGGTGCCAAATGAGATGCAGTAGGGGCGCCAAATGAGATGCAGTACAGGTGCCAAATGAGATGCAGTAGGGGCGCCAAATGAGATGCAGTAGGGGCGCCAAATGAGGCCCCAAAATGAGATGCAGTAGGGGCGCCAAATGAGGCACCAAATGAGATGCAGTAGGGGGCGCCAAATGAGATACAGTGATAGGTGCCAAATGAGATGCAGTAGGGGCGCCAAATGAGATGCAGTACAGGTGCCAAATGAGATGCAGTAGGGGCGCCAAATGAGATGCAGTAGGGGCGCCAAATGAGGCCCCAAAATGAGATGCAGTAGGGGCGCCAAATGAGGCACCAAATGAGATGCAGTAGGGGCGCCAAATGAGATGCAGTAGGGGCGCCAAATGAGGCCCCAAAATGAGATGCAGTAGGGGCGTCAAATGAGATGCAGTAGTGGCGCCAAATGAGGCCCCAAAATGAGATGCAGTAGGGGCGCCAAATGAGGCACCAAATGAGATGCAGTAGGGGCGCCAAATGAGATGCAGTAGGGGCGCCAAATGAGGCCCCAAAATGAGATGCAGTAGGGGCGCCAAATGAGATGCAGTAGGGGCGCCAAATGAGGCCCCAAAATGAGATGCAGTAGGGGCGTCAAATGAGATGCAGTAGTGGCGCCAAATGAGGCCCCAAAATGAGATGCAGTAGGGGCGCCAAATGAGGCACCAAACGAGATGCAGTAGGGGCGTCAAATGAGATGCAGTAGTGGCGCCAAATGAGGCCCCAAAATGAGATGCAGTAGGGGCGCCAAATGAGGCACCAAATGAGATGCAGTAGGGGCGCCAAATGAGGAGTGGTGAGGAGAAAATTAACTTGTCCTCATTGGACAACCTTAAGGAGTTTATCCATAGCGAGTAGGATTAACTTAAGGAATGCTTAAGTAACATGAGCGGGTAAGATATGTACTACTGCAATTCTATACAAACAGCCACAAGTGCTTTAGGAAGATGAGAGATTATTGATTCTGAAGGGAAGCTGCGTGAAAACAACGGGTGGGAATATTTAACTATTAATTTCTTGTAAATCTGTTAACTTTCTACAATTTCATTTTTTACTAACTAAACAGCAGCCAAAATCAAGCAAAGTTACCAATCTTAAACTTTGAGCAAGACCGAGCACGAAAATGACTCAAATGATTGGAATTCTGTGGTTATTGGTCACTTCTGTGATAGATCTGTGTTTGGGAGGTTTTCACCAGTGACAGAGACAATTATTCGTTGGGGGAATTTTAGTTAATTTCTCCGCATGCAGCCTGTTTAGTAGTCTATGAAGGATTTTGATATAAAAAACATGTATAGTCACTAAACGCTTAACTTAAACATTTCATGAGCATTTGTTAGTTTCCCGTCTCCTGTAAATTCAACGTAACAAACTAATCTAAGTCTCTGGCGTTTCATAAGGAACGAAAATCAATTAGTCAAATAAGGATATTCTTAGCATGCAGTACATATAGTGCAAAGCGGTGGCATCAAGTTTAATTGCAATTCGACAGAGCAAACAATTTACACAGAGATTTTGATCGAAACAGTTATAGCAGCTGGTTAAAGCATGGCGCAGTTGTCAATGATGTAGCGATTAGTACGAGAAAATGTGTTTGTAATAGAAATACTCACGCCTGGCTACTAACAGTACGCAAAATGAGCATGTAAAGCGGTAAGGAAAGGCTGAAATGGCAAATTAAAGTGTTAAGTTACGTATGCAGTTTAGCGGATTACGTTAGTTAAGGCTGTGAAGTAAACAAAGAAAGAAAGTTGGTGAGCAGGTGACAGTGGCTAAAGGGTGCGCCAGCTTTGTAGCAGAACGAAATACTCAAAGCGGAGAAAATTCAGTTTGAGTGCGCAAGAATTCATTTATTTGCCTTTTAGAATTTGTCCAGCTGGGTGGATTAGTTGGGCGGCCGGGTCAGTAAACCGATTGCTGATTTTAAAACGCGATGGCGACTTTTTTATGGCATTTTTAATGACACGCATCATAAGGGGCTGTTTAAAGCTTGCTTGATTTGGGAATAGTTGCAAACAGTATTGTCAATTGCGATGAGTTTAACCGTCATTAATGCTTACGCAATGCTTAAAAAGGCATTTTTAGGCATATTTAGAAGACTAGAATGGAAGGGTAAATAAATTAGTAAAAACACAGTTACAAATAGGTCAAAAGTTGATCATATAACCACTAGGATAGAAGTGAGTCGTCAGCTGTAAGATAGAGGTCAGAGACCAGTCGGATAGAGGTCAGAGACCAGTTGGATAGAGGTCAGAGACCAGTTGGATAGAGATCAGAGACCAGTCGGATAGAGGTCAGAGACCAGTTGGATAGAGATCAGAGACCAGTTGGATAGAGGTCAGAGACCAGTTGGATAGAGGTCAGAGACCAGTCGGATAGAGGTCAGAGACCAGTCGGATAGAGATCAGAGACCAGTCGGATAGAGATCAGAGACCAGTCGGATAGAGGTCAGGGACCAGTTGGAAAGTCAGAAGCCAGCTGCATAGAGGCAACTAAAGGTCAGTGAGGCGGCGGTCAGATGGCGGTGATGGTGCCATTCCTCCCCAGGTCCGAGTGGCTGACCGCGAATCTGCCGATTGCGGCAGCCGCAGCAGCCGCCGCCGCTGCAGCCGCGGCCGCGGTACCAGCCGTGGTGGTCGAATGCGCCGACTGCGGCATGTCGCAGGAGCGCTGCTTCAGCAGTCGCCGACGCTCCGGGCTCATGTCGGACAGGCTGGCGTGGCCGGCTCCGTCGTTGGCGGCGCCTAGGAGGCTCTTCCGCTCGGTCTTGTAGTAGGTGTACACCGGGCGGACGGGTCCGGTGGCCAGCTCGAGGTCGCCGGCGTTGTGCTCGATGATGTCACCCGTGTTGAAGTCGAAGTGGGCGTAGCAGGGGACCACTGTGGAGAGGTGAAATTTCGGTGCGTCAGTTCGGGAAGACAGGAAGAATTGAGTGCCACGTGAGGGCTCAGAAAACGCTTCCACGATGGGCGAGTTCAATTTTCGATCCAGCGAGCTGTACGACAATGGCACTAAGATACTGTTCTGAGAACTCAAAGCATTGTAAAGCCGCGATTTCGCCACACAAATCAAATGCATAACTTGAGCGGTAAACTGTATCAACAATCTAATACTATCGATAGTATACTTTACCCTTTATACTGTAACTATACCGTCAGGTAAACTTGAGGATCTTACTGTCAAGTGTATTATATTTCGAGGCTATTTATAGTGCTATGCTGCCAATTTGCCTCTGTACAGGACACAAAAGGCCACGCGGCTTGAATGTGAATGTGATATCAAAGACGTATCTTTTAAAAGCTATGATAAGCTTGTAAGAAGGTCATCGGGTAGACTGTGAGCTTTTAAGCCGCAGTTTAGCTCTATTTTTACAGTTAAAAAAAGTGATTCAGCCATTAAGCTCTCAATGAATAGTATGATCCTAATGGGCAAAAATAGATCCAACTGCACCCACCTTGCTTGTTGTCTATAAAGGAGTCGCGCAGCGGGACGTTGCCGATAATCACCGGCAGGCTGAGCTCCAGCAGCTGCGTCTGCTTGAACGCGCCCGCAGCTTCTATCTGAACCTGCGGAGCAGCGGAGAGGTGGAGAGCCGGTTCGAACTGGAATTTCTGCTGGCCTCTCCCTCTCTCTCCCACTCTCTCCCACTCTCTCCCACTCTCTCCTTTCCCTGGCCTCTCGAAAAAT
This sequence comes from Macrostomum cliftonense, assembly GCA_950096795.1. Lineage (NCBI taxonomy): Eukaryota > Metazoa > Platyhelminthes > Macrostomidae > Macrostomum > Macrostomum cliftonense. Next base: position 150,719 of record CATNEM010000287.1, on the reverse strand, counting down.
TCTGATTGAATCGACCAGGGACGGCCACCGCCTAATGTCACTCCCCAGGACCGGAGCAAGGACTTCAGCCAGTCTCTCTATTTAGAAATCACCTCAACCCAGTTCTATTTCCAATACTCTTCGTACTATCTACATAATAATCAAGGATAGATAGATAGATAGATAGATAGATAGATAGATAGATAGATAGATTGATAGATAGATAGATAGATAGATAGATAGATTGATTGATAGATAGATAGATAGATAGATAGATAGATAGATAGATAGATAGATAGATAGATAGATAGATAGATAGATAGATAGATAGATAGATAGATAGATAGATAGATAGATAGATAGATAGATAGATAGATAGATAGATAGATAGATAGATAGATAGATAGATAGATAGATAGATAGATAGATAGATAGATAGATAGATAGATAGATAGATAGATAGATAGATAGATAGATAGATAGATAGATAGATAGATAAATTAAAAACAAACAGGGGGCAATTTTTAGCAGTTCTTTTTTCTAGTTTTCTACTCGGAGAGTGAATAGCAGAATGCTAAGAAACTATAAATAGGAGTGTGGGATTGAATTCTATCACCCGCACCTGACGAGTTGTGTGGGTGGATTGTCGATTTTCTCACGAGTGAAGCAAAGCAGACAAGAAAAAACTAGCTGGATCAGTTTGCAGCGTCCCCATGCACAGCCTAAAATTCCGCCTCCCTCTATTTGTCGTAATCTTACCAGTAAGTAGGGCAAATGTGAGAAATCGTGTTCTTTTTATGGTCTAAGAACAAGAGACGAGAAGCCAATGAGATTCACCAAGAAACAACCTTAGAGAGGCCAGACACAGTCAGAAAAGCGAATTAAGCCAGCAAATTTCGGTATGCTAATGAATCCCGACATACAGGCTGCTCTGGGAGAATCCTGGCGCGGTTGATTTGCATGGCTTTTAATTTCAGGCAATTATCTGGGAAATGGCAGCCGCAACGTTCTTTGCCTTGTGTGCCAAGGAGTTGGGAATGAGGCTGGTGAACTGCCTTGATTCAGAGCTGAGAATGGAAGGCCACTTGAACTACAACTTGATTTTCCAATAGAGAATCTAGGCTAATAATCACCTGAACCAGGTACTCGATGTCAATGATCTCGCAGTGCGGCATTCCTGTTGGTGGCAGGGGCGGGATGTGGATCACGTCGTGATAGTAGCCGGATGCGCCGGGCTTCACTCTCTGCCCGGAGATGCTGAAGATCAGGGCTGACGCCACTTTTCTGTGACAGCCTGCCGATAGAAACACTCGCTGCTGGAAGGTGATGTGGGTGCTTCTCACGCAGGATGAGGAACTGTTGAACAGGTGGACGCTGATGTCCATAGTTTCGCCAGGCACGTAGCCTGTTTTAGACAGGGACAGCTCGCAGATTATTCGGCCTTTGCTGATGCAGCAGCAGGCTAAGGCGATCTCCTTTTTCAGGCACACTCGATCCTGAGGTGTCAAAAGTTTGTCGCGGTCTTTGTAATAAATAATAAGCTCTCAGTAAAAAGTTGATCAAATGAGTTGTTCCATGATGTGTCTCAATCACTTCGTTAATTTCATTCATTGGTCCGAAAATGGTGCTACTGCGAGCTCGATGGGCTGTCACCCTGAGCTACTTCTAAGCTTGATGGGCTGTCACCCCGAGCTACTTCTAAGCTTGATGGGCTGTCACCCCGAGCTACCTCTAAGCTTGATGGGCTGTCACCCTGAGCTACCTCTAAGCTCGATGGGCTGTCACCCTGAGCTACCTGTAAGCTCGATGGGCTGTCACCCCGAGCTACCCCTAAGCTCGATGAGCTGTCACCCTGAGCTACCTCTAAGCTCGATGGGCTGTCACCCCGAGCTACCTCTAAGCTCGATGGGCTGTCACCCCGAGCTACCCCTAAGCTCGATGAGCTGTCACCCCGAGCTACCCCTAAGCTCGATGAGCTGTCACCCCGAGCTACCCCTAAGCTCGATGAGCTGTCACCCTGAGCTACCTCTAAGCTCGATGAGCTGTCACCCTGAGCTATTTCTCAGCTTGCTAAGCTACTTTAAGTGATTCTCAAGCGACTGACACTCACAATGAGATGCCGGTGCACATTCAGATCATAGAAATTGATGATGAGAATCGGCCTCTCCCGACTGTGACTGGCCGTCCGTCTGGAGTTCTCCACCTCGGCCTTGACGCTGAAAGATACCCGCGCCTTGATGCGGCCAGTTTCCGAGTAGTACTCGAACGATGAGGGCAGCCGCTCTGGCAGCTGGAACTGGAAGGGGAACTGATGAAATCCGGGACCAATTACGAAGCCAGGCGATTCTGAATTGTCGTCCAATTCTGCGGGTAAGGTTAGGTCAATCATCAAAAGCCGTCATGTGGTAGGGCTCGTAGAATAGATAACCCAGGTCTAGCGCCATCTACATCTGGGATCTTCGATTGCAGCTTTGATGTCTGGGGCAAAATTCGAGACCTTTGAATTCCATCCTCGCGTCCTTTTCAAATACGGAGGATCGATCCAGTGAAATGGAGGCAGTGAAACAGAGGTGGCAAGCTAAGTAGGGAGCGCCACTAGGGCACAAGGCCCTAGAGATAGAACCCGCTGGCCTTCTTGCCTAAAAGGCAAAAAAAGTTGTGCCAGAAAATTTACACACGACCCCACTTAGAAACAGCAGCGATCAGGACACGGTGTTGTCGACGGGAGGAATAGAAATGAGGAAAATATTCCCCTAGGGGTGAAGTGAGCGGCGAACCGCTTCCATCCAGCCGGTCCTGGTCCCTTTCCACACCAGCAGCTGCATGGGATTAAGGGGAAGGGGTTAGTCACCATTTTTGCAATGTCTGAAATTCAACCGCTAAAGTACAAGATGATGGGAGCTGGCCTGCCTGCCTGCCTGGCTGTGCGCATTCACATTTATTGAAATTTCTGAAATTTTCACTGACATTTCCTGTAACGGGCAGTTTAACGCGAAGAGGGTTGATCTCAAGGTACCTCAATTTCTTTTGGTTTTGAGTGAAAGCAAGAGGACTGCAGTGTCGTGTTTCTTCAAGATCTGGAATTTGTCTCCTGGCACTAAACAATTTTTCGTGAGTTCCTCACCTTTGCCGAACAGCCTGCAGCAGGTCTGAAAGAACAGCTGATGGCCAGACACGGTGTCGGGACCTTCAGCCTTTGTTATCTCCACCCAGGATGTTTCCGCATTGCCGTAGAACCACATTCTGCCGCCTGTGTTTGCGGGTGCAAAAGTTAAGAAAATTGGATCAGAAAAACTTCGCTTTCCTGTTAACAGAAAAAGATTTACCACGTAGTTTTACATTCACTAAGTTTGTGGTTTGACACTTTGCATGGAGAACCGTCAATAAACACAACAAAAAGCAAAAGTGAGCGAAAGTGACTCGGTATTGAGCAATTTAAGTGATTTTTACCCGTGAATTGATTTGTTTCAGTGAATTGAGTGAATCCAGATCTACCAATCCCCAGTACGCTCGTATTCCCCAACTTTTAGATATGCACTGCAGCCAGTTAGCCAGCCGCTCCAGAAAATCCGGGTCCATCCCGTACTGAACTGGAGGGAAATAATTTATTTTGCTGACAACAGCCAGCGCCCCTCAGTATGACTAGATGCAAAATTGATTATGGCAAGGGGTCCGGTTCCCACCGGATTTCAAACCTGCTACCAGCTTTAGCCAGCCTCAGTTAATGGTGCGAAACTGCCGGGCGGAGCATCCGCTGCAGACGGGCACCAAATCGCCTCAAATTATTAATTAGCTAATGCGGGCTCTCGGTCCGGATTTGCGATGCGGGACGGAAGGGCATTAGGCGAGATAATTAATGGCTAGACTGGGCTGGCCCACCGCCTGGGCCGCTGAGTTCGAACAGATCTGTGCGCGAGCTGCGCTCGAGTTTTGCTCATATCGGTACATCCACTCACATCACTCACTTACTCGATTGGTGCATTCACTCACTTCATCAATGCATTCACTCACTCAATCGGTGCATTCACTCACTTCATCAATGCATTCACTCACTCAATCGGTGCATTCACTCACTTCATCGATACAATCACTCATTTCATCGATGCATTTACTCACTCAATCGGTGCATTCACTCACTTCACCAATACATTCACTCACTCAATCGGTACATTCACTCACTTCATCAATAAATTCACTCACTCAATCGGTGCATTCACTCACTTCATCAATAAAGTCACTCACTCAATCGGTACATTCACTCACTTCATCAATAAAGTCACTCACTCAATCGGTACATTCACTCACTTCATCAATAAAGTCACTCACTCAATCGATATAGTCACTAACTTCATCGATAAAATCGCACACCTATTCACTCACTTCAACGGAAACAAAACACCTACCGTGAACCTCGGTGGGCTCGGTGACGTCCACGCTCACGAATCCCGTGACCCGGTCGCCGGGACTGTAGATGCCCAGGCTGTTGTCCAGCGAGATGTCCAGCCGCCTTAGCTTGGCCATCTCGCAGCCCATCTTGCTGGGGTGTCGCTGAATGCCGATGCTCAAGTACAGGTGCACATTGTCAGCCAATAGGTGCAAAGCAAAAAACTAACAGATTTGGTTGACTGCGCAAGTCTGCTTTTGCTCTATCGTATAAAGATTTTGTTACTAGCGAATTTTAAGCCCGTCGGACTGAAAATTGAGGTGAGGTGGGAACAGGGCGAACTCTCCCCAGGCTGGCCTGTACGGGCGCGCTCTCTTCCCCTGTCCTCTCGGCTCTAGTATTGCTTTTCGCTCCCCTTTTCTGGACCTTGGGCTCGTTCCGTAACATTCCAGAGGGGAGGAGAGGAATACAGGGAGCGGAGGGAGAGGAGCGCCCCTTCTGCCCTTCACCTCATGTTGCTTCACACGCAGCAGTACTAAAGGGAGTGTACATGGAGGAGGCGTTCAGCCATTCCCAGTAGCCCCAGCTTTCAGCAAGTGGGCAGCCCGGTTGGAGGCAGGGAGAGTCACCCGCTGCTGCAGCCTCGGGGAGTTCAAGCACGGGCCAACCAATCAAGTAAGTTGCTAAGCCAGAATGGCTGCTGTAACAATTTTTTAAAGTTCTGAAATTTCGCCTTCCGCACGCAGTTTTTTATAAAGCCGAGCATTTCACTCCAAAGACTAGCGACATTTGCCATAAAGTAGCGCCCAAAAAAGCTTTAAAACGTGAAATCATTTTTTTAACCTCTTATTTTAGTGCTCGACAAAACATACGCTCGTATGTAATGTAAACTTTCACTTGGCTCAGTGCAGTCAGTCAATCAACAGGCGATCGATCAACGTGAGGCTTATTATTCAGATTGATTGACACTTTGTCGTCCTCTCTCCTACGTCCAATTAATCCTGGAATGTTTGTTATTCTATTCTGCCTGGCGTGGCAGCTGCGAAAGTAAGTTTATACTGGCGTAGATCGATCGATACATTGCGCTGCGCGTGGATAAGCAGTTCTAACAGGCCATGTCAATCAAACGGATCCGACTTTTTAATTGCCAGCTTCCAACGGAATGTTGCGTTCTACAGTCAGAATGGGACCCCAGAAAGGGTTGAGTTTTATGTGTGAAATTGTCTTGGTAAGAGAAGCCTTTATGGCAATGAGCGGGCATGCCTCCAGAGATGGTTTCCACACACAACAGACACTGTAATGTCAGACAGCTGGTAGGCTTCGAGTGTGTGCGAGATGCAGCCGTATTGTAGTATTGGGGTGCTTTCAAATTCATCAAATCTCACATTCCCAAAATTTTATATCCCCTAAACTATTGGCATTGCTCTTTGTCTTTGAACTTTCAGTTAGGGGTTGTAAGGGAATGTGAAACGCCCCGTGATATTTTATTTTACTGATTTGGTCGTCTGTGATCACACGCCAATTGAATTTAGTTTTCTGAGAAGCCCATGTAAAATAGACCTGGAAGGAATAGATGAAAGGAAGGGATGAGGAATTGTATGGGGAAGCAGAATGCACTAAAATAAAAATAATTTAACTAAGGAGCAAAAACTGCAGGTCAGCGCCAAATTTACGAGGCTTTATTTAATTTGACTGGAATTCAGAATGACCTTTCAAAAAGAACTTCATTAGAATGCGCCACAGAAAACAGACATTTTAAAAGCAAGATTTATTATTCTCGGTCAGTGCTCATGTAAAGGCGCTAAACCAGCGTAAAATCTGCTATAGAAGTGACAGATCTTCAAACAGCCTGTCATAAGTTTTAAATAAACGGGCAACATCTAAAACATACAGTGCTACTCGACAAAAATTCAACAAAGGGAATGCCGGCGGAAAGCGTTGCTCTTCTCTACTGCGGTGGATTCTATGAAAAAAACATCAAAAGCATTGCATTTCGAATCAAGGATTTCAAACAAAATTAGTTCGTTGATATTTTCGATCACAAGACACATAGGGCTGTTAGGGTAAATGACAAAATTATCCCATTTGAAAGCGTTAATTTCGACAAACACAAACAGCAGTTGCTAATGAGTATCCAAATTGGAAATCAATCAGAATCCGTGATTCAGCGAATCATTGAGAACAACAGCTAACTAAAAATAGAGCAATCTACTTGGTAGCCATGAAATCAGACATACACAGAACTACAATAAACACCAAATAAAGTATTCTAGCAATAACTAGGAATTCTATCTGTGCAAATTGAAAAATATGATCTATTGCAACCAGCAAATGCTAGCCGGGCCTTCAAGACAAAGAGCTTTTAACCTCAACAAAGACCTTGTTAGAGGATCAATAGTGTGACAGAAAAAAATAAAACAGTAAAAATATGTCATAGTAAATTGCATTGAAACTTAAAATAGGAACTTCGAATGAACTATGAACGGCGCTAAGAAATTCTACACGCACATATACAATCGCTACACTACTTGAATACTACTGGCTAGTAGGATAAAAAGGATATTATAAATGTTTAGGAAAGGATGAAAGCAGACAGACTAAAAGAAAAACGTATAAAATATATTGCACGAAAAAGTCAATTCGAGACAGATGTTAAAATTAACTATTATTCGATAAAATATGATCTAAAATATGATGAACTATATACGAATACAATATTATTACAATAAAAACACAAGAGTGTCATAAAGAATGACAAGCCGAAATCAAAGACAAAAAGATATGCTATTAAAAGAGAATCACAGACTGACATGAAACCGAAGTCAATGCACAAACTCAATAAATAAAAATGTTTATCTGTCGATAAAAAGTCACGGGTGCTAAAGCAGGCTAAACTACGGTGCGTAAACATAGGCAGGTAAATCTAATTTGCCATGACCAAATAGCTTTGCTTCTCTCTGAAACTTGTGCGCTGCATTTTAACGTGCCTATTAACCTCATTCTCAATTATTGATCCGAAAACGAATTTCTATTTTACATAGGAGAAAACTTATCTAAAGCTGCGGAAATAGGGGAGGTGGCCGCACGGGTTAGGGATCAGGGGTAGATACGCACAGTTAGAAGCTGCGGAAATAGGAGTGAGGTGGGCGGGTGGGTTAGAGGGAGAGGTTTGAAATTACGTACAGCTGTAAAGCAGTGGTCATAGGAGTGAGGTGGGCGGGATAGGTGTGAAATTACGTGCAGTTGTAAAGCAGTGGTAATAGGAGTGAGGTGGGCGGTTGGGTTAGAGGGAGAGGTGTGAAATTACGTACAGCTGTAAAGCAGTGGTAATAGGAGTGAGGTGGGCGGTTGGGTTAGAGGGAGAGGTGTGAAATTACGTACAGAGCTGTTAAGTAACGGGAGTGGGAGAGAGGTGAGCGGAGAATTATGCGCTGCAGCGGTAACTTGTAAGGTAAGTCAGAGTCGGCTACAGTTTGGTGCAGCAAGAAAGTAGAAAGGAGAATTTTTTAGGAATTTAACGCTTCAAAAAATAATGCAAGCAGTTTGAAATCGAATAGACTCAAAGCCTATGCAAGCGCAGCCGCAAATCATTCAGGGTTGCAGTGAGACGATCCAGCGAATCAATGGCGCCGTCTAGAATCTGAACCAACTGCTGCCTGGACAGCTCGGAATCAGCATCTGATGGCGAGGCATTCACAGTTACTTTAGACGAAGCCGTCTCAAACCTGCCAGCACCCCTGGCGGCGGCTCCCGCAGTGGCGTCAAGCAGCAGAGCGTGCAACCGGTCGCAGCGGCTGTGCAGCAATGAGAAGCAGACGCACAGAATTGCGCAAGCAATCGCCAGCGCGAAAACAAGACGCCGACAGACCGATGTCGACGGCAAGGCTGCCACCGAGCTAACGGAAGTCAGCGGTGTTGAAGCAGCTGACGGCGACGCGTCGGACAGAATTGCCGGCTCCGCAGAATCGCCAGACTCAGCAGCAGATGTCACGTCGGGAATAATTTCGATATTGTCGGATCCGTCAGAGATAGAGGCAGACAAGTCTGCGACAACTTCGGCTACGTTGACCGAACCGGCGTCCCCTGTGGAAGAGGCAGCTGGCGAGCTGCTGAAGTAGCCAAGCAGGCTGGCGCGCATGGTCGAGTAGTGCTGGGTCACGCCCCGACGCCAGGAGGCGTCTATGACGCCGCGGACAAAGCGGAACAGCTGACGCTGGAAGCGGAGCTCGCAGAGGACGCGCAGCCGAGACCTGGCGGTACCGGCACTGGTCAGATGGTAGGCTGTAAACGTGCTGAACGAGTCGCCGTAGGGCACGTCGCGACTGGTTGAAGAAGCTTCGACAGAGTAGGCGGAGCCGGGCTGGTAGCGAGTGATTCGCTGCTCGTCAACCTGCACGGTCGGGGTTGAAACGGCTTTTAAACAGAAAGTTCTCAGCTACTGAAACCCATTAATATCCGCATGAAATTGCGAGCGTGGAAATTTTACACTGAGTTTCCAATCCACAGACAATGAAGTTCCAATCCACAGACACTGAATTTCCAATCCACAGACACACTGAAATTCCAATCCACAGACACTTAAATTCCAATCCACAGACACACTGAAATTCCAATCCACAGACACACTGAAGTTCCAATCCACAGACACTGAAATTTCAATCCACAGAAACACTGAAACTCCAATCCACAGACACTGAAATTCCAACCCACAGACACTGAAATTCCAATCTACAGACACATTGAAGTTCCAATCCACAGACACTGAAATTCCAATCCACAGACACTGAAATTCCAATCCACAAACACACTGAAATTCCAATCCACAGACACTGAATTTCCAATCCACAGACACTGAAATTCCAACCCACATACACTGAATTTCCAATCCACAGACACTGAAATTCCAATCTACAGACACATTGAAGTTCCAATCCACAGACACACTGAAGTTCCAATCCACAGACACACTGAAGTTCCAATCCACAGACACTGAAATACAATATAATTCAAGACCCAGACCAATCAAAACCAGACTCAACTCCCGCCTCACCTGCACGGCATTCCGCGGCCCGATGGCGCCATTCAGCGGCACCCGATACGACACGGCTCGAGCCCGTCGACGCCACTGCTCGGCGCGCAGCTCCGAATAGCCGCGCTCGGCGGCGAATCGACGAAACCAAGGCGACCGGCGACTGAACATTCCGAGGAAAACAGCGTCGATGTCGGCCGGCAGCTCGATGGACAGCCACTCCTCTGGCTGGGATTCCGGCTGGCCGGCGGCCGGACTGCTGTCGACGCTGGCGTCGGATGGCGAGGGGTCCGGCGGCCCGAACTCGTCAGCAATGAGGGCGAGCACAGCGGACAATTCGATAGAGAGCAACGGAGGCGACGGCGAGGGCGACGTCGAAGCTGCCTGACGATTGTCGGTAGTTGCGATAGCAACAGGTGAAGCCGCTTCGCCTTCTTCCTCGTTAGCGGAAGAGATCAGAGCGGGAGAGGAGTCGTTGCTAGGCAGCTGCCTGGACACGCTCGGCATGTAGTCGGTGTCGTTTGAGTCCAGGCCTGCGCGGGGCAGCATTGAGTCATTTTTAGGGCAGCACTGCGTATTAGGTCTTTCCCAGCACCCCATTCGGTCACTCACCCAGCACCCCATTCGGTCACTCACCCAGCACCCCATTCGGTCAGTCACACCCAGCACCCCATTCAGTCACTCACACCCAGCACCCCATTCGGTTGTCCACACCAATCAGAGAGACAAGCAGTCATACAAAACAAAGCAAGCAAAATCAAAGCTTTACCCAGATCGTTTCCATAGGACTCGTGAATAAGCTCCCACATAATAGTCGGGTGCATGGGCTGAGCGCACAGCTCCCACAGTAGGCTGAGCAGACTGAACGTCTTCTCCCTGGCGGTTAGACTTGTCAGAAAGTACCTGTTTGAGCAATAATTTTTCAGATTAATTAATACTTATAAGTACAACAATAAATTTTGATAAGCACAAAAACAGCTGAAATAGGGTGGCCCGAATGCGCGCACCTGTCCTGCCCAGACACGATAAGAATGGCGTTAGGAATAACCCTGGCCGTCCGCTCCTTAGTCAGCGAAGTTACAGAAGCCAGCGGAACGCAGAAACGCGTCTCAAAGCCGATAATCTTGGAGTAAAAGCAGAGCCGGACCGAGGTGGCGTACAGGCGGCCCTGCACTAGGAAGCCGTTGCGGTCCCAGGCGCAGCTGCAGTCGGTCACCAGCCGCTCGGCCAGGGGAATTTCCTTGAACAGGCGATGCAAAGCGGCGTCGCGCTGCTTATACGCCGGATTGAAGGCGCTCCGAAGGCCGGACCGGCGGCTCTTCTGACTAGCCGGCGGCTGGCCTGCCATGCCGGTCGCGGCAGCCGTCGAGGCCGACTTCACCATCACGGCCGATTTCTGAACAGCCGCTGACTCTGCCGGTTTGAGCGTCGGTTGCGACTGAGGCGGCTGGGAAGCCTCCGTTGCTGTCGGTGCTTTCACTGCTGCGCCAACAGACGAGGCGGCAGCTTCCGCTAGTGGCGAGTCGTCTTCAACAAGCGCCGCATTGTCTGAGGCCGCGGCGGGCAGCTGGGCGAGGCAGTCCTCGAACAGGTCGGATGAATCCGAGCCGAGCGGCAGGGGTCGCCGCCTACGCGAAGACCAGCCGCCGTACTCGGCCAAGGTGAGCGCCTCGGCGGTCGACGACGGCGTTGCAAAGTCTGCGGCCATATCGAATGTGGCGAGGCGGGCCGACTCCATCAGGGCTGGCTGGGGGGCAACTGACGAAGCCTGCTGCGGGAAGGCGAGCAGAGCCGCACCGTAGCTATCGCTGATCCTGATGAATTCTGATTGCTCTGATACCTACAACTCAACACCTTGAACTGACCGTCACTCTGTCACCTACAACTGACAGTCACTCTGTCACCTACAACTGACAGTCACTCTGTCACCTACAACTGACAGTCACGCTGTCACCTACAACTGACAGTCACTCTGTCACCTACAACTGACAGTCACTCTGTCACCTACAACTGACAGTCACGCTGTCACCTACAACTGACAGTCACTCTGTCACCTACAACTGACAGTCACTCTGTCACCTACAACTGACAGTCACTCTGTCACCTACAACTGACAGTCACGCTGTCACCTACAACTGACAGTCACTCTGTCACCTACAACTGACAGTCACTCTGTCACCTACAACTGACAGTCACGCTGTCACCTACAACTGACAGTCACTCTGTCACCTACAACTGACAGTCACTCTGTCACCTACAACTGACAGTCACTCTGTCACCTACAACTGACAGTCACTCTGTCACCTACAACTGACAGTCACTCTGTCACCTACAACTGACAGTCACTCTGTCACCTACAACTGACAGTCACGCTGTCACCTACAACTGACAGTCACTCTGTCACCTACAACTGACAGTCACTCTGTCACCTACAACTGACAGTCACTCTGTCACCTACAACTGACAGTCACTCTGTCACCTACAACTGACAGTCACGCTGTCACCTACAACTGACAGTCACTCTGTCACCTACAACTGACAGTCACGCTGTCACCTACAACTGACAGTCACTCTGTCACCTACAACTGACAGTCACTCTGTCACCTACAACTGACATGTCACTCTGTCACCTACAACTGACATGTCACTCTGTCACCTACAACTGACAGTCACTCTGTCACCTACAACTGACAGTCACTCTGTCACCTACAACTGACAGTCACTCTGTCACCTACAACTGACAGTCACTCTGTCACCTACAACTGACAGTCACTCTGTCACCTACAACTGACAGTCACTCTGTCACCTACAACTGACAGTCACTCTGTCACCTACAACTGACAGTCACTCTGTCACCTACAACTGACAGTCACTCTGTCACCTACAACTGACAGTCACTCTGTCACCTACAACTGACAGTCACTCTGTCACCTACAACTGATAGTCACTCTGTCACCTAGAACTGACAGTCACTGTCACCTTAAACTGACAGTCACTCTGTCGCCTACAACTGACAGTCACTCTGTCACCTAGAACTGACAGTCACTGTCACCTTAAACTGACAGTCACTCTGTCACCTTGAACTGACAGTCACTGTCACCTTGAACTGACAGTCACTGTCACCTTGAACTGACAGTCACTCTGTCACCTAGAACTGACAGTCACTCTGTCACCTACAACTGACAGTCACTCTGTCACCTAGAACTGACAGTCACTCTGTCACCTACAACTGACAGTCACGCTGTCACCTACAACTGACAGTCACTCTGTCACCTAGAACTGACAGTCACTGTCACCTTGAACTGACAGTAACTCTGTCACCTAGAACTGACAGTCACTCTGTCACCTACAACTGACAGTCACTCTGTCACCTACAACTGACAGTCACTCTGTCACCTACAACTGACAGTCACGCTGTCACCTACAACTGACAGTCACTCTGTCACCTACAACTGACAGTCACTGTCACCTTAAACTGACAGTCACTCTGTCACCTAGAACTGACGGTCACCCTGTCACCTACAATTGACGGTCACTCTGTCACCTTGAACTGACCGTCACTCAGCCACTCTGTCACCTTGAACTGACCGTCACCCTGTCACCTACAACTGACAGTCACTCTGTCACCTACAACTGACAGTCACTCTGTCACCTAGAACTGACGGTCACCCTGTCACCTACAATTGACGGTCACCCTGTCACCTACAATTGACGGTCACTCTGTCACCTAGAACTGACAGTCACTGTCACCTTAAACTGACAGTCACTCTGTCACCTACAACTGACAGTCACGCTGTCACCTAGAACTGACAGTCACTCTGTCACCTAGAACTGACGGTCACCCTGTCACCTACAATTGACGGTCACTCTGTCACCTTGAACTGACCGTCACTCAGCCACTCTGTCACCTAGAACTGACGGTCACCCTGTCACCTACAATTGACGGTCACTCTGTCACCTTGAACTGACCGTCACTCAGCCACTCTGTCACCTTGAACTGACCGTCACTCTGTCACCTTGAACTGACCGTCACCCTGTCACCTACAACTGACAGTCACTCTGTCACCTACAACTGACAGTCACTCTGTCACCCTGAACTGACGGTCACTCTGTCACCTAGAACTGACAGTCACTCTGTCACCTACAACTGACAGTCACTCTGTCACCTACAACTGACAGTCACGCTGTCACCTAGAACTGACAGTCACTCTGTCACCTAGAACTGACGGTCACCCTGTCACCTACAATTGACGGTCACTCTGTCACCTTGAACTGACCGTCACTCAGCCACTCTGTCACCTAGAACTGACGGTCACCCTGTCACCTACAATTGACGGTCACTCTGTCACCTTGAACTGACCGTCACTCAGCCACTCTGTCACCTTGAACTGACCGTCACTCTGTCACCTTGAACTGACCGTCACCCTGTCACCTTAAACTGACAGTCACTCTGTCACCTACAACTGACAGTCACTCTGTCACCCTGAACTGACGGTCACTCTGTCACCTAGAACTGACGGTCACTCTGTCACGACTCACCTTGAACTGACAGTCACTGTCACCTTGAACTGACAGTCACTCTGTCACCTACAACTGACAGTCACTCTGTCACCTACAACTGACAGTCACTCTGTCCCCTACAACTGACAGTCACTCTGTCACCTACAACTGACAGTCACTCTGTCACCTACAACTGACAGTCACTGTCACCTTAAACTGACAGTCACTCTGTCACCTACAACTGACAGTCACGCTGTCACCTACAACTGACAGTCACTCTGTCACCTACAACTGACACTCTGTCACCTACAACTGACAGTCACGCTGTCACCTACAACTGACAGTCACTCTGTCACCTAGAACTGACAGTCACTGTCACCTTAAACTGACAGTCACTCTGTCGCCTACAACTGACAGTCACTCTGTCACCTAGAACTGACAGTCACTGTCACATTAAACTGACAGTCACTCTGTCACCTAGAACTGACGGTCACCCTGTCACCTACAACTGACCGTCACGCTGTCACCTAGAACTGACAGTCACGCTGTCACCTAGAACTGACGGTCACCCTGTCACCTACAATTGACGGTCACTCTGTCACCTTGAACTGACCGTCACTCAGCCACTCTGTCACCTTGAACTGACCGTCACTCTGTCACCTTGAACTGACAGTCACTCTGTCACCTAGAACTGACGGTCACTCTGTCACGACTCACCTACAACTGATGGTCCCTCTGTCACCTTGAACTGACAGTCACTCTGTCACCTACAGGTCACTTGGTCACTCTGTCACCTACAATTCACTTAGAAATGACGGTCGCAATGTCACTTATAGCTGTGAATTCAGAACTAGTACTAATACTAACTCTAAAAAGAAGTTTCTCACAAAATCAAATGATCCCAAAATCACTGTTCACCATCAAGTTAAAAAATTTAGGAGTTTTTGTTTCTTTACACAATTCACTTGCGCATTGCAAAAAAACTGAAGCTGAGAAAACAAGCTAAGGCACTGGAAAATGGCCTCACAGAAGTCTAGGCATAATAAAATAAACAAATTTAAGGACTACATTGACCTTTAAAAGGTATAAAAAACTAACTTGAGAGCAGGAAAACATAAATTCTAAAGGACGGAAAGAGAAAAAAAACTACATATCTATGAGAAATTTAAGTTGATATGAACAAACTAGGTACCCTGCTGCTAGATAAGAGCACAATTTTTGTTCCTAAACGCACATATTCGGTTTACTTGCAGTAGAGTAAAGCTCCTTACCAATCTGAAAAAAAAACTATATCAACAGTCGCGGTATAAATTTTCTCAATTAGAAAAACGTATCTTGTATATGGTGCAGCAAAAAGTGCAGCTATCGACTCGCCGGTAAAAAGCAGTGGATAGAAGGAACGTGGATTTATGGTTTTTCTCTTTTCTCGGTCATTGATTTGAAATCCTGAGTTTAGGGTTTGTGTACTTTAGGGTAGTTGCTTAGTGCTGTTGACGGAGAGGCAAAGAGGAACCCAGTGACACGCGAAACAGCAAGCAACCGCTAGGCACAGTGCAATGGACGGATTACAGGCAGAAAGGGCACGGTATAACAATCTGTCCAGTTAATCCTCATTTTTCAACTCGCCGATGGACGCCGCTAAGAGTCGCCTGCGTCGTTCAGTCTCGCCACCGTCGCCAGCGGAATCAGCTGACATCATGGCCTCCAGTCGGGACTGCGACCGCATTAGGATGTCGGCCGCTAGACTGCGCACCGACGCTTCAGCCGCGTCCCCCGCCTCAGCTTGTCCTTCGGCTAAGTGCGATTCTTCATCTTCAGCATCAGCTTCATTGTCGTCTTCGCTCTCCGACTCGCCGAGGCACTGCCGCGCCACGCGCAGCATTCGGGCAATGTCGTCGTCCGCCTGATCCTCGGCATCCTCGTCCTCGTCCTCCGAGTCGGTGGGCAGCCGCTCCGAGTCGCCGCCGCTACCGCTTTGATCAACAATTCGCAGGTCTAATTGGCGAAGACCGTGCAGGCGGGCCAGTACGGCGCGGCGATAGCCGTGGCAGGGGTTGCCCTGGAAACGGGTGGACGCATATAACTCGAAACTTAGTAGTCGAGGGTCGCTTTCACTATCCCAAAATTTCACTTCCTCGAAAGCACCTTCTTTCACTATTACGAAATTTCACTTCCTCGAAAACTCAAATATCACTATTACGAAATTTTACTTCCTCGAAAATCTAGCAATGTCTTTCACTATCTCGAAATTTCACTTCCTCGAAAATCTAGCAATGTCTTCAACTATCTCGAAATTTCACTTCCTCGAAAATCTAGCAATGTCTTCAACTATCTCGAAATTTCACTTCCTCGAAAATCTAGCAATGTCGCGGCTATTTGAGTTTTCTAGGAAGTTAAATTTCGGGATAGTGATACCCACTTAGTATTAGTATGCCCACTTGTTCGGTCTTAAATTAACAACAACAACAAGAATTAAATTAAAAGGGCCAACCTTTTTATCACAATCTTTAAATTAACAAGATTATGATAAAAAGGGCCGCAGATGCTACGACAGCGAATGAGAATAACTCGCCTGCAAGCACAGAATCAGCAGATTAGCGGGCAGATCCGCTGCCGGATCAATCTTAGTCAGATCGTTGTGCGACGCGTCTAGAAAGCGCAGAGCGGGCGCCGCGTTGGACAGGCCAGCTAGGGAGCGCAGGCGGTTGTGCGCCACAGTGAGAAAGACCAAACTGGGCAATAGCTCGATGCCTGGCAGAATGCTTTCCAGCTTGTTGTGCTGCAGGTATAGGTGCGTCACACTGTTCGCGGAGGTCCAGATGCTGGAAAAGCACTCCAGATTGGTCAGCTTGGCTCGGTCCAGACGGGCGTGAGTCAGCTGAGACAAGGCGTCAGTGGATGATGACGGAGGAAGGAGTCTGTTTATCAAGCGGCTGTGCAGCTGTTCTTGAGTCTCTGGCTCGGAGGACTGTTGCTCCATCATGTCGGGAGGGAAATCAGAAAACTCTTCATTGTTTTCTTCGGTATCTTTGTCTGCCAAGGCTGGAGTTGACTGCTTTGGAGTATTAAAGACTGACTGTTTCTTCTTTGGCTGAGTTGAACTTGAAGGTGCATTTGTAGACTTTGTCTTTGATCCAGCAGCTGGCTTTTGCTGTGGTAAGCGCTTTGACATAACGAAAACTGCAAAGAAAGGTTTGACCACTTTTTGAAAATAGGACACACAATGGCTACAATGTTTGCTAGTTCAAAAAAGCCAAACAGTATTGAAGGCTTAAAACCTAGAAAAAAGGAAGAAGAGGCTAAGAATTTTTACTTGGACTTTTACAGACCATAAATTATAAATATAAACTACAATAATTAAACTTAAGTTCCATACATACATTATATTCAATTACAAGGAATTAGAATCAAAGTCTCATATATTAAGTCCCATATATATATTATATTTAATTACAAGGAATTAGAATCAAAGTAAATGCAATGACCCTTTAATACATTAAATATACTATTCAAAGGAAAAAAGGAGAATAATGTATCCTACATAGTAATAAGTTTGAAAAAGCTAAGTATATATTATAGGTTACTAAAACTAACATAGGCAAATTTAAATTTTACTTAATCTAAAAACAATAGACAAAAAACTAAAAAAAACAAAATAAAGTAAATTTTATTGCATGTCAAAAAGGTTAAATGGATAGTTTCCATCTTAATGTTATTCTTACTTAACTTTATTACGAAAATTCTTAATTTCAAAAACTAAAACCAAAACATAGAATGACACGGATTAGGAATCTTTTAATGCTTCATTTTAAAACTCTCAAATGTTACCTTCTAAGTAGTAGTAGCAAGGTTTTTTTAATTCATAGATTTTATCTAAAAATTTTTGACTAGACAAGTGTTAGAGCATTTACAATTTTTTTACACCGTAGGCCAATAAAAAATAATCAATTTTGTAAAATTGGCTGGTATTAAACTTAGTCTTAAGTTATATGATATGATAGAGACATTTTGCAACTAATTTTATGATACGATATCTAGTTTCTCTTGATCGGGCTAAAAAAAAGATAATTTAACACAACGATTTATCGGTGTTAATTCTATTGCGTCACAAGAGGCTTAGGCGGTTAGGCCTACAAAGCTATGGCCTACGGTACCCGCGCATAACTTTTCGAAAGATTAATTTAAGAAGTAATAAAAAATTCAGTTCTGTTGAATTTTTTACTTTAAGAAAAATAATGTGATTTATTTCTCAAACAAACACTTTTTGCTTTTTTTCCTTTTGGTTACATCTTTTAGGTTGGTTTACTTACATTTTAGTCTACAATTACATTTTCTTTTGTAAATTTTGTTTATCTACTTCTCTTGACTTTCAACTCCGGGTTCGCTAGTAGTGGTGCAGCACGGTCGCTTGCTATAGGTCTGTAGCAAGCGACTTGAATAGAAAATAACTTTTCTTCTTAAGTAAAAATAAATTTTTGCGTTTTTACTGAAAAGTGTACAAATTCAAAATACTGAACACTAGGTAAATGTCTAGATAATCCCCTAATTCTCCCAGCTACTCTTGCTGCGTTGTACGATATGCTGAAGAAAGAGGAGTCAAACTACGTCGGTTTGCTCTCTTACAATCCCTAAAATTTTAACAAGATGCTCCTAGTGGTCCTTAGGTATCATTAAAAGAGGGTATAGATTTTTTATGACTTCGAATATCGACTTTTTTAGTTTTAGTAATACTTTGGCTGGGTTTCAAAGAAGGAAATCCTTTGAATTTAAAGTATGCCAGTAAAGCAGTCGATATTATTCTTTTTTTCAATTTACTATGTAAAAAAATCAAAGCCATTGATTTTAATTATAAACCTTGTTAAAAAGTAAAATTATTTCATGGAAGACATCGAGGAAACTTTATTTCTCTCGATATATTAAATTCTTCCAAAATTCAGTGATTTGACATTCGACAGATAATGTGCCAGCAGGCATAGTATACGTCGCAGCTGCTTTACGTCAAATGATAATCTTGAATTATGGCAGTGTTATAATCGCTATTACTTTAAATATGAACGTCCCTTTTAATTAAATTTGCGTCTGTGAAAACTATACCTTCGATTTTTTACGCTCGTAAATGTACAAGTTATAAATTGACTCCAGTTTTTTGTCGCTCCAATCCCAGAAATTTTTCATAAAAATTATATGATCGGATTAACTTTGGCCTTCGTAGCTCTCCTCCAGAGTGTTTTTGGAGTACTAAAATTTTATTAATTTTGACTGCATACCCACGCTAAGATTCAGAGACCTCAAATGCAAATTTTAAAGCAAGAAACATTTCTTCGAGGCATGTAACAATAGGCACGAAATTATTACGCGAACAAAACGACAACGATTAATAATGTATTTAAGGCGAGCTACTTGCACAAAAAGATGTTTTGTTTTTCATTAGAGTGTATATATATATATATATATAATCAATGCCATTCAATGCATGCACCATTAGGATGTAAAAGGATAAGATGTAAAATATGGGATGAGCGCAATCCTCTCTGGCAACAATTTTTCTATCTCTACGGCACAGGCGGACAAAGTAACTGAATTACTAACGAAAATAATAAAATGAAATTACCGCATTCCTAACACAATTCACCACCGGAACCAAAAAATTTTTAGGCATGAAAAGATCAAAGCACCAGTTCCCAGTCAAACTACAGAACGTGAAATTCACGTGAAATTTACGCAGCTAAAAAATGCTTTCCAACGGTTTTTTCCTGCGAGTTCAACTCCTATTAGTGGAAGCCAGCGAGGGCGGCAGCAGCGACGCCTGAAATGGAAACTGGCTGGCCACGGCTCCTGGCACAAAGCTTGACGACGGCCCGCCAAAAGCAAACGAGGGAAGGAATGCGGGTGAAACCGGCGCCGGATGTAGCGACGGCGCCCCGTTAAGAGCGGCAGCCGCGGCCAGTGAGTAGAGCAGATGAGGCGGCGGCAGCTGGTGCCCATGCCCAACATTAGCCCACGGAGCTTGCGGAATTAAGTAGTGAGATGAAAAGACTGGCGGAGCTCCCGCCTTGTCGGACAGCGGCGAGAGCAGCGCAGTCTGGACACTGCCGCCTGCAGCCGCGCTGACAGCGGCCCTGATCTGCGGGCAGTGCCGGCGCACGTGGGCCTGCATGTTGCCGTGAGTTGAGAAGCGCTTTGAGCAGTTCGGGCATCGGTAGGGCTTCTCCCCAGTGTGCGAGCGGCGGTGAATCTCTAGCGCCGAGCGGGTCGGGCACTCCTTGTTGCAGTGCTCGCATACTCGGCTGCGATCTTTCTTGCTCAACTGCTGGAACTGCAACGCGCCCACCCCCATTGGGGTCGAAGTCTTGGCGGCGTCTTCTGGGTTTGGGCCGTGCGATTGCGGCAACTGCGCTTGATGCTGCGGCGACGCAGGCGGCGGCGCCAGCTGCGACTCGAGCGATTGATACTCGTGATAGTGGAGCCGGTTTCGCCTGCAAGTGTCAGATTTAACCGCTCAATGAAATTAAAATTTCCCGAAGTTTACGCCCTCAGATCCTTAGCCATTCATTACAATAGAAGTGCCAAAATCCTCTTTATTTGAGAGTAGGAGTGCCAATATCCCCTTCAGGTGCTCAGCTCTTGATTAGAGTGGGAGTGCCAATATCCCCTTCAGGTGCTCAGCTCTTGATTATAGTGGGAGTGCCAATATCCCCTTCAGGTGCTCAGCTCTTGATTATAGTGGGAGTGCCAATATCCCATTCAGGTGCTCAGCTCTTGATTAGAGTGGGAGTGCCAATATCCCATTCAGGTGCTCATCTCTTGGTTAGAGTAAGAGCACCAATGTCCCATTCAGGTGCTCAGACAGCTCGGTTCTGCCAATATGGGCTTTGTTTTGGACCAGATATATCAGAATAGATCTATAGATAGATTAATGCAGTTCAATACCTGTGAGTGAGTTCGTGCTGTCGCATGTTTCCCTTGGTGCTGAACCCTTTGCCGCAGTGGCCGCAGAGAAACGGCTTCTCCTTGGTGTGCGTTCGCATGTGAATCTCCAACGCGCTCCGACAGCTGCACGCTTTGCCGCAAATCTCGCACGTGGTGGCTGGTGCTGGCCGGTTAACCTTCTGGCTGTCGGTTACGGTGCCGCTAATTTGATTGCAGTCGGTGGCGCTGCTTTTAGTGAGTGCGAGTGGCTCAGACTGGGGTGGCTGCTGCACAGGTAGACTCGGCATCGGATGCTCAGTCCACTTCAGTTGATGGGAGGACTGTAAGGATTTGTAAAATCATACATTAGTTTAAATTATAGAATAAGCTATTACTTCAACTACAAGTACAATAAGGTAATGTTTAAGTGCGCTGAATACTGGTAGGTTTGAACAGGAAAATTTCTACGATATAAAAGGAAAGCCCTTGAAGCTCAAAAAAGGTATTTTTGCCTTCTAATTGCTTATAAAGCAAAAATTGTGCTCTAATTACCTCCTTTTCATCCATCAGTGCGTCATCAGTGCCTGCCTTCAAAGCTGGCAGCGAATGCAGCGCTTCTAGCTGCTGTTGTTGAGGCCCAGGAGCAGGCGGGTTCGGGGTCGGTGGCATAGCCTCTCCAGACAGGTTGCCAGGGTTCAGATGCTGCAGCTTCTCAGATTCGAGATGCACGCTCAGGTGTGTCTTCAGGTTGCCTTTGGTGGCGAAGCTCTTCAGGCAGATGCCGCACTGGAAAGGTCGCTCGTCTGGACAGGCAGGGACGGGTGGAAAGAGAATTGAATTTTGATTTTTCCGCTGTTTTTAAAAACTGTTTCTTATCTCGCCGTTTATCTCGTGGGCAAAAATTATGACAAACATTAAAAGACACACCCCCAGGCCAAACTGCAGGCCCGCTGCGAACTTGCTCAATTAGGCAAATTCATTTAAAAAATGGTTTAGAGTTACGCCCGAAGGCCTCAGATTACATTTGTCTAGATTCGTAATTTATCTGGCGCAGCACCACCTGGCACGGTCAGTAGCTGCAGAACTGATATACAATATGATCTAAATGCACTAAATAAATAATGTTTCGCGCCAAAAAATGAAAACTAAACTCGCATGCTAATTATATTTACATGCTTGCACTCCTAATTTGTTTAGATTAAGTGTAATTTTTCACCCTAGATTGATACTAATTGTCCTGTCCTGGGGTCTCCTGCGTGAAATTAAGAGAAGAAAACATGTTGATGTTGATAATGGGCGAATCAATTAAGCGACTATTATACGCTAGTAGGTATTGGGTAAATTTTATCGAAATTAATCCAGAGCATGTTGTTTACTACAGCTGAAACACAACTTGGCTTTTTATTGACAGTCTCAACTCAATGCTAACCTGGTGTCCCCACCCCAAACTCCATAAGGCTCACAGGGGGGCATTAAACGGTCTGTCTAGACTCTAGACCTGCACTGGGATGGGGTGGGTGCCAATTAACGGGTTAGGAAGAGAGCTACAGGCACAGCCAATGCGATGAGTTCAGAAAACTCTCTGATCAGTCTGGGAGTTTCGCAGTTATTCAGGCTCGCTTGAGCGTCAACAAATTCTATAGAAGTAACAATTAAAAGTTGCTTTGAATCTCTCTTCAGCTTGCATTAAATTTAATTGTCGATCGCAGACAAGTATAAAATCGCGTCGCGTTGCCCACACCAGTCTGCACCAGCAGCCAGGATACTGTCTTTAAATCATTTAAGGCTTATAACAATAATGTGTATAAATGCTATCTTATATTGTTTACTGTTAAACAGTAATTATCGTATTTTGCATTTTCCACCATAGAAAATTTGAGAGAACAAGCTTTAGTTCTGATCATGACAGAGACAGAGTCCAAAAGGCTGGGGTATCACTTCCTATACCAAGATATTTTCAGTAAATTTAATCATTTCAAAATTTTTCCTTTAAATTTCACATTTCCCAATCTTTCAAATCGAAAAATTTCGCAGTTCCTAGTGTCAAAGCAAGCAATCCCGGAGATTCAGCAAATCACCCTGAAGAAAGCTTATGAAATAAATTATATAAACTCTGCCCAAGCATACTTCTATTGCAACTCAAAAAGCCACTGTGACTTTGACACCTTGAAAGAGGATCCCCGTATCCCAATCTTACCTGTGTGAGTCCTGTAGTGCATCATCAGAGCGCTCCGGCACCGAAAGTCCTTCTGGCACTCGCCGCACCGATTTGGCGGCTGGTGATCCTTGTGCCGGTGAACCAGCTCGCGCCACTTCACATTCTGGCTGTCGCAGATGATCATGAAACGGGACAGCGGGTCCGAATCCGCTTCGGCCAAGTCAGAATTCGAGCACGGCTTCAGCGACGAAGGCTTTTCTAGGGACCAGTCCTGACTGGCTTGATCGTCGTCTCCTTCAACATCGATTTCAGCATCGGAATGTGGGTCCGGCCCAGCGTGTGACGAACTGTGCAGCAGCTCAGCTGGCGGACTGCTGCGGGGACGGCCCTGGCTGAGATCCATCGGCGAGCTCGGCAGACCGGAGTCGGCAGCAGCGGTGTTGCCTGGTGTAGCGGCAGTAGCTGAGGAAGCGGCGCCTCTGCTGCTGTTAGGTGCGTCAAGCAGAAGCTGCGATTCGACGGGTTCGTGCTCCATCAGTTGGGGATGATGCCCTGTGAAGGGGAATTAAGAGCGAGATATATATTTCATCAGCATTCAAGCGGCCGTATATATAAAATTGCCTTGTGTAAATAAGATCTAGATGTTGCGAAAGACAATGAGAAAAGCGCTGAATGAAGTGAAAATTATCAAGCATTCTGAGCCTCTACATGCGCGCGCAATTTTAAGCTTAATTACCTTCGGATGGGGATTCAGACAAAAAGATTGCGCAACATTGTCTAACCCCGATCCAAATCAGTCTATCAGATCAAGTTTGAAATCCAATTGAGGCTGGTGGCCACTTGTACAACTTCTTCGCTTTCGATTTCGTTTCATGCGATGCGTGATAGAGGGCGAGGCAATGGAAATTGCGTTTTGCAGATAGACAAGACAAGAGTCACCTAATTATATTTTAGCTATCGTTTCTTATCATCGCACAGTTTCTCACTACTCGGCGTCCAAGTATGCCTGTCCTTATACAGCAATTCGTATAAATCTAATAGTCTGAATTAATACAACTATTTAGCTTGCGCAACAAAATAGCGAAAATTGTGTTATGGGGTCCTATAGCTTAATGTTTCCAGTATGTACCCCTTAGATTTTTGCCTCTGGTATTTTATGTCTGTTTGCATCGGATTGATGAATGTTTCATTCATTAATATTTGACAGGACTGAAGACTGAAGTGACTGTATAATTTATTATGACGAATCAAAATTCCGCAACCAGCAACTTATAGCCATAAACAGAACCACTGTTGACATTTGTGATAAACCTTGTAGCTTTAAAATTCTAGTTATGACACAATAACTCAGATCTATAAATCAACTATCTGTATGAAAAAATATGCCTGAGTGCTGATTTCAATGGCAAGCTAAGCTGGGGTAATGCAATGCGTACCAGCCTGTGCAAGGTAGCTGAAGTGCAGGGCATTTATGCATTCATTTTATTACGATACGATTAGGGCCACGCCTTTCTCTTGTATATCTCGAGGCACCCCACCGCTAGCCAGGCTGTATGTCCAGGTAAAATTAATTTAGCCAGAAAAATATATAGCGAGATATGGGATATAGATCCAAATTCACTCACCGGAAACTTCGCCAGAGTAATCCGAAACTGAACAAAACAAATCCGGACTCGCTTGAATTTCCGCTTGTATTACTAATGACAAGTGAAATGATCAATCTTGCTTTTAGTAAGCCACGTCTGCTTGTCAGGGATTGTGCCGCGCACGAACTTATTGAAATCAAGCCTTGGTTTTTACTGGCCGCGGCATTTGGTGAGGTGGGGACCTCCCGACCCCCCACTTATTTGGGGTGAAGAGCATCAGCTTTTGTGGATGGAATGATTCCTATTGGCTGGACCGTCACAGCCAATAGGCGTCCTTCTATTGGGCTTTGGGCCTAATTGTTCGTTTTGGACTCTTGCCACTTATCCACTAATGTCAACCTTTAACTGCATCAAAATCAGAAAAACTATTTATTTTTTGTGTTGTTTGAATGTTTGGTAAGGTCTAATCTTTTAAGTTTATTTTTAGGAATAGGAGCTGTTACATTATTGTATAAAGTAGGGTAAAGTGAGCTTCATTATCTGATTATCATTATCCCTAAGACCATAAACTTTTATGGGGGTGAGGGCCAGGTTTTTTAAATTGACCAGCTGAGTATTATAATAGTAAAGTTTGGAAATTTGCCGATTAAAAATAACTTGTCACTGTCTTCTTTGTCAGACACTCGGGACAGTAAAAATTAGGTATGAGTTGCCAGAGTTGGTGCTTCATGTTGTCTGAGCGCGCAGAAATTTTCTGTACCACTAAGTGTCGCTATGTTTATGAGTATAAGCTGTTTTGTCTGACACTTAGGGTAATCGTATTACCCCTGAACTAATACTATAAATACGAGACGGCAAAATACGAACAATGGGAGAGTCCAACATACTTGCCCTGAGAACAAATATTACGGCTGAATGGATAAACAAACGGCATAATCTTTACAACTAAGAGGATAAATTATGTTTGACTTTTGTCCACCTGTCCATCTGATCCAATAGTCACGATTATACATTGCGACTTGTGAACTTCAATATGCCATGCACAAGTTTAGTTAAAAAAAACAGAATGCTCTGTTGGTGGCTTGCAGTATGGGCAGTATTAAAGGGAATTCCAGTGGTAGGGATGCCATCCAATGTAATGTTTGCTTTCGACCGCATGGGCGACCCTTAGCCGTGAAGAAAAACCTTGGCCGACTCTGCATATACAGAGGGTCAGATTGCGCAATGATGCCATTGTCAATGCAGAGTCCACATGCCCAATGGAGAATTATATTTTTTTGTTTGAATAATCCATTTAGTCAATCGAATTTGAATGCTTTCTATTCACATCTCCCTGTATTAGTTTAGTTGAAATTTGCGTATTTGGTCAATCATGCGAAAGATCATCTTTTCAATCATCTAAGCGTAGAAAGAAGAAAAATTACTTGCTGATTAATTGGCTTGTCACGTTCTGCTTGACAACCAAGGTGAATACAATCACTTGACAATTAAAACATTAGCTAAAAGTCTAAAATCTAATAATGCGTGAAATGCATGAACACCCTTTCAATGATTTTCCAAGTTTTTCCTATTTTTGTTTAATACCTAATAGCTAGTTCAGAAGGCCCTGCAGTGCATGGACCTAAATGATGCAAACTCAAGTTGTGTGTCAAGCGAAACTGTACGAGTGCCTCCTGATATACATGGTTACACTTGAATAAAGTTGAATGCATATTGAATAAATAATGCAGTCTGTATACCTGTGGCAACCTGCATCAGTGTTATCAAAGTTTTAAAAGTAATTCCTGCACAACTTATTGCAGTTTGCATTGACAATAAAGCTGCAGATTTCCATGAAATTTATGTTTAGATATTTATGCACCGGGCTATTTGCTTTGAAAATGACTAGGGTCATAATTTAGTGAGACCTAATAGACAAAGCAAATGCATTTGCTTCAAAGCAATTTGTTCGACAGGGCTCAGTATAGTCTCAAAGAGGCATCAACTATAGAAATCACAGGGTGGTACATTTTGGTGAGACAGCGCCAGCAATATACAGCTGCATCATAAAAACTAATAATTTGTGTGCCCATTTAGTAAAGCAATGGGTGAGGAAAGAGATTGCTCAGCAGAGTTGCAGTGCACTGCATTGCAGCCAAGCAATATGAATTCCGAATTGTGCAGTACAAGCAACACAAATAAACTGAATGTTAATTTAGCTAAACAATTTAATTACCCTTTTAGTTACTTTTGCGAGGCAAAAAATGTGAGAGAGAAAATGGAGGAGAAAGTTGGCTAGATAGGGAGAGTTCAGGTAGAGAGAAGAAGTGGAGAAAGTTGGTCAGATAGGGAGAGTTCAGGTAGAGAGAAGAAGTGGAGAAATGTGGTCAGATAGGGAGAGTTCAGGTATAGAGAAGAAGTGGAGAAATGTGGTCAGATAGGGAGAGTTCAGGTAGAGAGAAGAAGTGGAGAAAGTTGGTCAGATAGGGAGAGTTCAGGTATAGAGAAGTGGAGAAATGTGGTCAGATAGGGAGAGTTCAGGTATAGAGAAGAAGTGGAGAAATGTGGTCAGATAGGGAGAGTTCAGGTAGAGAGAAGAAGTGGAGAAAGTTGGTCAGATAGGGAGAGTTCAGGTATAGAGAAGTGGAGAAAGTTGGTCAGATAGGGAGAGTTCAGGTATAGAGAAGTGGAGAAATGTGGTCAGATAGGGAGAGTTCAGGTATAGAGAAGAAGTGGAGAAATGTGGTCAGATAGGGAGAGTTCAGGTAGAGAGAAGAAGTGGAGAAAGTTGGTCAGATAGGGAGAGTTCAGGTATAGAGAAGTGGAGAAATGTGGTCTGATAGGGAGAGTTCAGGTATAGAGAAGTGGAGAAATGTGGTCAGATAGGGAGAGTTCAGGTAGAGAGAAGAAGTGGAGAAAGTTGGTCAGATAGGGAGAGTTCAGGTAGAGAGAAGAAGTGGAGAAAGATGGTCCGGTAGAAAGATGGGAGAAAGTTGCGGTAAATCGAAGCAGAGAAAAGAAGGAGGCACTAGAAAGTCTCTATCATTCTCTGTAGCATCATTTGTTAATCTGTCCGCTACCAAAGAAGAAAAAAAGAGATTGAGAGGGTCAAGAATCGTTATAAGATCTGCTAGGGGCCAGATTCGGCTCAGCTATTGTCGTAATCTTGTTTTTTTTCTCACCCCACCTGTAGAGGGAAGAAAACAACGTGGCCAGCTTTATCATTATGAGCGAATTGCGCTTGTATATTGTAAAAAAGCCATGCTTAGCAACAAAAACAATATACGCAAGGGCATTTGTAATGCCAAAAGCTAAGCCATTTGCGTTTGTGCCCGCCGGTATAGAGTTGAATGCAGATTGGGCGAACTTAAGATAATCTGTTGCGTCACAATTTTTTAACACTGATGGCTCAGCCCGAAATAATCAACACTATGCGCGTGTCAACAAACAAAACAAACAAAGCCGATGATAGCATATAGAGGAACAATATACAGCTATTTTGTCCCCCAGGGTGAAAAATGGTATCCGATAGCGCAAACAATAGAACAGTTATGCATATTTCATCCTTGGGGGAACGAATGTGCGAAAATGGTTTTTCCTCGATTGGAGGTGACGATGATCGCCGAACGATGGGGGGGATTTCTCATTCACAGGCGTATTATAAACCATGTATAGAACCGGCACTTTTCCCAAGTTTACACTGGGCACGGACCTTGTTCAGCGGGGTGCCTATAAGCGGAAATTTTGGCGATAATAACTGATCCCCGTGGGCATTTTTGCCAGTTTCATATCGAATCTATGGATATAAAGCACGTGTATACGGGCATTATATCCAAAAATATAAATGTGTAAATTTATCTATCTATCTATCTATCTATCTATATATCTATCTATCTATCTATCTATCTATCTATCTATCTATCTATCTATCTATCTATCTATCTATCTATCTATCTATCTATCTATCTATCTATCTATCTATCTATCTATCTATCTATCTATCTATCTATCTATCTATCTATCTATCTATCTATCTATCTATCTATCTATCTATCTATCTATCTATCTATCTATCTATCTATCTATCTATCTATCTATCTATCTATCTATCTATCTATCTATCTATCTATCTATCTATCTATCTATCTATCTATCTATCTATCTATCTATCTATCTATCTATCTATCTATCTATCTATCTATCTATCTATCTATCTATCTATCTATCTATCTATCTATCTATCTATCTATCTATCTATCTATCTATCTATCTATCTATCTATCTATCTATCTATCTATCTATCTATCTATCTATCTATCTATCTATCTATCTATCTATCTATCTATCTATCTATCTATCTATCTATCTATCTATCTATCTATCTATCTATCTATCTATCTATCTATCTATCTATCTATCTATCTATCTATCTATCTATCTATCTATCTATCTATCTATCTATCTATCTATCTATCTATCTATCTATCTATCTATCTATCTATCTATCTATCTATCTATCTATCTATCTATCTATCTATCTATCTATCTATCTATCTATCTATCTATCTATCTATCTATCTATCTATCTATCTATCTATCTATCTATCTATCTATCTATCTATCTATCTATCTATCTATCTATCTATCTATCTATCTATCTATCTATCTATCTATCTATCTATCTATCTATCTATCTATCTATCTATCTATCTATCTATCTATCTATCTATCTATCTATCTATCTATCTATCTATCTATCTATCTATCTATCTATCTATCTATCTATCTATCTATCTATCTATCTATCTATCTATCTATCTATCTATCTATCTATCTATCTATCTATCTATCTATCTATCTATCTATCTATCTATCTATCTATCTATCTATCTATCTATCTATCTATCTATCTATCTATCTATCTATCTATCTATCTATCTATCTATCTATCTATCTATCTATCTATCTATCTATCTATCTATCTATCTATCTATCTATCTATCTATCTATCTATCTATCTATCTATCTATCTATCTATCTATCTATCTATCTATCTATCTATCTATCTATCTATCTATCTATCTATCTATCTATCTATCTATCTATCTATCTATCTATCTATCTATCTATCTATCTATCTATCTATCTATCTATCTAATCTATCTATCTATCTATCTATCTATCTATCTAATCTATCTATCTATGCTATCTATCTATCTATCTATCTATCTATCTATCTATCTATCTATCTATCTATCTATCTATCTATCTATCTATCTATCTATCTATCTATCTATCTATCTATCTATCTATCTATCTATCTATCTATCTATCTATCTATCTATCTATCTATCTATCTATCTATCTATCTATCTATCTATCTATCTATCTATCTATCTATCTATCTATCTATCTATCTATCTATCTATCTATCTATCTATCTATCTATCTATCTATCTATCTATCTATCTATCTATCTATCTATCTATCTATCTATCTATCTATCTATCTATCTATCTATCTATCTATCTATCTATCTATCTATCTATCTATCTATCTATCTATCTATCTATCTATCTATCTATCTATCTATCTATCTATCTATCTATCTATCTATCTATCTATCTATCTATCTATCTATCTATCTATCTATCTATCTATCTATCTATCTATCTATCTATCTATCTATCTATCTATCTATCTATCTATCTATCTATCTATCTATCTATCTATCTATCTATCTATCTATCTATCTATCTATCTATCTATCTATCTATCTATCTATCTATCTATCTATCTATCTATCTATCTATCTATCTATCTATCTATCTATCTATCTATCTATCTATCTATCTATCTATCTATCTATCTATCTATCTATCTATCTATCTATCTATCTATCTATCTATCTATCTATCTATCTATCTATCTATCTATCTATCTATCTATCTATCTATCTATCTATCTATCTATCTATCTATCTATCTATCTATCTATCTATCTATCTATCTATCTATCTATCTATCTATCTATCTATCTATCTATCTATCTATCTATCTATCTATCTATCTATCTATCTATCTATCTATCTATCTATCTATCTATCTATCTATCTATCTATCTATCTATCTATCTATCTATCTATCTATCTATCTATCTATCTATCTATCTATCTATCTATCTATCTATCTATCTATCTATCTATCTATCTATCTATCTATCTATCTATCTATCTATCTATCTATCTATCTATCTATCTATCTATCTATCTATCTATCTATCTATCTATCTATCTATCTATCTATCTATCTATCTATCTATCTATCTATCTATCTATCTATCTATCTATCTATCTATCTATCTATCTATCTATCTATCTATCTATCTATCTATCTATCTATCTATCTATCTATCTATCTATCTATCTATCTATCTATCTATAGATCTTTATTCCAGCTTAATCTTGCTTCTCGAGCACTATTTTATATGGGGAGCTTATTAAAATTGATATTTTTAATTCGAGAGAGCTGAAATAAACATAATTATCTATTTCTTTCGGATCTTGTTTTTCCACAAAATGAGTGATTGCTTCTTATCCAGGCAGCTTAAAACGAGTTGACCCACCCTGGAGACGGAGCTAGTGTGAATTAAGAGACAAAAATTCGAATTATAGTTGGAAGATAAGTTATAGTGTGCTTAACTTTTTAGCAACCATTATTTTCCATTCGTCTGCTTTGATCTCTTTATCTTTTGTCTCGCAGTTGGGTTCAAATAAGAATTTTTGCCTGCTGGCTTCTGCTCTTCTGGCAGAAATCTATGCATGGCATATGAAGATATGCGCGCTTTCCGGCATATCTATTTGCACAATTCCAGTGCGCTGCATCCATGCATTATGTATGGCTCGCAACAACTCCGTGTAAATGAATTGGGACGCCAGATAAGATAAGTGATTATTCTCACGCCACAGAGCAGCGGCGCGCCACCGCACAGGGGGAAGTTGGAATACGCATTCAAAGCACAATTTTGCACCATATTTCGATACTTTTGATGACGAGGAAACCCATGGGATGGCCCACACAGGAAGATAATCCGAGTCATGCATCGTTCTTAATCCGGATTTGATGGCAAATTTACAGAGTTCCCACCATGTTATCCCATGTGACGAAAGCTGAAGGGTGAGCGCATTAATCCCCTTCCTTGCTGTTAGTTATGTTGACTTCCACGTGACGCAACGTTGAGATCGGTGGCTTGAGCTCCCTTTGATCGCGGTTGTGCAAGGAGAAGCTCGAGTGTCCTTGACATTTAATCCGCAAGTGGGTGCGACAGTTCTCAATGCCTTATCAGCACATGAGCTTTATTTATCTGTGTACCAATGAGCCTCCTGTGACCCCATTCTGCCCCTGTCTTCCGCTTCCATGCTGATTGCGTAGTTGCTATGCGAATATTCATGTTGGCATGTTATCGTAAAATAGCATGATCGTAAAATTTTCTGGCTTACTTTAATTGTTGTTTTTTTATACGCTTTAAGTGTAGAGACCATGTGGCAACGTTAGTGTCCAGAGATATGGTTTCAGAGTAAACACCTACCTTATCCTTTTAAATGTGAAGTCGGGCTGAGTCAGAAGTTTAGCCACTATCAAATTTTAGCATTAGAGCTGTTGATATCAATAATTTTTTATTACGAGCGTATTCCGTCTAATGACGGGTTTTGCATTATTTTTTTAATTGAAATGAGATTTACTCATCACTCTACCCCTCTACCCTGCTCCCTCAGTGGATTACCGCTGTCTCTCTACCCTGCTCCCTCAGTGGATTACCGCTGTCTCTCTACCCTGCTCCCTCAGTGGATTACCGCTGTCTCTCTACCCTGCTCCCTCAGTGGATTACCGCTGTCTCTCTACCCTGCTCCCTCAGTGGATTACCGCTGTCTCTCTACCCTGCTCCCTCAGTGGATTACCGCTGTCTCTCTACCCTGCTCCCTCAGTGGATTACCGCTGTCTCTCTACCCTGCTCCCTCAGTGGATTACCGCTACCTCTCTATCCTGCTATCTCTCAGTATCCTCTACCTGTTATCCTTTCATGAAACACCATTAGCTGTAATACGAGGTTCGTCTTGTAATAAAACAATAAACGAACCTTTTGTCGCAATTATTAAAAAGTTTGCTTTGCGAAATGTGGGAACAAAAGCACTTATATTAATCATTGCCAGCAGATTGAATTGCACCGTTCATGCACCCAGTAGCAGAAGAGAAGCCACATGCGGCCAGCACAAGCGCGTCATATTAGCACATCATGTTAACCATATAAAAACATTGAAGCAGTTAAGTTGTGATGAGAGATTAAATTGCGCAAAAATGGCATTATTGAGGCGTGCAGAACAGCAACGAAGCTCATCGAAAGGCCCAGTGAAAATTCAGATGAGTAAATCGATGACAACTGAAGACAATGATAATTGGTTCTCTAAATAACTCAAATGTATGTATAAAATACATAAAAGGTTGTTAACGACCAAGTCTATGTATAGTCCATAAGCTCTCATTAAGTAGAAAAAACGCTGCTTGTGAAAATTGTTGTTGCAAATTTAGGATCTTAATAATGAAAATTTTCGGAGACATTTTACCACATCCCGTTAACAAAAGCAGAATCATCGGAGCATCTAGAGTTTAATAAAATACACTTTTTGAGTAAATATTCTATAGTATACGCAAATCAGCAGTACAGCAAAATTTTCTCGTTCTCTCCGAAAAAAACTCTCCATCAGCAGCCTCTCCTCCCACACTCTCCATCAGCAGCCTCTCCTCCCAAACTCTCCTTCAGCAGCCTCTCCTCCCACACTCTCCTTCAGCAGCCTCTCCTCCCACACTCTCCATCAGCAGCCTCTCCTCCCACACTCTCCTTCAGCAGCCTCTCCTCCCACACTCTCCATCAGCTACCTCTCCTCCCACACTCTCCTTCAGCAGCCTGTCCTCCCACACTCTCCTTCAGCAGCCTCTCCTCCCACACTCTCCATCAGCAGCCTCTCCTCCCAAACTCTCCTTCAGCAGCCTCTCCTCCCACACTCTCCTTCAGCAGCCTCTCCTCCCACACTCTCCATCAGCAGCCTCTCCTCCCACACTCTCCTTCAGCTGCCTCTCCTCCCACACTCTCCATCAGCAGCCTCTCCTCCCACACTCTCCTTCAGCTGCCTCTCCTCCCACACTCTCCTTCAGCTGCCTCTCCTCCCACACTCTCCTTCAGCAGCCTCTCCTCCCACACTCTCCTTCAGCAGCCTTTCCTCCCACACTTTCTTTAGCTTCATTTTCTTCCAAGAGGGCATTACTTTTCTTCTTTCATGAGCGCAAACCGTAAACGCAGAATAAGATATCGTAGGTAGCCTCATAGAAAAAAATTGTAACTCATTTGAAGAAGATGTCTAAAGTATATTTTTTGAATATTTTGCCACTGACAACGCCTCAAATTTTGTTGTCAAGTGAATATCATAGAATGTGCCGGGCTCTAAAAAGATAAGTAAATGACACATTTTTTCTCTGCATCGATGATATTACTAACGATAGTAAAATGTAGAAAATTTAGCTACATTTTTTTATTTTACCGAAGAAACGAAATTTCTATTAATGGCGGCTCCAGAGTCCGACTGCAGCACCGTTGTTTCCAAGGATGCCGTCAGCAGGGACCCATTGGGGCGGACAGTCAGAGACGCCTGCGGGCTGTGGCAGCAGTGGGGGGCGCTTTTCTATGGATGAAGCATCAGGACCTAATTCGCAGAATCGGCTAAGTGAGCGAGCGAAGGGTGCATCCATGATTTTTATTGGAAGTGCTCCTTCTTTAGTTATCTTCCTATTATCCGGCGGGAGCAGAATCTCTTATCACTTCTTCCTATCCGCAAGTACGCGATACAAACTCCAAAATACCCTCAGCCGGAAATGCTCGATCGTTTCTAAGCATCCTCAAGCAACAGCATTCCAGCTTTCCCTAAGCCCTGACTCCAGCTCCACTGGCCATGATTCTCGCTCTGACCATCATGACCCTGATAGCGTGATGACTGGCCGTTTCCGATGCTTACCTGATCTTTGCCCGATCATTTACGTACTCCGCCAGCGTAGGCCCGTTGCCAATGACAGTAGCATCACTAACAACGACAGCTTCAACTGTTATTGCCGAATTCGCCATGGCCCCGGGAGTCGGCGAGCAGGGCGTCGTAAAATCATCGATATCGGCGCGCGGAGCACGTCGAAAGTCGACAAAATGTCCCAGTCGGGCCGTCAGCGCGTCAGCCGCTTCCTCCAGCAGGGCTTCTTTCAAAAGCTGGCGTCCCACAGCGGCGCGATCATCAGCGGGCGGGGTTTTCGACGCCTGCAGCTGCGACTGTGCCGGCTGAGCCGCCGCAGGCTTTCGATTTTGGTGATGCCGATGCTGCCTCCGCCGGCTAGACGACCGCTCATGGCGATCCCTGTACGTGCTGGTCTCCCCTGTTGGCGAGTCGTCTGTGACAGCGAAGGGATTTCGTCGCTGCGGGAACAGCTCCTTCTTCTTTGGCGGCACGTAGACGCCTACGGGATTGACGTGGCTTTTCTTGTTCTGCTGCGCCTGCTGCTGCTGCGGCTGGTGGCCGCGCTTCTTCACTGACTCAGGTGAGCGGGATCTGCGGCGCGCCTGAATGGAGCATAGGAGAAATGGCAGTCTTCATCAGGATATTTCTTCCTCAATTGCCAAAACAACCTGGAGCCAACTCTCAATCCCACCGTTTGACTTAACAATATCAAGTAGAAGCTTCTGGGACTCACGGCTGAGTGCTGGGCTGCAGACCCAGTCGCCAGAGTCAGCGGTTGCACGCTAAGGCTGGTGGGCCTCCGAGCCGGCGATGAAACTACTTGGACTGACTCAGAGGCTGCACGAATTCCGCTATCTAAGGGTGCGTGCAGGTGAGCTAAATAGTTGGCTACAAAACCAGACATAATCAACTACTTGGACTGACTCAGAGGCTGCACGAATTCCGCTATCTAAGGGTGCGTGCAGGTGAGATAAATAGTTGGCTACAAAACCAGACATAATCAACTACTTGGACTGACTCAGAGGCTGCACGAATTCCGCTATCTAAGGGTGCGTGCAGGTGAGCTAAATAGTTGGCTACAAAACCAGACATAATCAACTACTTGGACTGACTCAGAGGCTGCACGAATTCCGCTATCTAAGGGTGCGTGCAGGTGAGATAAATAGTTGGCTACAAAACCAGACATAAACAACTACTTGGACTGACTCAGAGGCTGCACGAATTCCGCTATCTAAGGGTGCGTGCAGGTGAGCTAAATAGTTGGCTACAAAACCAGACATAATCAACTACTTGGACTGACTCAGAGGCTGCACGAATTCCGCTATCTAAGGGTGCGTGCAGGTGAGCTAAATAGTTGGCTACAAAACCAGACATAATCAACTACTTGGACTGACTCAGAGGCTGCACGAATTCCGCTATCTAAGGGTGCGTGCAGGTGAGCTAAATAGTTGGCTACAAAACCAAACATAAACAACTATTTTGCACACGCTAAGTGCATTGAACAATAGTTAATTCTAGGTTTTAGAGATAAAATACCTCAATACAGACTAAGTGAATGTGTTTAACTTAATGATTGCAACTTTTGCAAGGATTTTTAATAAATACTTTCTTCTTGCTTGGATGGCTTCATGTAATGGAATTCAGGTACCATTGCTATGATTTTTATCGCATAGAATCCAAACAACAACACGGGTCGCTTTTTAAGTATTAAGAGTTAAGGTCCTTGATGAAAATTTTGAATCTACGGAATCGAGGTACCTCATAAATCTGTAGAAACGACTTTTCTTTATCAATATTTAAAAATTTAGGAGCTCTTTGTAACTATTCATCACTAGCGATAATAATTTTGGCGTCAAGTATTGCAAGGCATTCTCCGACAACCTTCCATTCTGCACCCGTGGAAGCTCGCAGCCGTCGCACCCAGAGGCAGCTGACAGGCCACGCCGTCGTCCTCGTCCAGGGTGGCATCGGCCGAAGTTAACGCGTTGGCAGCAGCAGCAGCAGCAGTCGCAGCCTCCCCAGGGTTTGTCATTTCAGTGGGAAAGTCCGCTCGGAGCTGTTTAGTTCGGGAAATGGGGATTTTCTAAGTTTTTTTAAATTAAAATTTGGAGCCTAATTCATTCCTACAAAGCACTTATTGGAGAAAAATGATAAAAATGACGCATCGATCATTCGTCGAACCTGCCAGTCTAGAAGTCCGAGGCCCTTACTGTCCGTGACGCCTTCGGTTCCGCGCGCTTTGTCGCGCACGCGCTCTTTGAATGTCCTAGCGCTGGCCCGCACGCTGCTGCTCAAGAGGCGCCATTTTTGGCGCGCCTGCGTGCGCAAAGCGCGCTCCTGTTCGGGATCGACGGTTGGCCGCCTGGCCGTGTGGTCCCGGGAATAGAAGCCTGCGAGTGACCCAGGTGCAGGTGCTATTATTGAGCTGGATACTAATAATTTGAGTTCAATTCGTAGAGAACAACGTGGAACTCTACTCACCCGTGTCTCTCTTTTTTTTCTCCATAAGCATGCAAAACATGGCGGACAGCTCGCTGGTCTTGGACTCGCTCACCGCCCTTTCCAATTCCTGTTTCGGCATTTTCACCATCTGGGCGAGCTCCTCCACGACCTGAAAGATGAATAAACTTGATTTTGTCAAATTTAACATCGATCGAACATGGATTTGACTGCTAGTACGGGTATTAATTGGTTATTACAGCGTACATTAAGCAAAGTTAGAGTGCTTGTTGTACAAATGCTAAAAAGCAAATAGGCTCTGTGCTTTGCTAAATGCGAACTCAATATGAAAGCTCCATTTGCTACAGACTCATTTGATCGCCCCGATGACTGGAGAGTGTGGCGGTCAGATATGACTGGAGGGTGTGGCAGTCAGACATGACTGGAGGGTGTGGCGGTCAGATATGACTGGAGTGTGTGGCAGTCAGATATGACTGCAGTGTGTGGCGGTCAGATATGACTGGAGAGTGTGGCGGTCAGACATGGCTGGAGGGTGTGGCGGTCAGATATGACTGCAGTGTGTGGCGGTCAGATATGACTGGAGTGTGTGGCAGTCAGATATGACTGCAGTGTGTGGCGGTCAGATATGACTGGAGAGTGTGGCGGTCAGACATGGCTGGAGGGTGTGGCGGTCAGATATGACTGGATGGTGTGGCGGTCAGATATGACTGGAGAGTGTGGCGGTCAGATATGACTGGAGGGTGTGGCAGTCAGACATGACTGGAGGGTGTGGCAGTCAGATATGACTGGAGGGTGTGGCAGTCAGATATGACTGCAGTGTGTGGCGGTCAGATATGACTGCAGTGTGTGGCGGTCAGATATGACTGGAGAGTGTGGCGGTCAGATATGACTGGAGGGTGTGGCAGTCAGACATGACTGGAGGGTGTGGCAGTCAGATATGACTGCAGTGTGTGGCGGTCAGATATGACTGGAGAGTGTGGCGGTCAGACATGGCTGGAGGGTGTGGCGGTCAGATATGACTGGATGGTGTGGCGGTCAGATATGACTGGAGAGTGTGGCGGTCAGATATGACTGGAGGGTGTGGCAGTCAGACATGACTGGAGGGTGTGGCAGTCAGATATGACTGGAGGGTGTGGCAGTCAGATATGACTGCAGTGTGTGGCGGTCAGATATGACTGCAGTGTGTGGCGGTCAGATATGACTGGAGAGTGTGGCGGTCAGATATGACTGGAGGGTGTGGCAGTCAGACATGACTGGAGGGTGTGGCAGTCAGATATGACTGCAGTGTGTGGCGGTCAGATATGACTGGAGGGTGTGGCGTCGAATGTCACTAGAAAACCGGTAAAGTTTATAAATTCCAGAAGATCAGCATAATCATAAATCATTATTGACTCGAGGACTCAGCAGTGAGCTGCTGATGCAGGAGTTTTAAACGCCTGGAATTTTTAATCACTGATATCAAAATAGTTTTTTAGTAGTTAAGTTTTTTGTTGACATAATTTTCCTCTCAGCAGTGCCAGCTCGTCGTCCCTAGTGACGAGATCCAGTGACTATTATCTAGAACTGGAATCCATCTCAGATTGTACCCATTGCACTTTTCAGCGGGGAATTATTCCGTTCATTCCTCCTTTCATACGTTTTTCCCGCGTGTCACTTGAGCATTCCACTTTTATTAACGAATGGCTAACCTGACTCTCCAAATGCAGGTCGGAGCTGCCGCCGAACGCTGCGGCGTCGACCAAGTCGCCGGCTCGATGTCGACGCGAGTGGCCTGGATGACCGCAGGCGGTCCACTGAATTCCCGTTGGTTTGTTCGCAACGAGAGCGGCGAAAGTGTTAGTTGGACTCGACATCAATAGAATTGATCAGAAATCCCTACTTTTTATTAGTAACTGCAGTTTTGTAGTGAAAT
Organism: Macrostomum cliftonense; assembly: GCA_950096795.1. Taxonomy (NCBI): domain Eukaryota; kingdom Metazoa; phylum Platyhelminthes; family Macrostomidae; genus Macrostomum; species Macrostomum cliftonense. The sequence continues at coordinate 111,772 of CATNEM010000287.1, read as the reverse complement.
AAACCGTTTTAGTCGAGTAAACTTCATGCTTAAACGCATTCGCCAAGCGCTTACCCAAATCTCTAACTCTCTCTGTATTTTTACGCAAGCAGAGAGCGACGAGTACTCTGATTCTGACGTCAAAACGGCTTTGTTATCAAGGCAATTCAAATTGCTCTAATCTAGAAACCTAGCTTCTCTGGCGTGGACCATCAGCTAATGATGTGGAAGTCCTGCGATTCTATAAAGTGGAAACTCAGCTTCTCTGGCGTGGACCATCAGCTAATGATGTGGAAGTCCTGCGATTCTATAAAGTGGAAACTCAGCTTCTCTGGTGTGGACCATCAGCTAATGATGTGGAAGTCCTGCGATTCTATAAAGTGGAAACTCAGCTTCTCTGGTGTGGACCATCAGCTAATGATGTGGAAGTCCTGCGATTCTATAAAGTGGAAACTCAGCTTCTCTGGTGTGGACCATCAGCTAATGATGTGGAAGTCCTGCGATTCTATAAAGTGGAAACTCAGCTTCTCTGGTGTGGACCATCAGCTAATGATGTGGAAGTCCTGCGATTCTATAAAGTGGAAACTCAGCTTCTCTGGTGTGGACCATCAGCTAATGATGTGGAAGTCCTGCGATTCTATAAAGTGGAAACTCAGCTTCTCTGGTGTGGACCATCAGCTAATGATGTGGAAGTCCTGCGATTCTATAAAGTGGAAACTCAGCTTCTCTGGCGTGGACCATCAGCTAATGATGTGGAAGTCCTGCGATTCTATAAAGTGGAAACTCAGCTTCTCTGGTGTGGACCATCAGCTAATGATGTGGAAGTCCTGCGATTCTATAAAGTGGAAACTCAGCTTCTCTGGTGTGGACCATCAGCTAATGATGTGGAAGTCCTGCGATTCTATAAAGTGGAAACTCAGCTTCTCTGGTGTGGACCATCAGCTAATGATGTGGAAGTCCTGCGATTCTATAAAGTGGAAACTCAGCTTCTCTGGTGTGGACCATCAGCTAATGATGTGGAAGTCCTGCGATTCTGTAAAGTGGAAACCTAGCTTCTCTGGTGTGGACCATCAGCTAATGATGTGGAAGTCCTGCGATTCTGTAAAGTGGAAACTCAGCTTCTCTGGTGTGGACCATCAGCTAATGATGTGCATGGAAGCTGAACATGGAAGCTTTTGTTGTTGTCATTGTTGTTGTTTTTATGGAAGCTACAGTTGGAATGGTTCATTAGTTGTAATTTTTTTATGTGGAAGCCGCTATGTCAGTATTGCACATGCCCCAGATGTGTTTCTGTGCCAGTAGAAGCTGAACAATCCCTGAGAAGCGGTACTGGCGTACTTGACTTAATTGCATACTGGTAATCTGTTTTAGATGTTTAAGAGCTGGATGTTGAGTGCAGCGGAAATTCAAGAGTGCTTCATAGTTCTGTAGAGTTATGCCAGACACGGGAAGTAGCAGAGCAACTCACTGCTTACTCAATGCAAAGCGATTGTAACTGGTTTACTTGGAAGTAAGATGGCGATACTTAGCGGAATTTCCGCTATATAGTGGGCAAAATCTAGATAGAATCAATCTAAATCGAATGTTTGCTGATCGATTAAATTTATCCTTGTGTACCAGAACCAGCGATAAAGCAGATGATTTATAAAGTGACCAGCGCATTTTAAAAAATCCCATATGCGAGGGCGCTAAAGTATGTCGCGGGTGCTGAGGAAAGCGACGGCTTAGTCTACGTGGGAAAGTGCAGTTGCAGCTGCAAGAGCTGGCAGCTGCCGGGCTGTTCTGATGCTGCGGGCGGATGCAGCTTGCTGCCGAGCTCCGCTGACAGCGATCTCTGAGCTCTGGCCGCCGGGCGGGGGGCAGAGTGGGAATTAACGACTCAGAATTGCCCATGGGAGACAAGGAGAGGGGAGCTAAAGCGGCACTCGTTTGGCTGAAGTCTCGCAGCCGTCCGCCCCCGCCTGCTCCCAGCCGGTTTTTTCGGTCGACATCCCGGGGAATATTTGGCCGGGATTTCCACAAGCAGATAGGATGGGGCGACATGGTGGAGCGCTTGGGCCAGCGATAATCTTTCCAATCAGCTTTGCGGGGAAGTGGACAGCATCCGTCCAAGCTGGGAGTTCGGCTCTTCAGGCTATGGGCACGGCTGTCGCTGCTTGAAGATAAAGAGAATGCAAGCTTTGGAGGGGCCGCAGGAATTGGAGAAGAAAGTTTAGTTCTCCCATTGGACTTGCCCAGTTCTGTTTGCTGTCTGATTTTTCTATTATAAGTTTAGAATGAAATGCCGAAAGTAATCAAATAGCTCCTGCAGCATTTTGTATTGACTGACTGACTGACTGACTGACTGACTGACTGACTGACTGACTGACTGACTGACTGACTGACTGACTGACTGACTGACTGACTGACTGACTGACTGACTGACTGACTGACTGACTGACTGACTGACTGACTGACTGACTGACTGACTGACTGACTGACTGACTGACTGACTGACTGACTGACTGACTGACTGACTGACTGACTGACTGACTGACTGACTGACTGACTGTAATTTCAACGCACAGATTCGTCACCACAGCAGCTTCCCATCTGGCACCGCAGCGAAGATCCCTGCCTGACTTCTTCAAAGCTGCTGCCGCTGGAGTCGCTGAAACTATCGGAAGTGCTGATGCTGTTTCCGTTGGAGTGACTGAACTGGAATTGTTATTAGGCAGCGTGCACAGTTTGCCAGCTCAAGCGGTGCTGCAGTGGAAAATACATGGCTTAGCAAGTTAAATAAAATTATCGTTGAAGCAAAACTGAAGTGAGGCGGGCTGCTGGACTAAATCCTTAGCGCTTGCGCTAGCTTTCAGGCGGTTAGAAAAGCAAGGATTTGTTAATAGTACTTAACCTATTATAGGCAGGCTATTTTGTTAAACTACATGCCCTATGTTGCTCACCAATATACCGTGAGTGAATTTATCGCAAAAATCAATTAAAATTTCTATTATTCAGTCCACCAGTCCACTCACGTCCGCCCTTAGTGCTGGGTCCTTCGGTTGGCCAAGGTAAAACGTGAACGGTATCCGATTGCTCTTCGTTACCCAGGCCTGCTTGGGAATTTCGCACAGCGGCAGCCGAAGATTCGGATTTGGTTCTACAAGTTGCCGGATCAGGCTTTGGAGGTCTGTAAGGGAGGGTGCGGTAATCTTGACCTCCCCCGCGACCCAAAAAGTAAGCTTAAGCCTTCTTGACTTGACTTGTTTAGACCTAACCCGGTGTAAGGTGCGCCATGTCTCGATAGTGCTTAGCATTCAGACCCTGCCGTATCAGGCCAATCAGCCTCTTGTTCCTGTTGTGGTCGTGGTACGGCGAATTGAACGGTAGATAGCCAACGGTTGAGGTGAACAGAATTATGCCTCTGTAAGTTCGATGGATTGAACGATTAACTGTTGTTAAATCTACGAGGGCAGAAATCAATTCTATTCGATTCCAATCAGGCCCTCGAAAATAACTTACAAACTCCACAGATCGACCTCAGGTCCGTAAGTCGTGTCATCGGAAAAGAGCTCTGGTGCTGCGTACTCAGGTGAGCCGCAGTGCGTTCTCAACTGTCGATTTTGATCGAATATGTTGCTCAGCCCAAAGTCTGTGGGCAGGAAACACGTTGTGCACTTGGGTTTAAGTAAGTTAGGCCAGACTAAAAATAATTAAATGATTACCGCATATCTTAACGTTGCGCCGCTTCTCGTCTAACAGAACGTTCTCCATTTTTAGGTCTCTGAAAGTGTTTCGCTTGTGCGAATTTATTCTTGCAAGTCGAACATTTTACAAATTCGAAAATTCATCGCCTGAAATTTAATCAGTTCAACATTATCAGAGTAAGAATAGTCAATTGCCTTAAATAATTAAATTACTTAGTTGAAGAATTTCCTATGCACGTTTTGGGGATTTTTCAATCTAATGAAGTTTCGAGCTAATGAACTCTTGGGCTTACAAAAATTTTTGCGGACAAACTTAAACGTCTTGAAATCGCGCTTCGTTAAGGTCATAAGCATATCACATTTGAAGATGTGAAATGCTTATGCACACGCGAACAAACCTGTGCACAACGCCACGCTCGTGCATGTAGTGCAAGGCCGATACCATCTGACGAAAAAAATTCCTGGCCAGATGTTCAGGAAGCCGGTTGTCCTTGAAGCCCTTCATGAAACTGGTGATGGTGCCACCGCCGGCCATTTCAGAAACCAGGCAGTAAAATGTTCCAGCCTGCGAACATGTTTTAATGAAGTATGAAGCAATCATTTTTTTAATTGAAGAAATTTTTTACTAAACAGCTGGCGGAAAACTGGCAGCCTCGTTTTTTGACCTTAGTGGATGGGCATCAGACTCATCGCTTCAAGTTCGTGGGTTCGCGGGTTCGACCACAGGCTCTGGGAGACCTTTGTGCGCTTAAGCAAGGCACCTGCGCGCTTAGTACTACCGTGGGTATTTCCATTTTCTGTGATCTGGTGATACTAAGGGTGGGTGATGGGGCCCCTCTGCACTGAGCAAGCTTTAGACACTCCAATTACACTCTTGTTTTAATTGATAAGACGTTAAAAACAATACGGAGCTAACCTTAAGAGATTCGAAGTAGCGTATGATATTCGGATGCCGCAGTTGGGACAGTATTCGAGCTTCCCTGTACAGGTTGTTCCTCACATAGTCGTCTGTGATTTTCTTTGTATCGATGATTTTAACAGCCACCTGGAAGGAAAGCAGCTAATTGCATGTAGTAAATCACAGTACTCAAATAATGCATTCTTTTTTATTGTTGAACTCAATATTGTCACGAAATGTAGTTTTGCTAGCTATGCTGCTAACTTTTAGTGACTAACTTTCAGGGGCGGGAAAAGATGCGGTTGCAAACATCGAACCGCTTCTAGGGGAGGCAGCGTGTCAGCAGTTTGGTGTCATCAAGACATGAGGGTTTGTCATGAGAGTCAAGCCTGACTACACTGTTTCTCCCGAGAGATGGGCAGAAACGAGGGATCTGTTTTCCAACTAATTTCTGGTCCTCAAGGGGTCCTAGTCCTCCACTGCTCTTTCCCTGATTTCCCATGGGAGTTGCCGCGTTTATTAAGGATGTCAACTCCAATGGGGGTGGGTCGGCAAGGCACAGAAAGTAGCGGAAACATTTCCGACCGGTCACGTCAATGACTGGCAGAAAATTTGCGATTCGGGTGCGAGAGTCGCTTTATCAAACTATTTCACTCCTAGTTGGCCAAGGCCTAATTTGATAACTTGAGAACGCTCACTCAGTACGAGCGTATACTGATGAAGAGCATAAAAATTAATTCTAAAGGAATTACAATCTTTTGCTGGAACTTGTTTCTTTACTTCAGGCTTAATCAAATTAAAATTAAACTTGGAAAAGCTTTTAGTATGAGCGTAGCAGGTTTAGTGCAGTGTTAAGACCTGTCAGTGAGTTCTTAAGTACGAACCTAGGACATCCTTCGACCCTTTATCCTTCAATAGGATATCAGCGATCCCTTTTGTTTTCTAGTCTAATAACTCGTACAACTGATAACAACAATCTGATTTATAACTTTTGACTTTAAACAAGACTTTTATTTGGCTTTTATGTACGGTATTGTACATAAATGTGCTCTACTGAAAATCTGAGGAAGATTCTGATACAGCAACAATCAAAGCTTGCTCTCACTTTGCACTTAGTGACGTCGTGCACCGCTAGTTCAACGCGAGCAAAACTGCCCTTGCCGAGGGTGTGGCCGCACATGACGTACTTGCCGATGCACTGAATCCGCCGGCCCATTCCGCGGTGCTTGCCATCAGTCAGAGCAGCATTAGCCGCTGCTTAAACTCGGTGAGTGAGCGCAAAAATTAAACGCTTCGATAATCGATCGATATTTATTTATTAAAATTGCTTAATGCTTTAGTATATAACGCCTTTACTGGATTTTGTTAAGTTTATAATTTAGATCTTGGAAAAACTGAGGGGCCAGGGTGAAGCAGACAAATATAACCAGCATTAGGAGCTTCTGAAAGCTATGATTGGCTGGAGGACGATGTTAAACGTTCAGTTTCTTGGTCTATTATAAGTAGAACGTTGCAAATTTAGTTCCAAACAAAGAAAAATAACTAGTTAGCTATCTGCTAATTAGAGGAAACATAAAGTGTAATTAGCGAGAAAATTGAGTGGCAGCTCCTGCACTTGTCACGCCATCCTCAGTAAACAGCTTCTAAGCACAAAGAAGCCTTTGTCAACACTTAAGAATGCACATAGCCTTTGGGAAAATAATGAGTCGTGTAATGAAGCCATAAAATGCCGCATGCTGACTTCACTGGTAACTAATAAAATTGATTTCATACTTGCTTACGGTGACCAGATATTTGTAAGGCTAATTTACACAAGAGTTAGACACGAAATTTAGTACTTTACTTTCAAAATACTTACTAGTCTTCTTATAGCTGCACAATAGTACCCATTCAGATGTATTTCTGCATTGTCCTCTCCTTTCCCGGCGCATTCAATAGACAAGATTTTCTTGAATTGCCACCCGTCTACATCTACTTAACATATTACCATGAAGAGACTAAATGCGCGTCCATTCGTATTTTAAAACATAGAAAAAATCTTCCATCAGCCCAGGTCCATGAATCTTTCATAATCTCCCCATTGATTCTGTCCCGCAAAAACCTTGTTGCCTCACAATTCACCGCTGAGGCCCGACTCCATCGGGCTGGCTGCACCTGATTCGCCCACGCTAGACACAGACTTTCACTTTGCTCCTTGCGTCCCAACCCCAGCTAGCAAACCTGCCTCTTTGCTGAGGAAGGTTCTATTGAATTTGGCTGGCTCACACAGCGCAGCCGTCACCAATGACAACGTGCAAGGAGCTGCTAAGCCAGGTAAATTGGCAGCCACTGTGATGAAAATTTTCTCCCAAAAATTTTTCCCATATCCCGCTAAAAGATCCATATAGCGGACGAGCTCTGTAAAGATTGAGTAGGAAAAGTTTCCCGTGACTTTTTGCGTTAGAAACCACGTCTGGCTACCCTACAATCTGGGTGAGTTCGAGGGTTGCACTTTTTAATTAAACAGCAATCTCTACTGCATCGACAATGTCGGGACTCAGTTTCTTTTTTGTTGCTTTTTTATTAACAATCAGAGACTTATAAGAGAAATGTAAGCGAAGAAAGTGAAAAAATAAAAAGACGCGAAATTAATCCTTTTAGGAAGCATTAGCAGCCGTCGAAACCAATACCTCAAGACATCCAATGGCTGCTCTACGAATTCCGCTGGTCCTGCTGCTGCTGCTGCTGCTCTTTCTAACCGAATCTGCAGTTGCCGGCAACAGCGGATTTCATTGCCCCGCCGGCGACACCAATTGCTACGTTTCGCAGCAGAAAAACTCGTCAATAAACTCACCGAGCGACCCCTGCGGTGCCAGTGATTTCAAGCCGCTGACTAAAAAGGTCCTGTTGTACCTGATGACCTCATCTTCGTTCAGGGCGTCGCTCAATGACGCGTAAGTCGGACAATCATTGATGCGAAAGTGATTCGAGTATGCAAATCGCTAAAACCAACATTCGATCAACGCACAGGTCACCCGTTGTTATCGCCGAATCTCCGCCACGCTTGAGTGCCAGCCAAACTGCCTGTTGGGCTGGCCGACGAAACGCCAGCCTTTCGAAGGCTCTGACCGACGCGCCGACTATGCCGACGATGCCAACGGGCCAGCCGACGCCCGACCAGGACCGGTTGAAGGTGGCGACTGTGATGGCCAATGCTACAACGGCAGTGGGCGTCAAGACTGTTGTCGTGACTCTCGTCGAGCCAACTTCGTTGCGGCCTCTGATGTGCGAGACGCAGCTTAGCGCATCGGCCTCTCTACGAACCAATGCTGATGTAGCGGCCTGTGAGTTAGATGAGCAATGAGAGTTGTGTGTGAGTGCCATTTAAGATAAGTATTATTAGTTGATTCTTAGCTCATATGCTTGGTTACATCAAAAGCACATGCATTTTGTTGTTAAATCTATGCACATTCCCAATAAACGAGTTATTGATTTATTTCCACTGCGTTCCGTCCTGCGTTTGAATTGCATGCAAAAGAACATCCTGAACCCTGTGTCCTGAATATTGAATTTAGAACAATGAAATCGCAGGGATTAGTGGCACTGAATCAGCCGAGCTCAATAGCTGCTTATGTGTAACATTTTTAATGAGTACGATTCTATGCTTCATTCGAGACCACTATATTACGGGTATTACTTCCATATTCAGAATATGCAAGTAATTCGTGCATAGATTTTTTTATTTGTGAGTTTATTCTTAAAGAAGAAGATTGAGCGATCATGCATCCAAAAAGCCCTCTAAAAGACTAGTTGTCATGTACTTCCAGATGTGTGCTACGAGCTCTTGGGCAAGTGCTACTTCGTCACCCGGCGAACAACATTTAATTGGAGTGACGCAATGTCGCACGGTTGCGAACCCAATGGAAAGCTGGCTTTGGCCGAAGATGTACACGAGGAAGCACTAATCAGGTAGGCTTATTTTAATAAGCTAGGGCTGCAATCCATGCAGGCTTAAATTAAATTTCCTGAATTTCCTGAAAGATGAGCAGAAGCACCAGAAAAAATTTAACCTGCTTATAAGAAATGCCGTTCTAGTTTTCTAGTGCGGCTTTTTACCCCCAATCGCAAACTTTCTATTATATGCATATTTTTCTCAGGTCATTTGTTCAGACGCTGAACCTGAGCACGGAATACTACATCCATGCGCAAGAGTGCTCGCCAGAGTACGTGATGCCGTTCTCCAACGAAACGCTGACAGAATTCGCGGAGCCACTGAGCCTCGCTCCCGGGGAACAGTTTCGCGTTACTCGATTCCCAGCTTGCGTCCGAATCAACATCACTAGCGGAGACTTGACCATGGAGCATAACTGTACATTGAATAGTTGGATCTGCTACCGCACTGTTCGTAAGTAACTGGCGAAACAGCAGTGAAAACTGTCAAAATCGCATGCCACATAATCACAATCGCATGGCCAGTACTTTTGCTCATTGCAGCCATGTCAGTAAATAGATCGATGTGCGGAGGCTCCTACTGCCACGCATTCTGGAATTTCAATGCGACCAGGTCAACGGCTGTGGAACGGTGCCCCGCGGCTCTGATTGGTGTGGCTGAACTCAAAGAGCTGACACTGGAATCAAATTATATACCGGTCCAAGGCAATAGTGGGTGAGTGACTTTTCTAATGCATTTCAGCAAAAAAATGAAAACTCAAAGCTTACGGAAAATATTAAAGAATAATTCTTATTCGAAAAATGATTTTTTAAAATAATTTCTAAGACAGTTAGAGTTAAGACTATCAAGTCATCCATCTCTTTACTGCAAGGTGTGCGCACCCTTTGCTTCTAGGCACTATCTGTATCACACTGGGATTAAGAAGCATCCAATATCTAATCGGACTTTCTTCTTAAACACGAACACGACAAGTGGAAAACCGGTTAAAGTAATGGTGCAGAATGCCGACCAAGATCTGCAGCAGCACTGCCTTCAGTTGCATGTCAATTCCACGCACACGTTTGGCGTGTTCGCTGCAAGATGCGACGACAGAACTAATGCCACCATGCTGTTCTGCCAGTTTCCCAACCGTACTATGCAGGTTTACACAGCGGAAGAATATCTAACATTCAGAAGAGCAAAAACCAGATGCGAAGAAATCTGTGGCAGTCATCAGTGCCGTCTTCCAACGCAGCTGTCTGTCAGCAATCAAACTAATCAAACTAATCCGGTGACCTCCGAACCCGAAAGTAGCAGCGATGGAATATTAAACGGAATAGGAAAAGTTGGCACTAAACTTGTCGAAAGCATTGTGAATTTAGGTGAGAATCCTTTATGAAATCATATCCTTATCAGTATGCACAATTTTTTATGCAACAAAATGACAGCATTGTCGAGAGTTGTGATCATGAGCCTAAAGTGTTTAGAGCTCATCAGTGGAAGGTTTACTCCCGCCCGCTGGACGGCCGATTCCTGAATCAACGAACCTTTCTGTTCTGTTTCTGAACCAGAATTTTTTGTTCAACGATTTCTTATCTGTTTCACCAAATTTCTCATCTGTTTCCTGGATTGCTGCAAGTGTTACATAAACAGAACTTTATAAGTTTCCTGCCTGTGAATTCAATATTCCAAATATTTAGTTTGAAATTTTGGCTTTCGTGAACGTTTCCAAAAGTTCAAAACCCCTTTTCCCTTTGTCACCTTAAAAATGATAATATTTGTGAATTTTTTTAGATGAAAACTTTAAAATTTATTAAGTTTTCTGAATATGATAAAATAATGAAGAGCGAATCATGCAATATAGCATTTATCGATCTATTAGAGCTTTACAACAATCAATCCAATCCCTTATGCTAGAAATCCTCTATGGTCTACCATAAAGGAGTCCTTGCCCAAGGAAATCTAAATCTAGCACATGTATATAATTACAACTGAAATTTTAGCTATAGGCCAACAATAAAGATCGCATGCAGGCGACGTAAACACATCGAGTATGCAAAAAAGAAGGATCTTAATTTAAAGTATATTTATGAAAGGCAGAAAGTCACAAGTCAGAAATGTCTTGCAAGCAAAAAAACAGCAGTAAAACTCAATGGAGAGATAGTGCACTTGCAAGCCGTGCTTCTATCACATTGTCATATGGTCTAGCCAACAAGAGAGACGAAATAATGATGATTTAATATAGACAAAACGAAATTAGCGTGCAGCAATGCGATTGTCACGCACGTTTATTTCAACTAGGGTGACAATCGCATTACCGCACGCAAATTTTGTTTTGTCTATATTAAATCATCATTATTTCGTCTCTCTTGTTGGCTAGACCATATGACAATGAAACTCAATTTTTCCAGGCCAGTTATCTTGGCTATACTCTTGGCCTCAGCTTGTATAGCTAAAATTTCACTTGTCATTCCAAGTGCTAGATTGAGATTTCCTTGTTTAAGCTCTCGTTCAACCAAAAGAGTGCTAGGGTGATATTTGTAAATGTATTTATTCATGAGATTGAGCACAGCTCTAACAAGTCAGCGAAAGTAAAGGCTAAGGTCATTGAAGCATGAAACTGAAAAAAACTATTAAACAGAATAAAATCAGATGAAACAAAGATAAGGATAATAAAAAATTAAGTTATTGAACTTCAGTTACAGAAATGATCCATTTGAATTCGGGGCGTTACAAGATCGAGCCACCAGCAATGCAGAGCGGCAGATAGAGAGTCATATTTCGAAACCAGTCACAGATGTGATCTGAGACTTCTGGTTCGATGTCGGATGTAACATCGTATTCGATTTTTATGTTGCTATGCTCACTTTCGTCGAACATACGGGTTGTAGTTCAAGGAAGGCAACTGAAAAAAAAGAAAAAAAGATATTGCGGTCGAGCCTTGTGCTTAATTAAACATAAATACATCAGCATTGATCTGGTCCCATTTCTAGGAAGCTCGGTATTTCCGTCAAACGGCATCTCAACCTTCTGGCTGGACGGCTACGAGTACCAAAACTGGACGGACGCAGATGGTCAACCGATGTACGACTTTTATCTGCATGACGGAAATATTCTGGCTAAAAGCAATTACATGAACCGGTTCATTTACGACGCCGGTGCATTCAATGCAGAAGAGTGCGCACTATTCACTGTGACTGTGTACTCAAATGGAACAAAAGAAGCGAATTTGCATGCCTCCTTCTGTGATAGTCTGTCATATATTGCCTGCCGTAGTGGTAAGTCATTGGCTCGGCAGTAAGTTTATCTTACACTCAGTTCTATCAAAATTATATTAATCCAATGCTGTTTTCTCGACCAGCTGCATCATGCGCCCAGCCTCCGCCATCGTACTCGGACGGCTACCTCAGCGGCATCGGCTGGTACAACCTCTCCACCACCTCGCTAGTTGTCGACATGATCAATGCGAATTGCTCGGGTGTGGAATCCGGCAGTACTCATGTAGATTCCAGCGTGTACTACACCTGCAACCTACCTGCTGCGGGCTCGCTCAGCGCTGTCATACCCGTAGTGTATAGCACTTGCCAGATGAAGCCAGGCTCCATGAACTGGTCCGAACTCAGCAACACATCTACTTGCCGAAGCAGCCAGTGTGATTTGCGGCGCCTGTTTAGCATGGGAGACGCTGATAACCAGAGATTCCTTAGGCTTTTTCCAGATGGCGGCGCTAGTTCGACCAGCTGGCTGGTTGCTAATCGGACCAATGTGGAGGCAATCTGCCTGCCAGGTGCCAAACTTGTACCAGCTAATCTGAGCTTTGCTAGTCAGTACGCAGTAGCACCTAGTGCGTATTGCTCTAGCGACAGGTGGATGTTCAATGTGTCCTACTTCTGGTGAGTTGCCGTTTCAGTTGCATAGGGTTGCTAACCTACCGTGAATGAAGAATGAGGAGCTTTCTTTAAACCAAATTTTCGTCTGTGATCAGGTGTTTTTTGAAATTCAGGTTGCGGTAAATAATTATTCATCGAGATTGAGATTCAGAGGGCTGAGAGGGATGACTTAGGACGGTGATACACACGCACGTAGAGTGTAGCCGCGTGGTAAGGGAATTAGATTCTAGATAGCAAAATCCAGTTTTTTATTCCTAAACTAGGGAAAAGCCTGTTTACTTGATCAACGCGCATTGCTGCTAGTCCACTAAGCTTTATTTTTTACGATTATGAGCTAGCAAAACCTAGATTTGACTCAGTGGCACGTTCTAGTCCATCATGATTGACCAGATGTACGTAAATTTTGTAGGTGCCGTACAGCTAGTGAAAAAGATTTAGGGTGAATGAGGACTCTAATTTCTAGCATATTAGAATGCATTCCAGTGTATGTCTGTATAAAATCCAGCGAAATTTATTTTTGTCTGTTGCACCAACGCAGCAACGCTACTACGCTGGCGATAGACGTTATGGAGCAGCCCGCTGAGGCAACTCCGCTTTATCGATGTCGCCGAGTTCGCTGCCCGCTGTCCAACTTGTTCAACATCTCAACTATCAACACAACAGGCCTAGATCCCGGAGCATTCATGGAAGTGGGTGAAAGTGTGCAAGTGTCATGCTCCAATGCCTCCGACCCGTCTATCTACATTCGGAGACCGCTGCTGAGCGTTCAGTGTCTGCTTTATGCCAATCACTCGTACGAATTTGCCGTCACTTTTTCTGATAATGGCAGCAGCAATGCTGCAACCAAGACTAACGGAAGCAGCATCGCTTTGCAAGCAGATTTTAAAGACAGGTGAGGCTAGAGATATAGTAGCTACATTAAATCTTCTGTTTCCGTACATTTTAATGGATTGCCAAGGCCACTAAGTGCTCTCTGCTATAAAACTAATATTTAATCACGCAAATTTCGTTACAAGCGAAATGCGCGGCCAACTTCCCAAAAAACACGTCCTCAACCGTGTCTAATTAGGCCCCAGAGCTGAAATCTGAAGTGAATTATTGGATGCTTCTCTTTCACTTGAAAATTTATTACATTTTTTCTCTACGGTTCCAATCTAAATTGCCATTGCCATTCATACATTTCTAAAATTTTCTGGCGTCTACGGATGTCACAAATTACTTCTGGGAGGTCATTTTCATCATCAAAAATTGGAAAATAAAAAGCCAAAAAACAATTCTAAATTCGTAAACAATACTGAATAGCATTAATTTTCGTATTTATAACAGATGCGTAAACCAGGCCTTGAGGACTTGCTACTTGACGCAAGAATTACTGCAACAGAGATACTTAGTTGTCGTCAACGATAGCAGCACCGGGTGGCCCTATCCTCGGCAGCGCGCTGATTATCTGCCTCCTAACGCGAGTCTCGTCATAGCTTGCAACCGCAGTCGGGTCAATGACAGAAGCTTGGCTAGTATCAATCAGCGCTACCATTTGCTCTGCGCGGCGGACGGAGAAATTAGAGTGACCCATTTAGACGGCCCAAATGACAACTCCAATTCTTCTCTCAACATCACTTGCGCCTTCGAGACCTGTCCTGCCTTTTCAACTCCGCCCAGAACTGAGGTGGCCGGAGTTCTGGACGCTGCAGGCGCTGCAATGGGAGCTAACTGGACTAGGAATTCGACTAAGACTGCCGTTGTAACCATGGAAACAGCTGAGCTTCCTCCTGGCTACCAATTGCTAGTCCGTTGCTCTTTGGCACCGGATGCCTTCCAGACGGTGGTCTGCAACGACACGGGCCGCGTCTGGCTGCCTCTGCCACCCAGCGACAATCGCAGTCTCTGGCAGAGCGCCGAGCTGCTCAACTGCACTGGATTGGGTAAGGCAGCTGCCTTCATCTGTTACCGATGGTTGTGTTGTTATTGAGCGAATCAGTCAGTTTAATAGTTCTCATATGAGAAGCAATCGTATCCTTTTCATTTCGGTCCTTAAATAAGCGAAAAACTTTCATTCCGATCTAAAATAGACAATAGGAAAGCTACAGACACGCTACGTATCAACAATATGGGGATGAGGAGCCTCTCGAGCTTTAAATGGCATTATAGGCGAGTGAGGTTTTCCCTGCAATTGTATTTGAGTACCTATTTTTTAGCAATGCTAAAAGGTGTTCCGAAAACAATTAGCGAACACAGAAATAGAACTGACACTATGCACTCTGCATACAGGAACAAATGGACGAATGATTAGCACTTAACAAGCATTAGCCTAATTTTTCTACGCAGAGAATTCTTAGTATTTTTAGCTGCGTTAAAGGCGTGTGCGTGCGCCAACTCTCTCAATTCCTCGAGAGTTTCTGATGGAGTCGACGTGCCTGTCACAATTGAGTGGATACAGCCAATGCTCCTTCCCATAAGTGTAAGTACTTCAAGTACAGAGTCAGAATTTATTTAACAATCAGATCATTTGCTGCTTACTTTCAAAATTTGAAAAGACTATCATAATTAGGGAGCAGAAAATTATTTAAAGCCAGTCATGGTATGGTAAGTTTCGCGGTGAGTACCTTAGAATTCAATACGCGCACCCTTATCTTTACGAATAATTGTATTTCTTTTATTGAATCTTTAATCGGTTAAATTAGCGAGTTTATAACCAATATTTGACTACGTATTGGAGTTCACTTTTTAACTGTTTCCAGTGCAAGAAATTTTCAACGTTCAATTCCATGGTTTCCATGGTTGAAAGACAAGCGTTATAGTGAATTTGAAATTACATGTCCTATAATGTTTTCCATTTTAAAGTACATGCTTATGCGACATTTTTGATTGCGCTATATTTAACAGACAGTTGTCAGGCAAATACATCCGCGCAAATCCGATCGATCGCTGCCTTGAAATTCCTTAAAAAAATTTCCCAAAAATTTTATGCATTAATTTTTCTTGATGAGAAGGAACTTTGTTTGCAGGCCACATTAATTGGCGTTGCAAACCTGCTATGCAAAATTCACCACCGTGAGGACTCATTCACCCGTGAGAAAATTTTACTCACGCTCTGGCAGGCTTGGTTGTATTGAAAGCGGTCCTGTCTTGCCCGGCATCTTACTGTGGCAACGTGAATTAACTAGCTATGTACACACAGGCAGGCACGGGGTTGTGAGGAGACCTAACTTGTCCTTCCGCGTGCACCCAGCAAGTGTTTTGCTCCAGTTTCTGTTATTTCTATAATTTTCCCCGTCTAGGGTGCCATATAGTATTAGTCCATTTTCACAAGCGCTATGGAAAACAGCATCTGCTGCTGGAAAGAAGCCGAGGATAGGAAAGGAAATTTTCTACAGCCTTTCTACAGCAAAGAAAAGCAGAAGGATTGGGACGGAGTTTGAAGTGCATCCATCCGTTGCCGCTAACACTGCATCCTTGTCAGGCCGGCCACCAAAGCAAACTCTCTCTGCTGGCTGTGGTGGGGCGTCTTTGCTTTGGCTCTATGTCAGAGTGGAAGGAAACAGCGGACCAGAATCTACAAGCCAAGCTGCATGTAGCTCTCTCCTGCCCCCGTGCGTGTATTACATTGGCAAACATTAAACTGTGACTTTGCTGTCAACATGCTACTCTATCGTTACATTTACGGCATATATAACACGTTACATGTATGTCTAGCAGCTATTTATTATCTTTTTAGTACACCGTAAAACTTCGTATCAATCAATGCGAATAAGTAAAAAGTTAGCGTTAACTTCCTATTTGCTCATAAAGTTTATTGACATTATACATGCAATGTCGTATTCGAGCTCCTGCAAGGCACATGTAGAAAGCCTCTTATCTCAGCAGTACATATCTCGTGAATGCAAGTCAGAAGCAATTTTTAACGCAAATCCCTTAACTTCTTCTACTGAAACTCCAGCTAGCTTACATGTATTGGATATGTACCACTTGCCTTAATTGTCTTCGGCTCAATAACCCTTCTTTTGTTCTATTATATTCTAAATTCTAAAACACTGGTCTAATTTTCAATGCTACGTGCTCGACGCATTTCTGTTTTTTTTATTGTCTCCTCGAGCTCTGCTTTCCTTTACTTTCGCTCGAATCCCGTAGTCTTCTCCTCTTCATCATTGCTTCAAATTTTAATTTATTTCTTATTGCTTTATTTCAACGGTATATTAATTTCCTATAGAGTTGAGTTTCGGCTTAATACTCAATACTTAATACGAAACTCAACTCTATAGGAAATTAATATACCGTTGAAATAAAGCAATAAGAAATAAATTAAAATTAGTATATCATATTACTCAGAGGAGTGAATAGAGTATCCCAGCTTCTAGCCTTGATGCCTCAACAAACAGTCACAAAGCGCTGCAATGACCTAATTAGACTCTTCCAAAATCTAAAGTTGATCTGTAGCTAACTAACTAACACTAACTAGCACTGATGATGATTGCTGATCGCTGATACTTCGGGGGAGGTTCGCAAGCTAAGGGGGATGTTAACTCAGTAGAACTAGGGGAAGTCCGAACAGTGCTTTAGGCGAATCGAGTCTTCACAGTGTTATTCGATGTAACCTCTGATCTTGGGGCGCGCTCGATGTTGCCTTTAAATAGGCACGAGAGGCACCGATTTGTTAGAGTGATCGGAGCGTCGAATTTTCTGATTGGTCCGGACGCCTTTGTTATAACGGTCGTGCATTTATATGATTGGCTGGCGAGACCCCACCCCACCAGGAAATCGTATCAGTTACGGGGAGATCTTTTTAGTGATCTCAAAAAGATGACAAGTGGGGGTCATAAATCAGGTGGGGGTAATCCTGAGGAACGCTCTGGCAACCAGTGCAAATTTGATGTACTTAAGGCCCCACCTCGGCCCCCGGATGAGCGAGTCTGGCTCCAACGCACGCCAGGCCTTGCCTTCCTGTTTGACCCGCCCCAATTTGATACATTCGGTAGCTTTGGTGTGACGGAGCGGCTAAGGTCCTTGGGCAAGGTGCTAAGACTTGCCCAAGGAGTTTTATAACGGTAATTCTGGGGTGCGAACCCAGGACCTGCCACCAGCCAACTGCGACGACAGACTATTGCCAGCTGTTGTAGGGCATCAGTCAGAGCACAATAGCCGAATGAAGGGACTCTGTGCAGGGACATCTAGAGGGGCTGACATGCTCTAGCAAGGACTTTCTAATGGGGCACAGGGAGTGTCTTTTCGGGGTTGATCTCGGATTAGATATCTTTAGACTATATCGCCAACGGGCCATGAGCCGCTAGTACGCTAAAAGTACGTAACTGTGAAAAAAGGGTTTTATCCCAAGTAGAGGATTGCAAGCGCCTAGCAAGGTTAAAGTAGCAACCCTTATTGCCTCCTGCAGCCTGTGCAAGATTTTAGACTGTTTTGGGGGGATGAAAGATTATATAAGATGGCCTAACTACTCCTAAATGCGCCACTGGTCTCACATTAAAGTACATCGGGGCGGCCTCCAATCTCGGCATAGATCCCCACGGCGGCGCACAAGCGGATAAAGCCAGCTGCGGCATGGCCTAAACAAGCAATTAAGAGAATAAAATAATCTTACTGAACAGATCCGATTCAGATAAAGGCACGAAGGAACAGAAACTCTAGCAAAAAAAATCGGGAGTGACTTACCTCAGCCGCACGGAATTCAGCCTCGGGCAGATCGGGGTCAGGTTCGAAGTCCCATCCGTGCGGAATCGTGTTCATCGACGTGGAGCTGGCGCTGATGCTGATGCTGATGCAGTTGCTGGGGGACTGTAGGCTGGGAGGACTCTTCTGCTCAGGACAGGGCTTCCTCAACCTACCAGGACACCACTGGAATGTTACGTCAGTGGGGGGAAGTACTGCCGGGAGATGCTTGACCAACAGGAGCCAGTCGGGGAGACGGTGAAGATCCTGGAATTGGTCCGACAGGAAAATAATGGTCGTCTCGGGAACTCGAAGGGTTAGCGTCATCACCCGAAAAGTTGGAGTTTTCGGGGCAAAAATGGGCCGGTATTTATAGCCCAAAAGTCACGTGATGACAACGTACCACATGCATAAACCGTGGCTACGAAGAACCTGACGCGACCTCGACCCGGTGCTTCGCTCCGATTCGCTGAAATACATGTAAGTCACAAGGAAACCTTAAGTATAGTTTCTTAAGGTGTCCTTGGTAAGTCATCTGAGAGGGGTCGCCGAAGGGTCACAGAAGACCCCTGGTGGTGGGGCGTTTGCACAATCACCTAATTAATTATGCGAAATTCAACTGCTCAAGCTACAGAGACGAAAAAGGTGTTGCCAGATTGATAAATCATAAAAATATACCAGATCGGAAGTACCCAGCGAAAGTTATCTCCAAGTATTGTACGTTCCGGGGTCACCAAGTTGGTTTGGGTTGCGCAACAGTTTGAAAAAGAGAGTAGGCGGAGGTGGAGTGGGCCTCAAGGTCGCCACCGTTGCGCCACCACCAATAACCCATGAATGCCCCCCTAACTAGAGAGGTTGTTACACTACTACTCCACCTAGGAAAACAGGCTACAGCAAACTTAAGCAGGGCGCAAAAATGAAAAACCGAGTGGCCAAGCCAGTGATCAAATCAATATTTAACAGGGGGAGAATAGGAAGAGGAAAAGGAGGAAGAGGAGAGGATATCCCTGCTGTCAAAAATGAGAGGGAAAAAGCAAAGTGGAACAATAAAAAGGGCAATAATTCCTCAATTTATCAAGATAAGGATCTGAAAGAGCGCAGTCCCCGACGCAATCTGGTGACATAAACCTGTCAAATCAAAGGTCAAAGCGTCTGGAAAGAATAATTAATGGCCCTAAAGCACATTGGTACGCGCGTATTCTAAAGAACGCTTAGAAACAAAATTGTAATAAACTAAATTTGTAACAAAAATAAAAGTATCCTCTGAAGAGCATCAGACTACTCTCGTTAAGTAGAGGAAAATGATTTGCCATGGGGAGATCTTGGGGAGGCGAGCGATAAAGTGCGTCCCCATCACATAGTTTCACCAGCACCAGACGATTAGAGCATATATTTATACATATATTTATGCTCTAGTCGTCCCTTCACTACATGAGCCGGAGACCAAGCAGCAGACGCAGTTTTCGTTATTTACGATTTACAGAAAATGTTTTTTTTTAATTTCTGGCAAGACAGCTGATCTGATCTGATAAGTTGTTGTTAAGTTTGTCTGTACAAGTAAACGGTTTCCTAATAGCTAATGATCCGCTTATAATAATGTTTACTTTTGCTATCGATCGAGGCGGAACTTTTACGGATGTATGGTGCAAAATCCCATCTGGCAAGATTCTAGTACGCAAGTTGCTTAGTGAAGATCCTGAAAACTATGATGATGCTCCAAGAGAAGCAATTAGAAGAATTTTGTCGGAATTTGTGAGTGTAAATTAATGAAAGTAGAGATTATTATTTCATTTTATTATTTTCATGTTTCTATGTTTCATATTCTTCCTTTCAAATAGGCCTACTTCAATGCCAGCTACAGGACTTGGGATAGCTAGGACTAGGGCAATGGGGTGCCAGTCGTTTCGTCTGCTGCCA
This sequence comes from Macrostomum cliftonense, assembly GCA_950096795.1. Lineage (NCBI taxonomy): Eukaryota > Metazoa > Platyhelminthes > Macrostomidae > Macrostomum > Macrostomum cliftonense. Next base: position 91,834 of record CATNEM010000287.1, on the reverse strand, counting down.
AGTCGTCTGCTCAGCAGACGAAGTGGTTTTTTAGTATTTAAGACTTCGTCTGCTGACCTTAACCAATAGGAGCAAGCCGAATATATGAGCTAATTTTATTATTTTAGAGGCATGGGATTCTAAATATTGATCTTCGGAAATTGAATGGTGTAATGATGGCATGAAGTCCAGACCAGGCCAGGCGCACCAGTGCATCTGTCGTCTGTCGAAATCCACAATATACGCGAATGTCACTTATAGAGCCTAGCAGCCATTATTTAACAGATAAAAATCCATGCTTTTGTCTACCTAAAAAGTTTTAGTAAAAACAATCCCCCTCGACCCCCTTCATTCTAGTTCAGTTCACTCCTATTTGCTGCATGGCAGACGAAATGGTTTGCAACTTCGTCTGCCCAGCAGACGAAAAGGTAGCAGACGAAATAGCTGGAAACCAGGGCAATGTAGGTAGTACTGTAGTAGACTAGCTAGAGCTCATGTTTAGACCTAGGTGTATTTTTATATAAATTTTGCGTATAAACTATAAACTAAAAATTCGCCATAGTGGCTAAAAAATCTCCTTCAGTAGGTAATGTATGTCTTTGCCAGTCTTTTGCTCAATGGATAATTCACATTAGCTAGGTTCTAGGTATAAAGAACCAGTGACTAGATTTAGCATTTCACAAACTATGATGATGCACTAAGAGAAGCAAGCAAATTTTTTAGAATTTGCAAGTCCTAATTTGTTTGACAGTCAATATTTTATACTTAATTTTTAACGGCAAAATATTTTTTCATTCATATTTTATTAAACATGGCTAGTAATGACTAGGGTCTATTAATAAATTAAATGTAATTTTCTCTTTATTTTTTCACATTAGCCTAACTTAAAAAATTTTGACCAGACCTTATTTTTGGTACAAGTTTTTGTTTCTAAATGCTGAAAAAATATATTAAAAGTTATTAGTCAATTATCAGCTAATTTTTTATTTTTGTAAAAGCCTGAAAGCTTCTAAATATTATTATTTATGAGTTTTTATAAAAATAGGCATATGAATTAATATTGGCAAAATTATCCTATTAATTAAGTATTTTAATATTAAAAAAATATTATTTTTAATTATGTCTATATAGATAAATATATGAAAGTATTGTAATAGGCCCTAATTCTATGTTACTTTATTAATTTTCAAATCTGCGCTCAATTAATAGTATAGTAGTATAGCCTGTATAAAGTAGTATTATTACGATTAATTTTGTTATAATGTGTGTCTATAAAGTAGTATTATTGCCAAAATAATATTAGTATATTGTGACCATTTTAACAAATCATAATAAACTAGTATATATACGAGCCCTCTGAGTGGTCAAAGGAGCATGAGGTTTTAGCCCTTAATAAAAGAGCTTTACAAGCAAAACCTATCTAGTGTTTTGGCAAGTAAAGGCCTTAGTTATTTGAGCAGAGGCTCGAGGAGTAAGAGTGTTGAAAGCATTTGCAAATTTGTTCTCAGATTGATTCTCAGTTTGATACTCATATTGATACTCAGATTGATACTCAGATCCCGCACATTAGGTGCATAAAGTAGGAGTGAAAAGATGAGTGATAGTAGAGTGAAGCTAGTGTGAAAGGCCATGACCCTCTGATCCACGGTACGCCTTTCCGGCTGGAGATCAGTGCTTGCCGCTCGGCACTGTGTGACACACTACCAGATATATGTCAGTAGTATATTCAATATAAAGTAATATTATAGGGGAAGTATTTTAGAGAAGAACGCTAAAGAGATATAGCAGCAGAGTAGGAGCCCTACAACAGTATTTTTATCAGTTTGCTTTATGTATTTGTTTAATATAGTTCTATTTGTTTTGAAACTAAAATCCAATATGTAGCCATGATAAAGCACTATACCCCTGGTGTGCTTTGTCATTGCTTAAGTATAGAATAGTGCTAAAATGATAGATCATATTTAATTTAATTTACTATGATTTATTCTTACTAGAATCAATTCATGTAGGAAATTGCTAATAGTTTAATATTAAGCAAGGCAAATTAGTGTCAGCCTCCTTTTCTACATTAAATCCAGTCTGGCAAAGATGTGCCCAAAGGATCAGCAATTCCTACAGAGCAAATCCAGTGGATTCGCATGGGTACAACTGTGGCTACTAATGCATTGCTAGAGCGCAAAGGGGAGCGATTCGCCCTGCTTGTCACCAAAGGATTTCGCGATCTGCTCTACATTGGCAACCAGTCTAGGCCGGATATCTTTGATCTGGTCAGTCAGCCTGTTTGATCCCCTGCATGCCTTAGTGTCCCAATCCATCATCGGCACCGTCCACACCTGCACACAGTCCATTTCCATGCCCGAGATGCTATACGAACGCGTCATTGAAGTTGACGAGCGGGTGCTGCTAGCCCAGCCAGCCTCGTGTCGCCTTGACCCTCAGCCTGGTCCCCTGGCCGCCGGTGTCACCGGTGAATCCGTCCACATCAGCCGGCCACTCGACTTGGAAGCTCTTCGTGGCCAGCTTGCCGAACTGCTGGCTGACAGCATTCGGTGCGTGGCCGTTCTGTTTCTGCACTCCTACCTGTACCCGGAGCACGAGCTGGCTGCTGGCAGACTGGCTAGGGAGCTCGGCTTCACCCAGGTAGGTAAAATTATTTCACTTTGCTCCTCGCTGAGTGCGAAATTTTGCAGCATCCTCTCAAATCTGTTGGCGCCTGACGCCGATTATTTTCGATTGGATTGAATGCATCCCAGCCGCCTATTCCCGACATTCCCAGGTGTCTCTGTCGCACCGCGTTATGCAAATGGTCCGAGCCGTGCCTCGGGGTCACACAGCCTGTGCGGACGCCTACCTGACGCCCTGCATTGATAAGTACATTGCCGGCTTCGCTTCTGGCTTTGCGGGCAGTTTGAAGGTTAGAAGCATTTTTTATCGTGGTTACAGCATTTGCGATAAGGGCCAGTGCTCTTTATCTGATCACCATTGTCTGCTTCATTTTCAGAATCTGAAGGTGCTCTTTATGCAAAGCGACGGCGGCCTTGCTCCAGTTAATGAGTGAGTTAGTGGCACCTCTTGCAGAGTTTTTAAGGTTCTGTTGCCGGAATTAGTTGCTATTCCAGCTGTTTAGCTGATGCACAGTTGGCTGAACTGGTTACTAGTTTAGTCAATGCACTACTCGGTGGCCTGTAACTAATTGGCTTAATTGGTCACTACTCACCAGTCCAGTTTTCTAGTAGGCTGAATTGGTGACTAGTCCAGTTTTCTAGTAGGCTGAATTGGTCACTAGTCCAGTTTTCTAGTAGGCTGAATTGGTGACTAGTCCAGTTTTCTAGTAGGCTGAATTGGTGACTAGTCCAGTTTTCTAGTAGGCTGAATTGGTCACCAATCCAGTTTTCTATTAGACTGAATTGGTCACCAGTCCAGTTTTCTATGAGGCCGAATTGGTCACCAGTCCAGTTTTCTATGAGGCCGAATTGGTCACCAGTCCAGTTGTTTACCTAACGCCATTCACCCGAACCCGGCCCGCCCAGGTTCAACGGCTCCCGGGCGATTCTGTCCGGCCCAGCCGGTGGGGTGGTTGGCTACGCCCTGACAACGCATCGTCAGGCTGGCGGCGACCCCGTCATCGGCTTCGACATGGGCGGCACCAGCACGGATGTCAGCAGATTTGACGGCCAATTGGAACACGTGTTCGAAACAACCACCGCCGGCGTGGCTATTCAGGTTGGCAAATTTTCTTTCTAATCGTATTGAGTGGGGGAATCGATTTTGGGTTTCTTCACTTTTATTGATTTTAGAGCTATTTATTCCACAGGCCCCCCAGTTGGACATCAACACCGTGGCCGCGGGCGGCGGTTCCCGCCTCTTCTTTCGCTCCGGCCTGTTTGTGGTCGGGCCCGAGTCTGCCGGGGCGCATCCGGGCCCCGTCTGCTACCGGAAGGGCGGCCCGCTCACTGTCACCGACGCCAACTTAGTGCTTGGCCGCCTGCTGCCGGAGTACTTTCCCAAGATATTCGGGCCGGGCGCTGATCAAGCCTTGGACGCTGAGGGGGCTCGGTTAGTTGCTAAATTTATTCTTTCATTTGGGTCTGTTTGGGGCAGGCGGCAAACTGACCCCCTGATGTGTTCCTTGGTACTAGTCTCTCTAATTGGTACTTAAGAAACACTCACTTCCAGCGATTGTTGGGCAACCCAGTAAGTTATACTCAGCTGTGTGCTTACCTTTAACGCGGAGCTCCGGAGTCCTCAAATTCGCTTGCTGATCCTTTGTTGCCGCGGTCTTCTTTTCGCAATTTCGCAATAAATAACTGAGTCAAGGAGGCTTACTGCAGGCTTCTCAATTCGTCCTTGGAGACTTCTTGATGGTAGGTCCCTTTTCCTCTTCTTCTCTTAGAGTTTAGAAGAGTTTTAGTGGCTCCAAGGCCTTCTGATTTTGGACTGGTTCGGGTCTCGTGTATTTATACCTTTTTCGGACCCAGTTGAGGTCATTCAAGGTCATATTTTAAATGTCAAAATTTCAGCTTCTGATTTTTGACAGGGTAGGGTTTTGCACAACTAGTCTAGTACAAGCGAAATTGATTGATGAGCGCGTTTGCTAGTTCTGGGTACATGATGAATCGCATTTTGGGTTTGGTTTGACATTTTTAGGTCAGGCACGTGACTTTCAAATTGATTGGTTACTAAAAATATATATCAGCTGACTTTTTATTGATTGGTTTACTCGTGCTTAATGATTCATGTACTATTTTTAGATTTACTGCTAACATGTTATTTTTACTTGATTGTTATAAGTAGTATGGTTCGCGTTGAGACTTACACTTGCAATTTCAGCATACTACACCCCACATTGACCCTCCCTCTGCAGGCAAGCGATGGCCAGCCTGACAGCGGAGATCAACGCCTTCCTGACCTCGCAAACCGGGCAGCCAGCTATGTCTGTTGAGGAAGCGGCCCTGGGCTTTGTTCGCGTTGCTAACGAGTCCATGTGTCGGCCAATCAGGGCCCTGACGCAAGCCAAGGGTCACAATACGGCCAAGTGAGCGTCCTATTATTTATGTTTCACTACATATCGCCTAGTTAATGATCGCCAGCTAATCTTTACAGGCACGTCTTGGCCTGCTTTGGCGGCGCCGGTGGTCAGCACGCCTGCGCTATCGCCCGCAGTCTGGGCATGACGCGAGTCTTTGTGCACAAATACTCCGGTATTCTTAGCGCCTACGGCCTCGCTTTAGCGGACGTGGTGCACGAAGCTCAGGAGCCATGCGCTTTGGAGTATCGCCAAGGTTGGTTCCGCTTCCGAAATTGCCTATGCTGTGGCTTATCTGTAGTTCATGCATACAAAACCGTTTGTGGTGATTCTTGCATTGAACTCGTGTATTATGTTTGTATCCTGCTGCTCTTCATTATAGACTTTCTATTCTGCCCGCAGAAAATTTGGCAACAATAGAGCAACGCTTCCAGCATCTTGAACGGGAATGCCTGGACAAACTCAGCCAGCAAGGCTTTGACAAGTAAGTAGTTTTTTGTCGATATAACTTGTTCAAGTTGTTGGTATAATCAATGTATAATCCATTGACCACTAGCAGTCACTAGTTAGTAGTCCTTGGTATAATCATGCTCTGATTGCATACTACAATTATAGTTCTATAATTCTTGAATAGCAGTGATTGACATAGACAGTGGATTCAGCGCTGGAAAAATCCCGGAAGTGAAGCAGCCTGATTGTTTGAAATTGGAATATATACTTGATAAGTAACCGCTCAACGGGATCAAAGAGAAGATGTTTAAAGCGCATCGCCATGGCAACGAGAAGCCAAAGTCATCAAACGGCACTCCAACTGGTTCGAATCGGCGGCAGCACTACTTCAAGCCCGCGCCGGTGCCGGACTCGCCCGGTGGCAAGCCGGTGGCAGCGGCCTCGGCTCAGCCGACCCACGTGCCCTCCTCTGTCCGCTGTCCGCCCATGCTAAACCCGTTCGGGCGCAGCGACAATTTCGCCTTCAAACCGGCGGGATTCGAGTTCTCCTGGCTGGACCGGCAGGCCAATAACAACTCGGGCGAGAGCAGCTCGCGGAAGGTCGCATCTAAAGAGACCTCGCGGCGAGAGGTGGAGAACTGGTACTACATGCACTTCCGGTTCCGAATGGAAGGCTATCAGTCGCTGATCTACGCTATCAGACAGTCAGCCAGGGAGGACAGCGTGTTCAGCGAGGATCATCTGGACAAGTGGACCTGCAAGATGCGATTCCGCATTCGCAGATCGTCTCCGTTGAAGGTGAGTCGGCCAGTTTGCATTGGGAGGGATTGAGGCTTTCACTTGGCCAACTCGCCTTCCTCTGCGCCACCACATTGAAGACCGCTCTAGTGGCCTGCGCCTCTCGCCTGGGCCTGGAGGCCGACCCGGACGTGATTTTCTGCATCGACGGTTTCTATGGCGACGCCCTCTCCGGCCGGGTGCACAATCGCAACGAGGTGCCCAACCGGGTTGTCATAGCAACTAGCACTTGCCGAGCAATGGGCCTTGGCAACGGCAGCTGCCTGTTTGTTAGTAAGGCCTCGCGCAACGAGCGCGACAACGCCAACATGCAGATGCAGTTGGACCTGCTGCGCGGCTTTGTTGTTGAGGACGGAGACGACATGTTCGATGCCGACGTGGAAGACATCGTTGGCGGGGTCAAGCTGTCCGGCGGTCGCACCAGTGTATCGGAAAGCCTGGCCGTGCTGAACCTGGACCCGGAAGAGCCGCCTGACATGAGACAAGAGGGAACGGGAGAGATGTAGACGTAGAGAGATTTTCGATAAAAAAAAGGGAATCGAGGCAAAAGAACTTGGACCCGGAAGAGCCGCCTGACATGAGACAAGAGGGAACGGGAGAGATGTAGACGTAGAGAGATTTTCGATAAAAAAAAGGGAATCGAGGCAAAAGAACTTGGACCCGGAAGAGCCGCCTGACATGAGACAAGAGGGAACGGGAGAGATGTAGACGTAGAGAGATTTTCGATAAAAAAAGGGAATCGAGGCAAAAGAACTTGGACCCGGAAGAGCCGCCTGACATGAGACAAGAGGGAACGGGAGAGATGTAGACGTAGAGAGATTTTCGATAAAAAAAAGGGAATCGAGGCAAAAGAACTTGGACCCGGAAGAGCCGCCTGACATGAGACAAGAGGGAACGGGAGAGATGTAGACGTAGAGAGATTTTCGATAAAAAAAAGGGAATCGAGGCAAAAGAACTTGGACCCGGAAGAGCCGCCTGACATGAGACAAGAGGGAACGGGAGAGATGTAGACGTAGAGAGATTTTCGATAAAAAAAAGGGAATCGAGGCAAAAGAAAGATGAAGTCGTTGATAGCACAGACAGAGTCCATTCTCCAGAAGCAATGACTCTGGAGTGGTTCACTTGCTAGCTTTTATACGACTGAAACGTGCTCGAACTTGATCTGAATCTGAAATTCGCTACACAAGCATGCGAAATCCTAATTTCTTCGAGTAGGATTTTCAAACTGTTTTGCGAACTTTTACACGAGTGCAGAAATACGAGCTTCGTACTTTGATTCCGCTGTTTCTCTAGCAGATTAGAGCTGTAACTAGTAGCTACTTTTCGTTTGACGCGTAGTCCTGCTCTTCTAAGTAATTTTGTTGACGATTTCACTTTCCATGTGTCAGTCCCATGCAATGGCATGTAGCGTGTATAAATATATTGAGCTTAGCTTTACGTTTCTGTTTGCGTCTTTCAGGGCACTCTATAGCCGAGTGAAGTCTGATAAAAAAGTAGCTATGTAGTTTTTCATTCGATTAGTATATGCACAATATGCTCACTGGCTATTTCAAACTAATTTAAAGAGAAAAATTAGTGATTTGTAGGGCGTTGCCGAGTGAAAAGCGCTGGGGAATGAAAGGCGCTGTGGAGTGAAGGATTTTGTAGAGAGAGCGACAGTGCGAAGTGGCCCTGTGATGTGGAAATGATTGCTATTTGCTAGCTAGTATAGCAGTGGCTTAAGGAACCAGTTTAGTCGCATGCTAGATCGCTCCAATCGCCTTTGCCGCAGGTCGTGCATCCGCTACGAGCGCTACCTCCACCTGCGCTACGATGGAACCGACTGCGCCGTGATGTGTCGCTGCGACCAGTCCGACAACTCCGACTACCTATCGGTCTTTGTTCGCCGCTACCGAACCGAGTTCGGATTCACTCTCGACGATAGGCGCGTCCTTATTGACGATGTGCGAGTGCGTGGCATAGCCTCGTCTGGCGCGGACACCGAAAGCGCGGCCGATGCTGTTGAAGGCAGCATTGAATCGCAACTGCCAGAGCCGGTGGCTCGTAGTCGGGTCTACTTTGAAGGCATCGGCTGGCAAATGGTCGGATTTGCTTTCGGAATGTTTTCTTGTCCTTTATGCAACTGGCTTTCCTAGACGATAGCTAAGTCACGGAAACCCCACAGCACAGCTACAGCCGGTAACCCCAGAGAGCACAGCTACACCCGGTAACCCCAGAGAGCACAGCTACACCCGGTAACCCCAGAGAGCACAGCTACACCCGGTAACCCCAGACAGCACAGCTACACCCGGTAACCCCAGACAGCACAGCTACACCCGGCAACCACAGACAGCACAGCCACACCCGGTAACCCCAGACAGCACAGCTACACCCGGTAACCCCAGACAGCACAGCTACACCCGGTAACCCCAGACAGCATAGCTACAGCCGGTAACCCCAGACAGCACAGCTACGCCCTGTAACCCCAGACAGCACAGCTACGCCCTGTAACCCCAGACAGCATAGCTATAATCTGTAACCCGAACCCGTCTCCAGGTGGGCATCTTCCGCCTGGACCAGCTGTCGCCAGGCCAAAGCATCGCGGGCCCGGCCGTGGTCCTTGAGCAGAACAGCACGGTGCTAGTAGAGCCAGAGTGGCGGGCCAGCCTTACTAGAAGCGGCGACCTCCTGATCAGTCGTCAGGCCGCCGACTCCAGCTCCGCAGCCGGAGCTGACATCCCCGAATCTGACGTCCGCGTGGACAGCATCCAGCTGAGCATATTCTCGCACCGGTTCATGTCCATCGCCGAGCAGATGGGCCGGGTGCTGCAGAGGACGAGCATCTCCACTAACATCAAGGAGCGGCTAGATTTCAGTTGCGCCCTGTTCGGACCCGACGGCGGCCTCGTGGCCAACGCGCCGCACATCCCCGTGCACCTGGGTGAGTGCGCGCTGACAACCTCTGCTAGCTCCCGAGAGAATAAGTCACGCCTTATTCTTGTTTGATAAATCCTCTGCTCGCGCTGTCGCCAGGCGCCATGCAGGAGACGGTCCGCTACCAGATGCGCCACTGCGAGATGCTGCCTGGTGACGTCATCCTGGCCAACCACCCCCGAGCCGGCGGTAGCCACCTGCCTGACCTCACTGTCATCACGCCGGTGTTTTTGCCCAACTCAACGGCGCCAATTTTTTTCGTTGCCAACCGCGGCCACCACGCCGACATCGGCGGCCGGACGCCCGGCTCCATGCCGCCGGACTCGCACAGCATCCTGGAGGAGGGCGCCGTGTTTCGCTCGTTTCACCTCGTCCGCCGGGGTCAGTTCCGCGAAACCGATGTCACCCAGGAGTTGATGGCGCCCGGCCAGCTGCCCGGCTGCTCCGGAACCAGAAATTTGCACGACAATTTGAGCGACTTGAGAGCCCAGGTGGCGGCCAATCAGAAGGGCGTTGCCTTGGTTACCGCCTTGATTGAAGAGTACAGTCTGGGAGTGGTGCAGGCTTACATGCGCTTCATTCAGGTGAGCAGCTGGCGCTGTGCAATGGAGTGTGAGAGTGTGTGCAATGGTATTGTGAGAGTTGTGTGCAATGGGTGTGGGAGTTGTGTGCAATGGGTGTGGGAGTTGTGTGCAATGGGGTGTGAGAGTTGTGTGCAATGGGTGTGGGAGTTGTGTGCAATGGGGTGTGAGAGTTGTGTGCAATGGGTGTGGGAGTTGTGTGCAATGGGTGTGGGAGTTGTGTGCAATGGGGTGTGAGAGTTGTGTGCAATGGGTGTGAGAGTTGTGTGCAATGGGTGTGAGAGTTGTGTGCAATGGGGTGTGAGAGTTGTGTGCAATGGGTGTGAGAGTTGTGTGCAATGGGTGTGGGAGTTGTGTGCAATAGGTGTGAGAGTCGTGTGCAATGGGGGTGTGAGAGTTGTGTGCAATGGGTGTGGGAGTTGTGTGCAATGGGGAGTGTGAAACAGTTCTCACAAACAAGGCAGAGCAAGCAGAAGCCACCCAGTCAGCTTAGCAGCCAGCCCTTCGCCGCATCTACACGCAGGCCAACGCCGAAACTGCCGTTCGCGATTTGCTTCGCCGAGTTGGCGCCGAGGCCGAGGCTCGAACTGGTGCGTCGCGGCTCTCTTTCGCCGACAGCCTGGACGACGGGTCGGACATCCGGTTGACGGTGGACATTGACTCTACAGCTGGCAGCGCAGTTTTCGACTTCTCGGGCACCTCGCTGGAGAGTCACGGCAATTTGAACGCGCCCCGTGCGGTGACAATGTCCGCCCTGATCTACTGCCTGCGCTGCCTGGTGCCCTACAGCATTCCGCTGAACCAGGGCTGCCTGGCGCCCATCGAGCTGCGCCTGCCTGAGGGCAGCCTGCTGTGCCCGTCTGACGAGGCGGCGGTTGTAGGCGGCAACGTGCTCACCTCGCAGCGCATTGTCGACGTCATCCTCGGAGCGTTCGGCGCCTGCGCCGCCTCGCAGGGCTGCATGAATAACGTCACGTTCGGCGACGAGAGCGTCGGCTACTACGAGACTGTGGCTGGCGGTGCCGGGGCTGTGAGTGCCGCTCCTGGCTTTTCTCGTTCTCGTCATCTCCCTATCCGCTTAGTATTGAATCCCTCTTCAACTTAACTTGCTAATATTTAGGGCCCAAGCTGGCACGGTCGGAGCGGCGTCCACACCCACATGACCAACACGCGGATCACGGACGTGGAAATTCTTGAGCGTCGGTGAGCTGCAAAGTGGTCTTTAATTACCATCCTATTTAATAAAGTTGCCGTTTCTGTCTGAGTGACCCTCGCTGCCCGTTTACATCCCTTAGCGGCAGGTGAGAATTTCACCCGTGAAACTTCAAGGACGTCTTCCCCGTATTTAATCCTTTAGAGGGCGTCTCTACTCACTCCCGATCCTTAAAAATACCCTCAGGTACCACTTTCTGCCGCATTACAATAGGTACAACTAGCACCCAACCCCCGTATGGCGTGTAACAAAATCAGGCTCTTTCATTCACAAAACTCGTCAAGGCCCTCTACTGTAAAATCCGAGTGAAACCTGCCTTTCAATCTCTGCGCAATTTTCAACACGCGCCTCACCCGCTAATTCCCGCCCAACCGCCGCCAGCTACCCCGTCATTGTGGACCATTTCTCGCTCTGTCCGCGCACTGGCGGCGTTGGCCAATTCCATGGCGGCGACGGCATCCTGCGGCTGCTGCGCTTCCGCAAGCAGCTCACCCTGTCCGTGCTCACCGAGAGGCGGGTTCACGCGCCGTACGGACTCAAAGGTATTGGGTGCCATGTTTAGCGAGCCAGCTGCGCTAGATTTGCTCTTGAGCTGTTGCAAGCCTTTTTTACCTTATAATTTGAGATGGAAATTAGACTATCGCGACCTCAAATATCTTTGTGTCTAATGCGCTCTTTTCTTCCAGGCGGTCGCCCGGGCAGCCGCGGCAGCAACACGTTGGAGGTGGCAGCCACCGGTCGTCGGGTGAACCTTGGCGGCAAGACGTCCGTGGCTGTCGGGCCCGGAGATCGATTCTTACTGCGTACGCCCGGTGGCGGTGGCTTCGGCCCAGCAGCCGCCACTAAGGGAGCTTCGCAACCTGAGACTGCAGCTCAGCAGCAGCAGCAGGCGCCATTGGTTCTGCGTGGCACTTTGATTGATTATGAGCAGATGCAGTTCTCTGCTTGAGCAGGCGTCTGCACGGATTTTTTAGTTTGTGCTTAATGCTATACCGCAATTCACAAATCGACCATTATACTAAATGTATTCGCTTAGGAATACGTGATTGATGGTAACGACTGTTATGCGCTGTCCCTGGTAGGCTTTTTATCGTCTGTCACGGTAGGCATTGTCTGTTATGGAGTCTTCACCCATTATGACTAGCATTAGCTACCTATTTAGCAATTTTTTTCTTTTTTTTCTGGTTTTGGCTCGTGATTTCGCTTTTTTTAGTCCGCCCTTTCGTATTAGCTATTGCACTACTCGCATCTTACTACTCCTATCTATTTATTTAGTAGAAGTAGTACGCAGAAACTTCAATGGAGGAATGGAATTACTGAAGTTGCTTTTACTCGTAAAGAAGAAATTTTAAAAGAATGCAGTTTTTCAGGCCTTGGGCTCCCTCAATTGAAATGTCTGTTACCATTCAGGAAGGAAGCTCTAACAAAATTCTTAATCCCTATCCTTAAACTCCTTATGAAAACACAAACTGACACTAGTTGAAAACCAACCAACCTTCGATAGCCCATCCTCATCACTTACCTAAAATAGGAAGTTACTTTAGGGCTTGAAATGCTCATAGATTCTACGCATTGGAACCATTGTAAGTTACGATCTTTGTGTTTGTTTTGAGAACCATCAATTACTTATTGGAAAGCGCCATCAGAAGAATATAGTTGAATCCCCATTTATTACTCGAGTGATTCCCTCCACTCTACTGGAAGATTCGAGTAGCTACATAAGCATATTTCAGTATCACAAGCGAAAGTTTTAATTATTTTAATTATTTTTTTTCAAATTGATTTTATCAGACGGAAGATAACTTGATGTACGTAATGGCTCGCAGTGTCTAACACAGCCCTGCGCTTTATTAATTACGAGTTAGTAGTCAACAAAGTGCTCACACGTTTGATAAAATCTAATTCGCAATCTTTAGTCTAATCTTTCGTAAAAATGTGTCTTTTTATAGACTTTATTTTCTGGTGCTTCTTGCTATAATTTTCTGTTTTTTTTGCAATTAATTTATATATCGTGCAAATCAATATAGATTTCAATATATTTAGAAATATATGGCACATGATTCGACAGCATGGTCAAACGTGCTGTCCGTGTGCACAAAAATATTTAAGTATCCGACCATTGTTAGCTTTGTTTTCTTTTCGTTCCATATTAATTATAATGCACTATTTTAATTATGGCTTGAATTACAAATCAGTACCATCTCCGTAAAATGAATACAATACTCGCCTGTATGTATTGTAGTATTACTTAGCAGCTCGACTTCGTGCATCCCTTATTACAAATCCCCATAAAAACAGACTACGTAAACGATACTTTGAAGCTATTGTGTCAAGCTAAAAATAGAATATTTACAGTGCATAAATTATTTTTACTCTACAATTTCAACCGTAAATAATTTTTTGTAGAAGTTAAATTTTGTCTAACGACATGTAAAAGTAACTAATGTTAAATTCAGTATTTTCCAGGACTTCTTTATCGCTGATGTCACATGTGTAAGTAGTTGTCAGTTGTCCTTATTGCTTTTGCCTTTGTGTAAGTTTTTCAACTAACAAATGAGTTTTTAATGAGATTCAAGACACTTCGTACTTAACGAATATAAATAGTAAACGACCATTTATTCTGTCCAATATGGAATTTCGTAATCCGAAAACAGGCTTTTGACGCAATATTAAGAGTTTTTTGCATTCTCAATTTGAAAAAAGAGGACTAAGTGACCTACTCAGCATTCTGAATATTTATAATAAATAATAAATTTGTACTATGTCTCAATTTTGTTTAACTACATGCAAAAGTAACTAATGTTAAATTCATTATTTTCCAGGACTTCTTTATCACTGATGTCACATTGTCACTCAAGGGATTTCGGAACCCAATTATCAAATAAAGTTTCTTAATTTGTAAAGAAAATTTAGTTTTATTTGACGACTTATCACTCTTCTAAAAACATTAATAGGTCAACCTGTGATCACTATTTTTTTTACTTTATGCAAACCAACCCATTTGTGTTTACTGCTCCCATTGTTTTTTAAATTGATGTTTTCATTATCAATTTGTATTGATATTGTATCCTTCTCTAAGCGAAAATGGAAATTTGGATCTGGTTTATTTAAGGACTTAAGCACTTTTTAATGTCTAAAGTACTATAAGTATATCTGTGATTAGAATTGAAGTTAATTAATAAATTAATTAAATTTTTATTTATTTGTCTCAGTTTTTTACAAAATATTAGCTTGTTATTGAATTATTGTTATTGAGGTGGTGTTGCTTCTATTCTTAATGAAAGTTGATATTTTGCTCAAAAAGGCTTTCTGTTGCTAATCTAAAGTGCCTAGGCCTGTCCTGGAATCAAATAGATAAATAGGTCAATCTATTTACTTCCTTACTTTTTGCAGGTAAAGACCTTGGATTTGTTTGATTTTTTTCTTAGTGCTTGAATTTGCTATTTAGTATGTGTATTATGTAAATTTTTATTTTCCAATAATGTATTATTAAAAATTTAGACATGTATCTAGCTTAGCTAAAAAATTATTGGCACAATATTTTAGAAAAATAACGTAATATAAATATTTATAACTTATTTACCTTTGCCAATAACTGCTTCATTTCAGCTTCAGCGGCCAAGGAAGCAAGTCTATTTAATAAATAACAGGAATAATTCTCAATGTCACAAATTTCTGTCCTGGCAATGCTAGCTGCCCTCACAGGCTTTCTACTTTTATTTCTCCCCACCGCATTGGCTGGCAGTAGTGGCCGTGTGTCTGGCTACCTGCTGTACTGCCCCTGCATGGGCCGGTTTGGCAACCAGGCTGAGCAGTTTCTTGGTGCTCTGGCATTCGCGCGCGATCTTCGTCGAACTCTGGTGGTACCGCCTTGGATCTCCTATGGCAGGCCCGGCGAGGGCATCAATCTGGTGCCGTTTGGTCGGCACTTCAACCTCACTAGGCTGGAGGCGGCCCATCCAGTGGTTGACATGCGTCAGTTCGTGGACAAACTGGCCCTAACTCTCTGGCCAGTCGGCAGCCGCACTGTCTTCTGCCATTCGGCGCGCGAAGATGGAACTTGTCAGGTGTGAAATTATTCTATTTGCCCCTTAATATAGGACCTGTATCGGTATATTCCGCAATGCCAATCTGCAGGCCAAAGAGGGCAACCCATTTGGCCCATTCTGGGACGCATTCGGCGTTAATTTCGACCGAGAAGAATTTTACGCCACGACGGCTGGCTCGTTGCTAGGCAACGCTGCTGCCTGGCAACGACACTACCCTAGCAACAAGTGGCCAGTGCTGGCGTTCATGGGAGCCCCTGCCTCGTTTCCAGCGCAGCCTGAGCATGTCAGCCTGCACAAGCATTTGCAATTTAGTGATAATTTTCTACACTCCTTGGACTCGCTGATTAATTCCAACGGTTTGCAACGTGAGGTTCCACTTTTTGCCAAATTGCTGCCGGGGCTTAGCTAAAAATCAGCCACTAAAAATTGGTCATCTGACCTTCTGACCAGATGTACAGCCGGCCCACTGTACAGCTGCAGCTGCTCAGTCCTAACAGGCTCGAATGGCCTCACTAAATTTCCCAGCTCACACTGGTACTGATACCCATCTAAGCTTGACCGCAGCAATTTGGGATTAAGTAGCAATTCTCCTGGGACACATTGTCTTCTAGAGTTGGGGCTCGAACCGCCACAGACAGTTGGTGAAGCCAGTGCACAGTTGGTGAGGTCAGTTAACCCTCGTTTTTCCAGGCCCAATCCTAGGCGTACACCTGCGCAACAATGTGGACTTTACGCGAGCCTGCGACAGTCTCGTGCCGCGTCTGCCAGCGGGCGCGGGCCTGTTCTCCAGCTACCAGTGCTTCGGCCCGTCCAGCCAGCTTGGCAAGCTGTCCTTGGCCACGTGCGTCCCGGACGATGCAACAATTCTGGCCGACGTTAGCCAGATAGCTAAGGCGCTCGGCATTCGCACGGTGTTTGTGGCCACGGACTACGACGATAGGCTGCAGCTCATGAAGAAGGCCGCGCCTGAAGCAGTCAGGTTTGTCAGCACGCAGACGATGGGCACGGACGTATTCCAGGATGTGGCATTGCTGAGCACGGCGGATGCTGTACTGCTGAACTGCGTCTCCAGCCTGAGCGCTTTTGTTAGGCGTACGCGGGACTCGTCGGGACTGTCCAGCAACTACCTGGGACTTGCCGGATCTGGCGGTTGGCGCCACGATGAGCTTTGATGGGGCTGCGACTGGAGGGCACGCGTGTAAATCAATGAGGGAGTATTTATTTAGTGCTGGCACTTGTAACACACCGATCATACTCAAATAGTCCTTCTAAAACCTGTCATACTCAAATAGTCATTCTTAAACGGGTCATAATCAAATTATGTTTCTAAAAAAACAAAATCAATTTATCATGCTTAAAGAATTGTCCTAAGGCCACTAACAAAAATCGTGCCAAAAGCAGGCAGGTCCAGCTCATACATACCGGCCATTTTCCTGTCGATAGTTTAGGATAGAAAATGCATAATGCTAACAGCGACAAACATTGAATGAAAAAATAGCTTTTTTACTTCCAAACAAATATTTTAAATCGAATCTTTTGCCTATTAACGAGTTTTGCGTTTTTCTGTTTTTTTTATAAAATTACCGTGTAAACTCGTTTCTCCATACGAGCGTAGTTTTCGGTCCATGCTAAATGTGGATAAAAGTGCAGCTGAAGCTGTTTTTGTGCACTCCATTTTTTATTTTAAAGTGCGCACAATTTTATTAAAAAAGTTTGAGTGGACGATTGATTTTTTTTATCTATGAATGTCATTTGCTTCCAATTGTTCTTTAATAATTAAAAAAAGTGATCGATAAAATAAAATGAGTCCGGTTTCTTTGTTTTAATCAGTTGAAATACTTGCCATTAAAAGTTCTATATTTAGTGCGGATTGTACTCGTAAAACGTTGTTCGTCACTAAAATATATTTTTTTATCGTATTTGTTGTTTCGCCATATTCGCTAGGCGCCTGTGATTGCGCCACTGTTCATCCATTTTTTGAGGTTAAAAACTGGTTCTATGCGCACGGGACGGTTATAGATACGAAACAAATTCATTCTAACTATAGTATGTATGTTAGCAGACAACTGCATTTTCTACTAAAATTATTGAACTCCGAGAAGACCTTAAATAAAAAAATCACGACCCCGCAAAGGCATTAACTTTCTGCACAACTTCACTTGGGCTATTGCACACAATTTCATGGAAAACGCCAAATTTCTTTCATTTCCGGTATCTAACGTTAGTTCCAATAACTATAGCCGTCATACACCATGTTGGCAACAAATACATGATTCACATGAATCAGAAAAGCATGCAGAAAGAGCGACCCAGCAAAACCAGACGGTAAATATCAAATTGCCGATGAAATGAATAAAGCACTGACTGTCGATTCTATTTCTTGATTTTTCTATTTTATGACCTGTAAAAAGTTCAAAACAACATCTAAGCAAGTAGCATGGAATAGCAGCAACTTATTGACAGTTTATATTGTGAGATTTTAGTTTGGATATATAAAGCACCAATGAGAAGCAAAATTTTAAATCGACGAATATAAACATTATTAAACTGCCAACTGACAGTTACTGCTTGTATATCAGAGAAATAAACAGGGGTTAGTATATCAAAAATGGGATATTAAGGTCATGTGTACTATGTACATCGGCAGTGAAATCGCATACATAAATTATAGTTTCAATAAAATTCGGTTTCGCACGATTTTTAACGCGACAGAATGACTAAAAATGCAAATATTAAACATCAAATTATTACTGTAGGGCAGCTAAGAAAACAGTAGGCAGTAGCGAGCATTCTCTCAGTATTATAAAATTAGAAGGCAACCCTAAGCTAGTAGATCTAACTTATTCGATAAGAAATGCAGCAGCTACGAATACCTAAAAAATCAGTTTGTAACCGAATTTCGCTACCATAGCATGCAGTGTTACAAAATCTGGAGTTATAAAAAACTAATTTTGAACAGTCGCTATTGCAAGTGCACTTTCAGTAAAAGTACGTATTTGAAGTACAAGCAAGGTGAAATTCTACTATCTACTGCTTCAGAACGCCCACAATGTCGGAATAGATAGGGTTCAGTCTCTCATCCTCGTTAACAGTTGCGGAGGATCCAGCGGCCAAGGTTACTACTGCTTGGGGCGCAGCGGCCTGAGGCGGAGGCGGTGCCAGCGAAGCCGGCGGCTGAGGCGGAGGCGGCGGTCCCGACGGTTTGCTCAGGCTCTCAATGTCCAGCACGGCGTACAGACTCGACTGGGGATCGTCGCCGTATAATTCGCCAAGATCGGCAGCGGTTGCGTCGGCGCTGCCGCTTGCTAGAGGCTGCGGCAGGGACGGTGGCGGTGGCGGCGGCGGCAGTGGGTTGGGCCGCCGCACTGAAAGGGGAACTTCATCCGGATCAATGTAGAGATTCTCTTCGGACGCCGCCACGCCGTTATTGGGCCGGTAGCGCTCCATGTACTCTTCGTTGGTGACCGAAGTGGCGCCATTGCCCCGCTGCCAATGCGTAATAAAAATAGCGCTACTTATTTTCCTTAGCTCTGAAGCTTTTCTAAGTTTGTAATGATTTTACTAATTTTTTTTAATTACGCAGGTAAAACTATAAAAAATATTGTTGCTGCGCAATTGTTAAACTTTTCTCTACACGCATTTGGCCACTAGAATAAATTTTGGGAATTTAATTTGAACAGTGAGCTGCCATTCAGTACAGGAAGTAAGTTAAAGGCTGAAGCTCTGATTTTATGCACATGATTTTCGTTTTTATTCAACAAACGAGTACACCCGACCTCTCGACCAGATGTATGGCCCAATGCACAGCAGCTCAGGCCTTGCGGACTCGAGTGGCCGCAACTCCTACCTATAATTTTCCTAACCCACACTGGTACTCCATCTAATACGGTGGGCTGAAGAAATGTGACATCAAGTTTGTTAAATGGAAAAAAATTTCTTCTGCAGTTGGGGCTCGAACCCATGACCTTTCGGTAATAAGTCGACGCCCTTAACACTAGGGCGCGCTAGGCTACAACTCCTCTTACAAAGTTATCTGTCATGCTAAGACAGGAAATGCTTTTGTGACGAGCGCTTTACGCTTACAGATAAAAGTTGAAACACTGAAATCTAGAAGATTTACAATATTCTAACGCACTGACCAGAATTTCATCAAGCAATGCACTCTAGAAAAGACGCGCTACGAAATGGTTTTTACAGCAACAGAAATTAGTGTGCAGAGTACAGTTGAAAAGCCAGGCTTACAGACTGAGAGCAAAAGTCAAGCGAGTTTCTTTTAATACGAATTCGACACAAATGCTACTCACCTGATGACGCGATTTCTTGCTGCGAAAGCAACACCGCATGATTGCCAGTCTCAAGCAGATAGACCGGGCTATAGTCACAGTCCCTAGCTGTTTAGCGATCAGAGCTTGGCAGACAGGGTTTGCTGAAAATGCAAACAGAACTGAAGGCTTCGTGTTCGCCTTAAGCATTCAGAGATGAAAAGAGATGCAGTGAGAGCAAGCAGCCTAGTGTATGCTTCGTTAAACACAACCCTTAGTCCCTTACACTCAAGCCTCTTACTGCAAGAAAATTAATGACAATGAAAACGAACTCAAGCATTGAACAATTGACAATGTACAGTAGGTGTAACTTTAGCAAGCGGATCAGATGGAAGCTGCCTGTGTTTGGCACTTTCATTCATTAGGCTAGCTCTATAAAATAACTATGGGCCCCTAAATAAAATATGAACTAAACCCACATTGATCTTTAGTACATTAGATAATTAACCAAAAGGGTATATATATATATATATATATTTGGTTATCTCATAACTATCCATCTATCTATCTAATGTTTTTTGTTCTTCAACTTCTGATCATTTTGTCTCTTCAAACAAAGAAAAGAAATGTCAAAAAAATTTCACAAAATGAATCCAGCATATAATTTTCTAACTTAAAGTTAAAGTTTCTAATTAATAATTAGCCTAAGAACATATTACTATGTCCTAATTCTTAGTAATACTCTAATTAATTAGTCCTATGATTAGTATTTGTCTAAGTATTGTCAAAGGTATTGCTAAGAGGTTGCTAGCAGGACCTTTCTTGCTCTTTCAAAATTTTTCTACTATAACTTGCAAATTTTGTTAAAACTAAGTTGCACTGGCAACCAAATTTTGAGTTGTGCATAAATTTTTAGCAGTTTTAATACAGGTTCCAGCAATAAACTTTGTTATATATTGTTGAAATAGAAAATATAGATATAGATTATTTCAAAATAAATCCTGCATAGCTATACATAGCTATATACCTTTCCTAACTTTAGAGTCCCCAATTTATATATAGCTAATATCATGATATCCTACTTTATTGACTCTTAGGCCTTAGCTAGCATTAATGTATATACTATATACCTTACTAGCCCATATGATTTAGATTTTTAGTGTGGCTATGACTATGCCTTTTTGGCCTTTATTTCCAACTCTTTATTTATGCTAATTATATCCAATTAAGTTCATTTAAAAATTATTGTGGCATCATATTGTATATCTTATACACAATATATGTATTGATATACATAGGGTTTGCAAACTCATTCATTCTTCCCCACAAACCACTGTCCCCACAAGGCTACTGCCTACAGTCAAAATAAGGTTGCAGTCCATTTTGGTAACAAACAATTTGGTAATAGCCATTTCAGTAACAACTAAAATTCACTTTGGTCACAAACAATTTAGTAAGACACTGGTAAAATTATTGGTACACTTCAGTAACTAGGAAAGTGTCATGTTTACTTATCTTTACTATAGTCCTTTTATTCAATAGTACCAAGTTAAGAGTTACTGACATAAATGGCTCTCTTGATAAGTGTGAGTGCTGCATGTAGCTTTGTCTGTGTGTTGCTAACTGTGGTGTCTCTGCAACTTAAGCAAGCGGCATGATGTGCACACATGCATGTCAGGGAACCCTTTTAACTGATTGATATTCTGCTTGGTTATATCTGAGATGACAAGATTAAGCAGGTATTGGCATTGGTATATCTCCTGATATCTGGCAAGAGCACTTGGGACTAGCTATTGGAGTATGCTAAAGAGACTGTTGGAATTGGTTCCCAGTCACAAAGTAAGCAGCATGGTGCTAGATTTTGAAGCAACAATGTGGAATGCAATACATTCCATTCCTCTTGATGTCCAATGCCATGGCTGAAGCTTTCACTACTCATAGGCTATCTAATGTCATATCCAGACCCTTGGCCTGCAAGCTAAATATATGGATATGGATGCTATTAACATGTTTTGTTGGAAACAAATGGCTTTTCCTTTCTTCCCAGTGATGGAATGCTATCTAAATTGGGCCCCCTATGCCTAAATATTCAAAATGAAGGACTGCACAAACTGTCTTAGCAATATATGGCTATCAAGTTTGATTAGGGATATGCAAGAAGTCTATTTTTGGTCATGCAATGTCAATGAAAACTCAGAATGGTTCAGAAGGTTAAAACCATTGGCTTAACCAGAGAGCCAAAAGTGG
The DNA here is from genome assembly GCA_950096795.1 of Macrostomum cliftonense. Lineage (NCBI taxonomy): Eukaryota > Metazoa > Platyhelminthes > Macrostomidae > Macrostomum > Macrostomum cliftonense. The sequence continues at coordinate 70,316 of CATNEM010000287.1, read as the reverse complement.
TAACCTTGGATTCCACAAGCTAATAACTCTCTTCTTGGCAAAGACATGTTACAAGTGAAACTCATGTCCTAGTCTCTTTTGAAGTGCCAATCATGCACAATGCAAGCCCAAGTATTCTAGTATTAGAAGGAATTTCAAGCTAGGAAAAGAACAGCCCATCAACTACTGTGCACTGTATCAAGACTTATTGCCAGAAATTAACCATTTGCATTAACACTGACTTATACTAGGCCTATCTCTTTACTATTGTTTTATACTTATATTTTATACTGTTTATATTGAGTGGTGTAGCTATAGTAGTAAAAATGCATTTGTCATTAACTGATAGCCATAGCTCCCACTATGGACAGAAATTGCATTTTTGTCTTTTATTTTACTTGTGACGCTTCTCACTTTGACTAAATAAATGATATACTGGCAATCTTCTAGTTTTGCATGTTTAATTATTTTATGAAAGATAATGACTTTCTTAGTAACCCTGAGTGGAAAACTTAAACTTGCACGAGTTTTAAAATGACGTGGCAGTGCGTGGCTATGTCTATGGCTAAAATTGAGTTAGAGTAGAATGCTGGGGCAGGCGGTGTGGGAGAAGCAAGCAAAAGCATAAGCAAAAGCAAAGCAATCATGGCTGGATGCTCTGCAGCACCGACAACCATTGTGCCAGTCCAAGACCTTCAACCTGCTGCTAATTTGTGTAACATGAACCCATCAATGTATGAGCTATGTGCAATAACGTCTACCACTGATGCAATGGTCTGCTGGCTGGCCACCTACCACCTGCTGGCCAATGAACGCCACTGCACCAACTGTCCAGGCCAACTATCCATGCGGCTGCAGAGGCAGGAAGGTGGCTGCTTCATCAACTGCTGCTGTTGGGCTTGCCCACAATGTCAAATGCAGGCCTCAATCCGCAAGGACTCTTTCTTTGAGGCTAGCCATGTACCTCTGATGCAGCTGGTAGATCTCATCTACTGGTGGACAATACAGGGTAAGCAGGAGGATGCCCAGTGGCAATGCAATGTGGCTTTCCAAATGATTGTGGACTGGCAGAACTTCATCCATGACATCTGCACCCAGTTCCTGTAGGACCACCCATTGCAGCTTGGAGGGCCCGGCGTCAATGTGGAGATTGACGAGAGTTACTTCTTACACTGCAAGTAGGGCCAGTATTGACCAGGCCAGTGGGTTCTCGGGATGGTTGAGTATGGCTCTTGCCACTGCATGATGGTGGCCATTGCGGATCGCAATGCTGCAAGCATCCTGCCCCTTGTACAATGGTATGTGCTGCCTGGTACTTGCATAATCACTGACCAGTGGCAGGCATACAACCAATTGCCAGTGAATGGTGCCAGTGATCACATGACGGTGAACCACTGTCTGCATTTTGTGGAACCTAACCACCCAGATGTCCACACAAACATGGTAGAGGGCACATGGGCCCATGCTAAGGCTTATTTCAGGGCCATGCATGGAACTTTAAAAGCTTTTTTCAATACCTACCTAGATGAGTTTCTGTGGCGTCGTTGCCACCCACAAAACATTTTTGGCGACCTTCTTTTCTGGGTTGCCCATTATTACCCCGTTTGAAAGTTAGACTCAAAGTTAGACTAAAAAAACTCAAAGTTGATCATTATCGTCAAAGACTGTTGTTATTTATTGCTATAAAATGAAAAAATAATTAAACATGTGAAACTATAAAATTGCCAATATACCAAATATACAGTTTCAATTTCTTTGTTATAGACTAATGTCATGACTTTGTATTTTTCAAGTTATTATAGTATGCAGCCTATGTTACTAAAATGTCTATTACTAAAGTTTTGGTTACCAAGCTGTCTTTTGCTTGTTACTGAAAAGTCTTTTAGGCCTACCAAATTATTTGTTACCAAAATAAACCTAATTCCTAAATAAAGCTAACTATTAAATGGATACTACAAAATTATTAAATTAATTTTTTTTCTCTTAGAGTTAATTAGATAAACAATATAAAATTAGGCCCTAGGATTATACACTGAAAACAGACAAATAGAGACTAAGAGCAATTAAGTTATAATAAAAATAAAAAAAAACTGCTGGATGTTGAGCCTAAAAGCTTGTTGTGCCAAGCAGCCTAGCTAGACCAATACACATCTACATTTGTTTGCCTTATGCTTTATTTATACTCATATATTGCCGATATTGGCAAGCCTTGAAGTTGACGGCTTCAGACTAGAAGTCTTAAATCTTAAGCAAATTTGCACAATCATTCACATTTTGTCATATACTTATCATCATATCCTGATGAATAAGAAATGCATGAAAATTGGTGTCTTTTTTGCTGATAGCAGTTCTACGTGTCCCAGTTAAAGTCAAAGCTTAGCGTGGCTACATGTGTTTATAATGATGGTAATGTTAATGTAATTAATAAAAGAATTTAATTTCTGGGCAAGTTCGGGTCTCGCGACGTGAAGTTTAAAAGTTTGAAGTTTAAATTTTCTAAGAACAAAGCGCAATAAATTGCTAATCTTCGTTATTAGAATAGAAGTAGGCCCCCTACGTGATATGTAATTGTGCCTTAATAAAAAGTAATAAATTTTTTTTCTTTACATCAGTTTTTAGTGAAAGAAATTTAGAAATGTAACTTCATTTTCAACTTGTATGACGTCATTCTAGAAATTTCTAGCATTTAACGCCGTCTTTCGGCATGAAAAATCTGTCATTCGTTCAATTTTCGGTTATTTCTTAATTTTACTGACAACCAGTCGTATTTTATTGCTAAAAAGCAGCAAGAAATAGTTGTCAATTAAAAAAATAATCAGGAATACATCTTTGTAAGGCAGGCATTTTAAGCGAAAGCCCTGTGATACAAAAAGTTCAAATAATTCATATAGAAATTGCCGCTGCAAGTAACTTGCATTTAAAATGGCTGAGTACTTGGCCTCTATCTTCGGAACAGAAAAAGACAAGTATGTTTTTATCGTCGCCTATTTCTTAATTAGTTTTACATTATAGTATTGAATGTTCGTGTATATTTTATAAAGTATACTTCAATAGCCTGTAGCACTAGGCCCATGCCATTGTGGCATGTCAACCAAAAAAGGGATATAAATTTTAAGAAAAAAACTGAGGTTTAGCTACCATTTTTGTACCTTTACTTTTAATATACTAGTAGGCACTTAGTACTTCAAATTTTTTATTTTATAAAATTATATATTTTATGCCTTAAGATGTCTTATTATTCTTAGAAGCACTTTGTCTCAAAATCAAACTTAAAGAGATCTTGGAACATATCAAAATTGATTGTCTTTTAAATTAATTTAAAATTTTTCTTTGCAAATGCTTTCAATATTTGAAAAGAAAAAGAAGGGTATGAAAATATTTGTTGAAATGAAAATTGCCTAGTATTAGTGATAAATAACACTTATTGCATAGGCTAGTTTTCCTCACAAATTGCACCTAAATTTATATTAGTGAATAGCATACGTGCGCAACAGTCAGCCAAGTTGGCCAATCTGGCCAACTGATTTGGTGGCTAACCAAGGTAAGTCGCAAAATCATAGATAAAAGTAGCAAAATCGGCATTGTAAGTCGCAAAATCAGTGAAAAACGAGGGGGTAAGTTGCAAAAACGAGGGGGTAAGTCACAAAAATGAGGAGTAAGTTGCAAAAACAAGGAGGTAAGTCACAAAAACAAGGGGGTAAGTCACAAAAATGAGGGGGTAAGTCACAAAAACGAGGGGGTACATCGCAAAATGGAGAAAAATTGGGACGATTCAGACAAAAGTAGTTAGCACCAAACGACCAAATTTTTCAAGTTGCGCACCTATGGTGAATAGTGTATTGGCTCAAAATATTTTTTAAACAAATTATATTAAAAAGTTACTTCATAATATTTTTAGCAACAAGTATTTTTCAATTCATGTATAAACTTAATTGTTTTTATTATAAACACTTATATTTTCTATAAAAATAGTGATATACAGTAAAAAACTAGATTATGTAAGATATTCTAAAATTACGTAAAAATTGGTTTATCTTACAATTTATTTTTAGTTGTACCAGGATTTTTAAGATCTTTATTAATTCCAAAGTAATTTTACTAGACCTGTACTATAGTCCTATTTCCTAGACATTTTTAATTATTCAATAGCATTTAAGTAAAGTTTATTGGGCTAAGTGTCTTACTTAGTTCAAAAAAGGCATTTCCTAGATTAGAGAGTTGTGGCCTAAATTTTCTATCTATCTTCATAGGGTATTTTTAACTCTTTAGTAAGTAATCTTCAAGTGACTTCCTCTCTCTCTGCTAATGTAGGAATTTCCCCTTTAAATCCCCTTGTTTCTGGTTAGCTTTATTTCTTAGCTGGTACTTTGCTACTCTTAATCCAAATAGTATCTTTGCAGGCTTTTTCCCCTAGTTATAACTAACTCTTAAGTATGCTTTTGCAATTTACTAAGCTTAACTATTGCTTGTCAAATGGTTGTCCAAGGGTACACTTCTTCAAGTAAATGATCTTGAATCATTTTTTGATCAGAATCAGATTCCAATGAATCTTTGAATTTACTTCTTCAAGTAAATTCCAACTTTTTTTCAGTTCAATAAATCATTATACTTATTTAATCACATAATATCCTATCTACATTCTATCATTTGGAAGTTATTGTCATATTTATTTAGAACTAAGGAATAAAACCATTGAATAATAATTTGATTAATTAGTGAACAATAATAAGTTTTTCTTCTTTTTAAGAAAATTTTTTCTTACTTACTTGTTCCTACTATTTTCAAAAATATTTGCTGCCAATAAAGCTAGATTTTTTATGCACATTGCATAAGCATTGTAAAACATGCATTTTTATCTAGCCAATGTGTTTTCACATTATTTCTTTAAATTTTAGGGTGAACTGCTCCTTCTTCTACAAGATAGGAGCCTGTCGCCATGGTGAGCAATGTTCTCGACTGCACAATAAGCCAACATTTAGCCAGACTGTTGTGCTGCAGAATTTGTACATTGCCCCAGCTAATACTGCTCAAACGGCTGATGGCTCCCACAGTAAGTTTATTCGCATGTTTAATTGAAGCAAAGATTTAATTTTTCTTAGAGCTAAGATTTGGATAATTGCTAGATAGTATCTTTAATTCTCCTTAAATCCAATCTTTTGTTTCAAAATTGTCACCAGAGAGAATCTCGATTGCCATGTGTCAGGTAGGATGCGATCCCTAGATGTAGTGCGATAGTTGTTCAAATAACCTCAATTCCCCATTCATAAATCATAAATGTTCTTTTCGTGCTTCATATTGCAATCTCACGTTAGGGATCTGAACTCTCACAGTAAGGGATCTACATCGCCACATCCTTAACACATTCGTGACATAAATGCTACATTCAGTATCCTTTAATGATACGGATTTCATTGCGAGTTAAAGCTATCATAGATGTAGAGCTGCCAGTTTGCATTTAAGATCTGATGAGTTCTGCTATCGCCAGTAACCTGCTGAATCTGACAATGCTTTTCAGTCACCACCAGCGAAGTGGAGCAGCAGCAATTCTTCGACGACTTCTTTGAGGAAGTATTCGTTGAAGCCGAAGAGAAGTACGGCGAAATTGAAGAGATGAACGTTTGCGACAATCTCGGCGACCATCTGGTTGGCAACGTCTACGTCAAGTTCCGGTTCGAGGAGGACGCGGACAAGGCTGTACAGGTGAGCTTCAAATGTCAAGTAAAAAGAGGCTTGTGTAAAGCTTTTGGAGACTAAAAAATTATGCGAAGTTTCGAGAGCTATTGAAATTAACAGTTGATCAATGCTTTAGTGAGTCTCATAGTGGCTAGCTGTGTGCGGGCAGTCGCGTGAGCAGCATGTTGAGCAGCCGTTTAATTGACTACCCATTGCAAATCGTACCGTGCCCGTATGTGTCGTATAATTGAATCAACATTGAGCCTCATTGTCACAATGCGATGCTTTGGGCACACAGGGGCTTCTTCAATACTGGAGCTGAAACCTTGTGCTCCCAATCCTGCAGGACCTGAACAACCGCTGGTTTGGCGGCCGGCCAGTTCACGCCGAGCTCACTCCCGTGACCGACTTTCGCGAAGCCTGCTGCCGCCAGTACGAAATGGGCGAGTGCACCCGCGGCGGCTTCTGCAACTTCATGCATCTCAAGCCGATCTCGCGGGACCTTCGCCGCCGGCTGTACAACCGGAGCCGGCGCAAGCACAACGCCGGCTCCGGCGTCGGCTCCAGGCGCAGTCGCAGCCGCAGCCGCGAGAAATGGGAGCGGGAGCAGCGGGAGAAACGGCGCCGGCGCGATCGGGAGAGGCACTGACTGCCGGCTCGGCCTGAGTCAAATGCTATCGCTGACTAATCAACTGTTCCGCTTTTAACTCACTGTCTATAACTGAAGTTACTGACCTTTGTCTAAGCTAAATGTTATTGCTGTCCAGTGTAGGCTTCGCTTGCTGACTGTTCATATGAAGTTAATATGCGTGCATTATTAATAAGCTTAATAGTAGTGTCATTAAAGTTGTTTTATCTCAAATTGGGCAGCGCAATCATTACTATAATAGGGTTTAACAAAATTACAACTGTATCTAACATGGAAGGCCTTTTATTTCATTCATTATTTTATCATTATTCGATAAGAACCAGTTGTATTTATCCTTCAATACAGTGTTTTCGCGGCTCTGACTTGAGCTGGCAAATACCGCCCTTTCACTTGCTTCCTTGGTTGCCACCTCGCCACTGTTTCAAGCTACACGCTCCTGTCGAACTCGAATGCTCCGTTCTAAATTGAAATGAAATGAAATTCTAAATTGTCATGCTCGAATTTAAGTCCGTCTAAGCAGCTGGCGCCGCTAGGAGCAAAGTTCCAGCTCACCGTAAAATTGTTTACTTTCGCCTCCGAATGGACCTCGACGTCGGGGTCGCCCCCGCTAGCCCAGGGATCAACAACAAACCCGGGGGCGTAGGTGACCTCGCGCCGAAATCGCACCAACGCTGGGCCCCAGAACCGGGTTGGGCGCAGCAGCTGACGGGGCTCGGAGCGAAGCCGCCAGACGGAGACGCCCGACCAGGCAAGCACGCCAGCCAGTACGCCCAGTGTGAGCACCCAGCCGAAAATCTGGGCGCCTACAGGCAGAACCTGCTGGTCGTACTCTGACGGCTTGAACTTCACCCAGGAGAATACCATTGTAATCTGACAAAGTGGAGTTGGAGTATTGTACATCACAATAAAAAAGTACATTATCGGCCTTGTGAAATGAGTTCCTACGTGAGGAAATGCATTTGTCGGCCTTGTGAGTGCCCGGTGGATATGTAACCAAATCATCTAACTCGTACAACTGATAATAAAGACTCTTAATCGTACATGTAGAAGGACGGGACACTTCGTTTCTTGGAAAGTTTTTGGATTCTAATCTTCGCGAAAAAATACACTACGAAGATAGGAAATTTTCAGTTCTCCGATTGGAAGCAGATGCAAATTTCATATTTTAATGTGTTTCCTGCCTTCTTACTCTATCGAACTATGTAGCTGGTACGTCTTATTGTGTGAAATATTGATCTTCAAATCATTTCCCTTGTAAAACCAATGTCGAAAATTATAATTTCAATAAAATTGAACTTTACCAGCTAGGCAGGTTCTGATCATCTTCCAATCAAGTCTGTTTTATTCAAAGAACATTCCTATCGATCAGTATTTTGAGTAATTTGCTGGTCCAGTCACTTGGTTCACTTTCTGGATTGGCGATGTGTCATTTAGTAGTTTTTGACGTAAGTGAATCAATGCCAATAAAAATAATAGGAAAATCAATTTATCACAAATTAAGACGTACATAGCTCGATAGAGTAAGAAGGCAAGAAGTACATATCAAAAGATGAGATTTGCACCTGCTTCCAATCGAGCGCAATGTTTATATTTTATGTCGAAGAACTGCAAATTTCCCATCTCCGTAGTGTATTTTTTCGCGAAGATTAGACTCCAAAAATTTTCTTAGAAACGAAGTGTCCCGTCCTACTTAAGGTGTCCTTGGCACATGTACATGTAGTTGTCACTATTCATTAGGGTTTGGTTTCCAAAAGCATAAAATTCAATAAGCCCAATTGACTGGCGTCTGGTATTTAAGATTAGTGCAAGTTTTTTTGCACTTGAAAAAGTGCACGGCAAGCAAGGGCGACTCACCCCAACAGTGATAGGTGTGAGGAAGGACCAGCAGGCTATCCACCACCAGCGAAAGTAACGCCAAGGCAGGTAGCCAGCAATCAGAGGCCCAGTCATGAGCTCGATGTCTTTAGTGAAGCGGCGCGCCCCGTACACATAGCAAATGCAGACGCACTCCAGAATGGAGATCACCATGATATTCCAAGCTCCGCTGTAGTCGTCGAAGATGGTGAGCAACTGCGGACCGCCGGGGGTGCACATTGAGAGGCCGAGAAAGAAGACCACAATGCAGAATCCCAGGATCATCAGAGTCTTGTAGCGTCTCAGGTGCGGCCACCGGTCCAATACGCTGGTAACTGCCGTCTCCACGAACGTAAACTGCGAGTCGAGGCCCAAGGTAATCAGCATCAGGAAGAATAAAATAGCCCAGAAGGTGGAGCCTGGCAGCTTCACCAGGGCCTGTGGGTACACTATGAAAGCCAGGCCGACGCCTGTCGGGAGGGATTGACTATGGAGTAGAAAGTTTATAATCAATTATGGCTTTCGTATATTCATAGATGTCATCCGACATGCAAAAGCACAAATGATAGTGCGGTCTCACCACTCTGAGCCACATCCTTCACTTCCGTGTTAAGCTCGTGAGCCAGGTAGCCAAGAAAGCTGAACACTACAAATCCCGCGAACACGGACGTGGCGCAGTTGCATATGCTAATTAGCATCCCATCGCGAATGCAGTCCGTCTTGAACCGGTTATAACTGGCCAGAGTGATGAGGCCGCCCCAGCTGCTTGACAAGGAGAAAAATATTTGGACGGCGGCGTCCTTCCAGACTCCAGAGTCGGCCAGTTTGGTCACATTCGGGGTCAGGTAGAATCTCAGGCCGTCCATGTAGCCCGGCAGCGTGACGCCCCGGACTAGCAGGATTATCAGCACCACGTAGGGGAACAGCGCCGTGAAGTACACCACCTGAAACGTGGTATTTCGCGATTTCATAGGCCTCATAAATTGGATTCTTCACGAAGCATGCCATCATTCAAACCTTTCCGGAGCTCTTTATACCCCTGGAGAGCGATAGGAAAACGATGATCCAGGCCAGAAGCAGGCACAGGCTCATGTCCCAGCGCAGCGGTCCCATGTTAGTCAGGCTGCCAAGCTTGTCTTGTAGAGCAACGTAGCTTCAATGATGTAATGATGAGTATGAAAAAGGAAGTGAATTTTTGGTAAGGCGTATTGGTGGCAGTTACACAATGCCAAACTGTTAATACGAGCTCGTATTACTTTCTACACATTTCCTAAAGAGTTTGGAGAGCACACGTAGCTGCTCACTTCATGTAATCGTTGCTTGAGGTCCTGGCAAAAACTCCGTGCAAGCGGGCCAAACTGGTATTGTAGATACCGTACAAGTAGCTCTGGATGGTGCCGTTAGCGTCCGTGCCCACGAACCAGCAGGTGCCATTTGAGTGCATCGTCAGATTGGGCCAGTTGTTGCAGTTTCCCGTCACCTGGTGGAGCCTGCCGCTGCACACTGAATAAACCATACGGGCATCAATCAGTGAGATCAATTGAGCAATTATGAATTGGAATGGTAAAGCGTTCTCACGAGGGGTGCTCCAGGTGCTGCACTCAGCCCAGGGCAGCGGGTTGCTGAACGAAGCGAACAGGTACCATAGCGACCAGCCGATGATGAGGTTATAATAGATAGCGGCGAGGCTGGACACCAGCACCATGCCAACACCGATGCCTGGAGTGATTTTCAAAACTGTCTGATCAAAACGATGAAAATTGGCAGCTGCGGTCATATTAGCTGCGTATGCTGTTTGACCATAGATACAGAACTGCCTATAGAACTAACTATACAGAGTGTGGATGTCCATTACATGTATCTTAATAACTCAAGGCTCAATATTTACTAAGGAATTTCTTCCAACTTACCGCGAAAAAGCGGAGCGCACTCCCAGCAGGTGAGGGGGCCAGCGCTGCTGAACTGCCCGATGGCCAGCTCCATGCAGAACACGGGCATGCCGCACAGGAACAAGAATGTGCAGTAGGGTATGAAGAAAGCGCCTGGAAGCCGCGTTAACGGCACATAAATATTATTACACGGCTGCTGCACACTTGCATGAGCTCTTTAAAGTACAAGTATTAATGGAAGGAGCTAAAATGAGTTGTTAAACATAAATCGTGTGCGCGTGGATTCTGTAGTAGTCACTATTGCGGTGTTTGCATGAGTGTACATGCATACAGTGATTTAATGGAATCTGACTCTCAAATCTAACTTCAAGGAACGAGCGTAGAAATTCGTAAAGGAACCAGTCCATCATGATCATGAGATCTAAAAAGCAACAAAGCCATAAATTTCTGCTGATCGACAAATTGATCAATCAAGTAATTTCTACATAATTTGATAATTTAATGATTAATTATCAATTTTTTGTCAGTTCAAATGAAATTGCGATTGCGTGAATTCAAAATTACCAACTTAATAAATGGGCAACCCTTAATAGCCTGTTAGCTAAGTCAGATTCAACTGCTGATAAAATATTGAATAATGAAATTGCTAATTGTCTTTAAGACATTTTCTCGCACATTTGGCAGCCTACCAATAAGAAATGAAAAACGACACAGCTGCTCTCACCACCGCCATTCCGGTAGCACAGGTAGGGAAATCGCCACACGTTGCCCAAACCAACGGCGTAACCAAGGCAGCTGAGAAAAAAGTCCAACTTGCCACTCCAGTTGCCCCGCTCCTGGTTCTCGTCGTTGGCGGAGGAATCTTTGACTGCTTCGCCACTGCCTAGGAGGCGCTTAGACATCTAGGATAGGCGAATTGCAATGCTAGCCTAGTTAATTGTTCTCACAATGGTGCTTTAGAGGTTACCTCGTATTTTGGGGGCTTTATCTACTTCTTCATACGTTCGTAAAAAACCTGCTAGGAACATGGACTCACCCACATAAGAATCCTCCGAGACCGGGACGTGACCGAGACCACATTATTGCTGCAGTTTGCAACAGCGCCCATATGCATGGTTAGAGCGTGCAGGTACAATCGATTGCTTGTTAAAACAAAAATTACTGGCAGAATATATTCTTTTTCTGCTTTCGGAGTCAGGCCTTTATACTACATGCCATACGTATAAATTAGCGGGCAACTATGTTTTGCACTAGCTTCCTGATCATTGAACCAAAAACTTCCAACACTGGGCTATATTCAAGGAAAGATAATTGCCAAATAACTGCATGGATAAAACTGATCTTAGCGGACACTTTCACTTCCGGGGCTTCATGCCCAAGCCGGCACTGACCACGCCTCACTAAGCTTTAATGAGAGCCGAAAGTTGACACCGAACTGTAGGATACCGCTCTCAATTTTTTAAGCAATGAAAATAACTGCGGGGTGCACCTTGTTACCTTGACGAAAAAGCAACTAAAATGAAGCAGAATCGTTGTTTTTTGTTTTTTTGCGACGCATAGCAGTTCACAAAAATGGATACTCTTAACCTTGCATCAGATTCGCCACTGTTCAAGTAAGAATTTTCCCTTCAACGCCTTGTATGCAATTATTCTCCGATTATTGTTTTTACAAGGCCCGCAAAAAAGTTTCGGTGTTGTTAATTTTCAGTTTTATAAAATGTGATAGGCCACAGTCGGTGCGATTAAGGTCGGTTTATAAAGGCAAAAATCATTTAAAGGTTCAATATGCTAGCCGATAAAGCGACCTTAAATGGTAAAAATCTAACACCCAGAAGTCGAATGTATAATATCGCTACAGAAAATTAGGGGAATTTTTTTAATTAAGAAAACAAAATCGGCACTTAAAACTCCGACCGATTTCTGCACATGCTTTCAAGCTGCAGATCTAGTTAGAAATTACTTCGATTGCTTTCATTAGTTTGCGCCGTAAGTTATATATTCGAAAGTTTTGCAGAATTGTAAAAACACTATTTCGTACTTATACGAGCGTAATGCTAGGGAAATATTCACAGGAAGTTTTCATAAACAAGGAAAAGCTGCATTATTAAATTGCGGGCAACCAATTAATTGGAATAAACAATTGCAAGCAGAATAAAAAAATTGACAGCTATTAATTAATGAAAATGAAGTTCGTAAGACACACAATTCAGACGACATAAATGAACTGGCATAGCATTACGGCATTCATATTGCTTGAGTCGGGTTGACACAAAAATAAACTTCAACTGAATGGCTGCAGTGCCTGACAGAAGTATTTTGCTATTTTCCAACCACCTTTCCCTGCGTCGGCGAGCACAGCAGGTCCTCAATGTCCAGAGCGGCGCCGCTGGCATTGCCGCCGCCGCTTCTGCTGAAGATCCAGTCCAGATTCAGCCCGCTCTCGCCCAGGGACACCTGCCTGAGCCGGCCGCCGCGTTGGCTGTGATAAAAATAGAAGAAGAAGAGCAACGTGTAGAAAAGATTTCTGCTGCCGGGAGCAACGTCCAGCACGGTGAATTGCTGCTGCTGCAGCTGGCTAAGCAGAAGCAGTTGGTAATGAGGCGGCTGTTTAGCGGCTGGGATAATTCGCAACTCAACTCCGGCGGACGCGGCGGAACTGGCCGATGAAGAAGCGGACGCCGTTGGCGCCCCGCTGGCCTGGGAATCCGCCTGCCCAGCCACAGTTGGCGAAGCGGTCAGCAGCTGCTGCTGACGCGGCTGATGCTCCGCAGACGAGGCGGCCGAAGCCGAGTAACCAGAGGCCAGGAAGACCGAGCTGAAGGGACGCTGACTGCCCGGCAGTGGGGGCAGGACGCGGTCCAGATAGGCTGACAGCAGCAACATTAGCAGGCGGGCGTCGGGCGGATGGCGGTCAGCGATCCAGCGGTCAGGCGAGCCGGAATCCCATCGGTAGGCGCCCAGGCACGGCAGGCTGTGGAGGCAGGAGTTTTCGGTCCAGCAGTCCCGAGATTCAACTACTCATGTACCAAACTCTACTTTAGAACGGTCCGTAGGCAGTCAGATTCTTACCTAGCCAGTTCAGCCAGCCGCTGAACCAGATATCCCTGATCTTCGCAGGCCTGCAGATAGGGCAACAGCTGCGCCAGGGTTCGAGTCCAGGGCGCGGTGGAGGCGGAGGCAGCGGCCGCCTGCAGCTGGGCCAAGCTAGCCTGACCGATGAGCATCTCCGGGGAGGCGCCGGCCTCTCTGAGCCTGGCATTGGCCTGGCTGACGTCTCTGCTGAGCGGTTCGACCAGAGTGCCATGCAGCCAGGCTCGGATAGCCTGCAGCCAGCGATCCAGGCCGCGAGGCGTGCAGGCCAACTCGCGATCGATGCCGAGCAGTCGAACTGTCTGGTCCGGACTGACTCGACTGCACTGGCTTTGCCGCTGATTGGCCTGCAGCTGCTGCTCCTGCTGGTTCCGGGCTGGCTCAGCATCCGGCGGCGACATCAGGCTCAGAATGGATTCGGCTGGGTAGGCCGAGCCGGGCCCGCGAGCCCGCTGACGCGACGGCGACGGCGTTCCGAGTTGGTAGCGCAGGCGAGACAGGTAGCTGAAGTCGTCCAGGTGCGGCGAGTGCTGCTGCGGCTGGTTCGCATGCTGGAGCGATGCGTGATGGGACCCACCGCTGCCGAGAATCAGCGAGGCGGACAGAGCCGACAGGTTCCTGGCAGAGGTGGATGTGAAACAAACTATTCGACATTTTTAACGGGCCCCTCTAATTCCGACTAAGTAGACCGGGGAACTGGGAGAAGCTTGGTCTTAAAAAAAGCTAAACCCGCAGGAGGGCTGTAGGCACTTTGAAGCTTAAAGCGACATCGTCACGCAACCAGCGACTGGGCATGACTGTCCATTGCGCTGACTCCTGAAGCGCGTTCAGTCACACTAAATACGGTATGCAGGCATAGACACACACACAGGCCGGCTCCCAGTCACGCACTCACATAGGGTGTACAAGCGCTGGTTCCAGGAATGTAAACTCTCTATGCCTTGGGGGGTTGCCCTCATGGGCGTAAATTGCACAACTGGCCCATAGCCCAACCAATGCGTACACAAGGCCCCAAATTAATGTGACCCTGCACACGAAACCGCGCTAGGGAAAATAAACGACTTATAACGCGGGGTCGAACCTGGAACAGTGGCACAAAAGGCAGACGCGCTCGACCGCCGAGCCACTCGCCCCCTGAAGTGTGGTCTTACTCTGAGCTTCATTTTGCTGCCGAACTTCCTTCCATGCATCAGCCAGAGAACAGTCAATTCAAGGTGAAAACAGGTGGTCAGAGCTTGCCCAACCCTGAACTCGAAGAGCGCTTGGGTTAGAATTAGGAAAGCAAACTAAAGATGTCAGCGCAGCACTAATTTAAAGTTTACCCACCTTGGAGGCGAAAAATACGCTGACAAATCGCCCGAAGCGCCCGAGGAGCCTCCGAAACTGGCGCTGGCGACAGCAGCCTGATGCCGTCCACATCCGCGATACTCGTCGCTGGAGTACCTGACAGAATTAGACAACACGTGAGATTGCTGCTGCTGAGTCAGCGCGCCACAGCCGCTCAACTGCCGGGATAGCTGCTGGTGCTGCAGTCTGGCCGAAGTCGGGGTCGCCGATGGCAGGTAGACTGAGTTCAACAACGGACTGCTGCTACTGGGCAAAGACGGCGGAGTCAGCGACGCTTTCTGAGGCGAACTTGGCGAGGACAAGCGCTTGACGGCTATCAGACTGGAAGAGCCTGCAGGAGATTTTTGGGCACTGGCTCAGTCACTAAGACTTATTAATAGATCAGTAAGAAACGAGTCGTGCTCGAAATGACATCAGTAATTAAGATACTGTGTCAGCGACAAGCAAATAAAAATTTATACTGTAGTCTGTAGATGTATTTGACATGAATGAATTAATTTTTAACGTGAAAAAAGCTTACCATTTATGCTTCTAGATAAGGTCAATTTCTCTTCTTCGCTTGCAGCCACAAATTTACGACTTAAAACGTAGCAGCAGTGCAAATAGCGAAAACCAAAGTCCAAAATGTTCCATGTTAGCAGGGCAACAATGGACAGGCCTTAAAAGGAGTAAGTGAAGTAAATTCTTATTATTCTGGGTGAAAAAGACACCAAGTTGATCAGCATGTTCAGCACAAGAGAGAAAAATCAACTTACAGATCTGAGAATGGTATGCCGAATACTTCACAAGTGAAGGAAATAACCAATTTACGGTTTGAAAGTGCCTAAAAATATTAAGTGTACATTATTTACTTAATTGTAAACCACAAATGCTAAATAAATAATAAAATAAATACTGCACAAAAATAGCGAGATCCAAATCCCGATTGTATCTACAAGCATTGATCCTTTTTAAGGTCCACTCCAATACCCAAAATTTGGAACTGGAAGATTTTTCAACTGCCTCTGGTGCTTAGGGGATTCTTTTCTGCTTGGGGAATTCTCTGTCTGCGGGGGGTGTTTACCTGCTTGCAAAAAGTTTCTAATCAGAAGATTTTCCTTCTCTGGGGACATTTCAGTCTGTTTAGGGGATTTCCCGCTGCTCAAAAGGATTTTCTAACTGCTAGGGGGATTTTTTTCTATTTGCACTTAAGTATTTTATTTTCATTAATTTTGCTGCAGAAATCTTTCAGTTGCTCAGGGATTTTTCTGTTGAGTACATGATTGATTTAAAATGTCTATCTGCACCCCCCCCCTGGAGGGGCACTGAAGAGCTACTTTGTAGACTAAAACTACTACTAGTACTACTACTATTTGTAGTAGTTTCAATGGTATTTGAGTTCTAGCCAACTTGTTCAATTAACTAGTAGCAAGACTATAATTTAAACCTAAATTTTATATAGCTACTTAAAAGAAATTGATACCATTACATTTTTTCTAGCTCCATAAGCACAAGAATATAAAACTAATGAACTTTTTTAATGCTAAAAGTAACCACATTTACATTATAGAGATATAGAAAGTATTATAGAACAACTTTCCTGAAAACTTTTATGAACCATTTGGTTATAACTATTGCCATAAATAGCTTATCTAAACATAGGCCCATTGTATTTTCCAAAGACATATTATAAGTTTTACCTTATTTGCATTATTTTAATTACTATTGCCAAAATTATAGAGGAATACTTGGTAAGATAGCCATGCCTATTCTAATTTTTGAAATAGTCTAGTCTATAAAAATTTTTTAAGGAAGCTTCTATTGCTTTAAGGCAGTTATTATTTGTCTAGTGACTAGAAAAATAGCCCTTTCATTATTTAACTAGTCACCAGACAAATAGCTTTTTTGCTATTTATCCACTTAAGGGAAAAATAGCTTGGATAAAAAGCAATTTGGAACAATTAAGCTCTTTGTTCAGTGATTCTACACAGAAAGAATCTTTGCATGCTTATTGCTTATTTGTGCACCAATATGTTGGCAGTATACAATATAGATATTCATAATATGCCTATTATGAAACCTTCCTTAATATTTTCCTTGACTAGAGAACATTCTTATTCTATTAATATATTAGTACATCTATTTGCTCCATATGCTCCATCTTGCTATGTATATTTTAGTAGATCTATTTGCTATTAATATGATCTTGAAAGCACTTGTGATATTTTTTATATGCTCTGTTCTTGCACCCTAGATTATCTTGCAAGAAATATTTCTTTCCTATTCCAAAATGCAATAAATATATAATACCAAAGAGGATTTTTAATCCTATAGATTAATTAATTAACAAAATTAATATCATAGACATAGGACAATATTACAATATAGAAATAATAGGAAAAACCCTTAATGCAACATTAGCTTTATGTGCTTTCACTAGAAAAAATACTAGAAAAAAAAGGTCATTTGTCAGTTTTGTCTTTTGACAAATAATAAAATAATAAAAAATTGATTTAATTTGACCTAATAAATAGCAAAAAAGCTATTTGTCTGGTGACCAGAAGAATAATAAAAAGGCTATTTGTCTAGTTACCTTTCATGGTAGTTTTTATTGGTCTATTGACAAAAAGAATTGCAAAAAAACTATTTTTATAGTGACTAGACAAATGGCAAAATGATATTTGGTCTACTTTGTTATATTTTCGTGATTGCTCCCTTGGGCTTATTTTCATATTAGTTATTAGTAATATTAGCTATGCTAGCTACTTAATTATTAGCTTAGATTAGAAATAGGTTAATGATATGCCTATCAATAGTCAATAGGAATAAGTTGGGCCTAGCTATATTGATATATATATATATATATATATATATATTGATTATTAAATCATTTATTGATTAAATGATTGGATTGGCCTAGGTTTTATTAGTAATAGGCAATGGCTCTAAATTGTTGGAAATCGGGAAGTACTTTATCAACCTAAACTTCAAGATATCCAAATTAATAAGTATATAAATAAAGTTAGACCTAAATGACAAAGCCACTAAAGGTCCACCCTTGATCATTTTGGTAAAATTGAATGAACTGACCTTTCTGAAGCTACAAAAATTAGAAAGAAAGTATTGAGCAGAACTGAAGAACCGGCTCGACTTCTAAACCAACGATGATGCTGTTGGACCGTAAAATGTTTCATGAAAGGACTTTGCCAGATATTGACGCAAGAGTTCATTTTTGAAAGTCTACACTAGACAATAACTGTATATAGCAGTAGGCCGCCTGGTACTGAAGTAAGCCGATATCGCCGAATGAAATGCAACTCACTTTACACGTGAAATAGAACTTATAGGCCCAAGTAGGCCTCACTCTGCATAACTATATTTCTAACACGAGAATCCTACCTAACCTAAACTCGTTTCGCGGACTGAAAATGAACAGAATATTGATAATGGGTATATATAGTGTGGACGCGGGGAAGAAAAAGCTTTTCTTTTATGTTAATTTAGGTCGTTGTTTTAGAAGAAATGAATTCCCCCTTTTTGAAATATGGCGCTAACTTTAAATAAAGTTAAAAAAAATTAACGGCTGCCAGGTCCACAATTCTGTGGGGTAGCTGTTGATTAAGCCGAATCGTTCGAAATAGGGTGGAGCTGGCAGAAGTTGAACCGGCCGTAAAGGGTGGCGGTACTGATAAAATTTTGTTATTTACGGCTTTTAATTTCTTGATTATTTGAGAAAGCCACAAAGTGGCTGACACTCTTGGCTTTCGAGAAAGTAAAGCGCCCCCGAATGATTCATGCGAAATGTCAATCGCGTACAAGCCACTAAAGAAAAATATAAACAGGCAAAGTACGCATTATAATTTTTTAGCTTTACGTACCGAACAACTATAAATGCGACGGACATAAGAAATAAAATATAATAAAATGCGCACCTTCTTTAGGTTCGCATTCATTCAGGCTATGCATGAACGCTTTTTAAAGACTGCAAGACCTAAAAACACTGAAATCCTTAGATTTAAATGCAAATTAAAATTTTAATGCTGAATGCTACTAATTATTTTGCAAAGCCTTGGGGACTGTTCTATCAATACAAATGTAGGTGATAAAAATACTTCTTAACTAATTTCGAACAAAGTTAAGACAGACGCTTTCACGCTTATGAGTTAGTAGTCGATTTAATTAACGCAAATGTAGCTCGCACATTTATATTTGCAGTCCACTTAACTCGTACTGCTTTCAGTAGCATGAGCTCGTAAACTACGTATATAGAACTAAGTTAAATTCAATATTGCATATAAGTACGCTCGTATAATAAAAAGCCAATTAACGAGGCAAAAATAAAAACTGCTTCGTTGCATACATTCAAATTAAAAACTTCAAAATTTTTAAAATATTTGAAGTTTCCTTATATATCAAATCTATCGTCAAATCCATCGTCAAAAAACTACTTCGCTAAGAGTACAAGCATAGCAGAAAACCGATTGATTTGCATTAGACCAGAGCCTTGGAGGGCAATAAAGCATAGCAACGCCTTTTATGCAGCAGAGCCAGCATGAGTCAAAGGGAACTGTGACTTAGTCCCACAGCGCAAGCTATTCTAAAATAGTAATTTGCCAAAGGAGGGATGACATTGTCATTGAAATAGCGGGATGGCACAGACTGTCGCTGCCACAGAACCAGTCAGGACTTGTGGTAGTTGGTGTAGTAAAACTTATCGTACGAGTAGCCACGCATCCTTCGATTGCCTTCAGCTCTATAGCTGCGCCGCCGCGTCTGACGTCTGCTGCTTGCACCAGCAGAGGCAGCAGCGCCGCTCTGAGAGCCACCAGCGCCGCCACCAGCGCTACCAGCTGCGGCAGCTCCGCCGCCCCTAGCCTTGTTGCGCCGATTTCGCTTCGCCTTTTTGCGCCGATTTTTGCGATTCTTTCGGCCTCTCGCGTCGCTGCCTTGACTTTCAGCTGTGTCTGCTGTCAGCGCTGTGGGAAGGGGCTCGTTCAGCTGGCTCACACTGCACAGAGTTGCGTCGGGGTCGCCTCCACCTGTACCAGTTCTTCCGCGGGCGCGCTTCCTGCCTCCGCCTCGAATTCTTCGCATGGCCCGTTTAAAATTCCGGTTTCTTGGCTGCCAGTCGGTGAGAAACTTCACAGAGAAGCTGCTGCCGTCTGGCGACACGGAGCCCATCATCAGTAGCTTCTTGCTAGGATCATTGCGCGCAGCTTCAAGACTGGCGCACCTGCAGCCGCTGCTGCTTGGCAACAGAACGGCGGTGCGAATGCCTCGCTTCTGCTGGCGAGACACACCAGCTGATTTGAAGAAGCGAATCCGCCGCTTCAGTTGGATCCGGAAGCCGCCATCAGACTCGCTGGCGATGCTTTCGATGCGGGCTTTAAATACTGCAATGCGGGGCGAGTCGGCGCTTTTTCAGACACAGAACCACTGCGTGCAAAGGCAGATCAGAAAGCGGGATTACAAAACCTGACCACCTAGCTATTCCTCAGCCCTGGATGAGCACATGATTAGCAAAGTAGAAAACTGGTTATTAACAAAAGCTTACCAACTCGATTGACACAGTAGTTGCCAATGACGGACTCGTACGTGATATTCTCTGGGCAGGAGTGGCAATCGGCTGAAATGGTTTAGCCAAGGCTGTCAATAAGCAAAGGACTAATTATTTCTAGTTTTTAAAACAAAAGCAGCCAATCGGCTACTATTGTAGTACACTCGTGGCTTCCAAAAGGCGCGTTCCAGTTGCAGGATCAGCCCCCAAACCAATTCAATTTTTAATCTCAATTGAACAAATCCCATGGGATACTAATTTGGTATCTTGGTGGACGAACCGAGCAGCACTAACGGTAGGACTTGCTCTAAGCGGAAGCATCGACAGGTGCAATTATTTTGCGGGCAAGACAATATACGGCTTTGAAGCATTTAACATAATGCGTTTTAATATTAGGCATTATCAGGTAAAAACTAAGCAGCCCGTACGCATGGCTTTTGGATGCTCGGAAGCCAAGCAAAGCTTGAATAAAAGCAAATATAAAGATTCGTATAAAGCAGAAAAATTTCTAAAAACCATATTACTTGGCGGATGAATAATCTCGGAAAAGCAAATCGAGCAAATCATACCTGTAGACTCGTTATCTGCTCGAACTGAATGGGGGAAAATATTGTTGCAAAGGCAGGTAATAGTATGCGCATTTGGCAGCAAGAAAATAAAGAACAAAGCAAAGGGTTTTCACTCACTATCCCTCGTGCTCTGAATGCACATGAGATCAGTTTCAGGCGGAAACTGAGTGCAGTTGAGTATCTCTGGCCAGTCAAATCCAAAGCTCTGCATCACATTGATGCAGGAGCGCATTACTGCATCGCAGAGGCTGCGGCACGGCTTGATCTGGCGATCGAGGATTTGGGGAATGCACACGGGGGCATAAATAGAGCATAGCAGCACGCGGATATCCCGGTGACAGGCCAGATTGGCCAGGGGAACCCAGTGCTTGGTTTGCTCGGTGACTTCGGCCACTGTGTCATGATTCAGCATGTTTGGCAAACGCATCTCGCGGTAACCAATGTTGGTGCAGAGCTCCATGCTGCTCGGAATGGGAACACAGCGGTGACTGCTGCCCGATGGCAGCGCCCAGGAGGCGGGCATGCTGGGTAGATTCCACTCCGGCGGCATGGTATAGGAGGGCAGCGGCTGCGCCAGAAGCAACAGGAGAAATGGGGGCAGCATGGCTGGATTCCCTAAATTTCTAATCTTTGAAAATGAAAATTCAAAAGCAGACAGCTTATATACGCATAAACTACGGCGGGGCGAACAAGCTAGAGCGACAGACACAGCTAACTTCTTGGGCGCATTCGTAAGCTCCAGTAGAATTGCAGCCAGGGGAGAGCTATGTTTAGCCAGGCCTGGTTCAGCTTTCTTCCCCATCAAGATGCAGATGCAGCGAACTGAAGAATTCCATCGGTACCTCGCTTCATCTACCTCGCCTCACTCGATGCAGATCAAAGGATACCGCCATAGACTAGTCTCGAAGCCTATGCAACCATCACAAACTTTACTTGCAAGATCCTTTCCAGACAAAAGACTGAATTCTGCATCTAGCGAAGCCGGATTTGTGCAAAGTCCAGAAAATTCTTTGCAGGGGCCCACAGATGCGCCTGTCAATCAGAGAAGTTTTGGTTGCCCGCACTCAGTGCGCCTTTAAGTATTCAAGTCGAATCCACTTGTAGGGGTTGGAACATAAATCAAATAGTTTTCCGTTTTAGCAGATAAAATAGTGCGCAGCGTTTGGAAGTGAATTCAGCAGAAAAATCTGATTTTGAAATTAGGAAGCAAATATTCAATTTTTGCGTCGAAAATACATGTAAATAAACCAATCAAGCGAGTAATACGAGACAAGACAGTTTTGCCAGAAACAATGAGTACTGTCGTATAGGAAACAGAAAAAATTGTAAATTTCTGGAAGGGAGCTAAATTACGGATAATGGCAGACTAGTGCTAGTCTTTAAGCCTCTCGTGAGAAAGTGAAGAAACACCGATAATTTTTCGAGAGGAAGTGTACAAACAAGCAGATAAAACGCTTCACTACCTAGTGAAAGACAGATGCAAAAGGTGTGAAAAAATAATTGACAGCACCAGCAGCATGCAAGAGGACTAGGAATACATGAAGCAGCTTTTAAACTTACTTTTATAATATCTAAAAGATGGTTAAAATGGATCACTGAGAATACAAGTTTAAGGGAGGCTGAAGCGAAAGCCCCAGACGGACTGAGGGAACAAGATAGCGAGAGCGAACAAGATTGACAAGAGCAGTGCATATAAACAAACCGCAGCAAGACAGCACCCGCTATTCGCTCTGAACAGTCATCGCAGATCCTCGCCGTGCAGAAAAACCGCTCGTCAACTAAAATAGTTCGGACAGAAGGCGAAGATAAATCGCAAGAGCCCAGCAGTTGCCCAGACTGCCTGGACTACGTAATTTACCCGCGCAGCTAATCCATCCTTCAATCTTGCATCTCCGTGTACACAGTCCGACGGGATGAAAGGCAGCGGCGAACATCAAACAGAAGGTCCCCAACCCCGCGATACATCTGGTGGGAGGAAAAAGCAGCGAAGCATTTTTAACCAGACGCAAGCAGCGCTTTGGCTAACCCAAACAATTTTTTATCTTGTCTAGTGGAATACCATAGGATGCCTAGTAGAAGACTGGGATCATTGGAACACCACAAAATTAGAAAATTTAATCACGGTTTTTTAAATGTTGCTTTGCAATTTACTTTAATTTAAAAATGTACACGCATACAGCAAACGGCAAATAATGAAGGTAAAGCTAAAATTATACACTCGGTTGCCTCGTATTTCAAAAAAGAAAGTTCTTAACATTGCATCTATCCTAAAATTACATTTTTTCAACCATTGTTTTGTTTTATTCCTTTAGAGGGAAAATTCACAAATGACCTTTGATTACAAAAGCAGCATATGCAACCATCCAACGCTAGATTCCGTGCAGTATGAATGTTAAGCAATAAACGAGTGTAAAAACCAATTTAACAATAAACTTGCAGCATTAAAAACTTCACAACAATGAGCACTAAATGGACAATGAGAAAGCAGCAACAAAACTGTACACTATAGCCGCTAAGACACGAGCGTAAAAGCCGAAACAAAAAAAGACGGCAGGGGAGAATTGGCTATGGGAGAATTCCAATTACGCCTTCATAGACGATTATGTCCGATAAGCGCAGCCCAAATATTTGTGATCGTAATCCTACTCAATAATAATTTTTTATAGATAAATCATGGGTAATATTTTTTTGGGCTGACGTCATAAATATACTGAAGGGTTAAAACGACATTTAACGGATTGCATAAAGTAAGCTCAAACATGGAGTTCTCATAACCAAGTCGGACAATGATGGTCACCTAGGCCGGACCCGCTTCTTGGTTAGAACCGAGAACAGGCCCGAATGTATGCCGCCGCTGGCCCGCTTCCGCTTACAGGCCGCCGCCTGCTGCTGCTGCTGCTGCTGTTCAACAAGCTCGCGTAGCAGACTTGCCGAGTCCAGCTCGGTGAGGAAGGCTCGAATAAGCGGATCGTAGTTGTAGCACCGCCTGCAGTCGTCGGTCCGGTACTTGGTGTACTTCTCCTGCTCCTCGGCCAGCTGCTGTCGGCACTGCGCCAGCGACTCTTCGACCATCTTCATCAGCTGCAGCAGCTCCGATGGACTGAAAGATCGAAGACCGCTGCTGCTCACGGAGCCCGACGGCATCGAAATTGACGCATTCACAGTATTCGGCGCACATGCCAAAGGTGATGCTGATGCCGCAGCAGAGGTGGAATTGGCAGGAGAGACAGTCGAGACGGCGGCGGCAGCAGCAGCAGCGGCGACAGCAGCAGCAGCAGCTTGGTTGTCTCTCCGAGCGGCTGCCCTAGTGGAGTACTTGCTCCCGCCGCTGCTCGGGCCTAGGCCAGGCGCCAGCTGGGGACTCAGCTGCTGCCCAGCAGATGAGACCGGACTAGCAGCGGCCGAAGGGCCCGACGAAGAGTGCCGCCGCGTGGCCGGCGAGCTTTTCAAGGGCGCAGCGGTTTCGATGGTTAGCGGCTTGGTGATGTCGCGACAGAGAGTGAGCAGCTGAGGCGAGGGCTGCTGCTGAGCCTCCAGATTCTCACAATCAGTGCCGATATGATGTTGGCCGAGTTCCAGTTTAACGGACAGCGGTTCGAAGGTCGCACCAAAATTTGTTGCTTCTTCTGAGTTGATTCGACCACCTGCACGAGGGCGTGGTTAAAACTGCTAGAGCGCTTTATGAAAGGAATAAATCCACTGTTTAAGGGGCTTGAAGGGGAAACCCGAATGTTGCGCTAAGCCACTCAATGACTGCATAGTACTAAAACTTACCGGCTAAAAGCTTATCAATTGTGCCTTCAATAATAGCCAAGTTGGCTTCCAGAGTGCTAATTCTCCGGTCAAGCTGGCGCCGCTTGTCGGGCACCACGGCCATCAAGTTGTACATGATATCGCCAGCCGCGGCAGACTGGGCAGAGGCAGCCGCTGCGGAACTTGCCGACTGATTGGTAGCAGAGGCGTGACCGGCGGGCGAGGCGGAAGGCACAGCGGAGCCGGATGCTGGCGTCAGGCCTAATCTTTCGCGAATGACGCGTAGAAATGTGCGCGTCCAGGGCCGCTCCAGGGGCCCGTGATTTCTCGGTTCGGCGTGAAGTCCATCCAGCTCGAGCAGATTGCCGTTGTGCGGTATGAAGGAAACGAAGTGGAACGTGTCTCCATTGTCTGGGTTGTCCACATTGCCTGAGGCATCCGAGGAGCCGACTGCAACGCCGGGACCTGACCCGGAGGCGGATTCAGCGCCCGAAGCCGACAGAGAGCCGCCGGCGGACGCCGAGGCTGCACCGACACTGCCGCAGTGCTGCTGATGGTGAATGTGGCGATGATGCATTCGTTGATGAGCAAGCGGCTGCGGCCTGTCAGCGGGCCTAGCGTGCCTATTGTGCGCCAAGGCCAGTTCAGGCGTCCGGCCTATGAGGTCTCCGCAGCGCGCCGGGTCGAGGCCGCGGCAAGCAGCCCGCAGTCTGGTCAGAGTCGGGCCAAGATCCAACTCAGACGTGCAATTGAGCAGGATGCTCAGCAGCGAGTGCGTGGCACAAGAGTTAGGAACAGTTTGCCGGGCAAAGAACAGATCGGAGCCAGTTTCGCTACCCTGGGCAATAGGCAGCTGCTGCTGATTGGCATGTCTTTGAGGGCCGAGACTTGGAAGCAATGACTCGGGCTTTGCCGGCAGCTGCTGCTGGATGGCAGCTGCATTGCCCGCAGCCAAGGCGCTGCCGCTGTGGCTGCTGTTGCTCCTGCGCTGCTTAGCCGGCCGGCGCTCTTCAACCCACTTGAACAGAAAGACGAAGCCGTACACCACTTCGCCGTCCTGCATGGGCTTTTGCAGGTCGTAGATCTCCTCGACCTGCACCCCGCTGACGCCCATGTCTTCGATAAGCAGCGTAAAAAGACCAGGATCGCTTTCCAGCTCTAGCCAGTCTACTGGCTCCAAACTGCTGGCCCCGGGCGATGGAGAAGATGCGGGAGACAAAGCGGGCTTCTCGGCTTCCTCGTCTGCAGCCTCAGCGGCCGCCATCGAATACCGCGAGGCACGCGACGATGGGCTAGTCTGAAATAGAAAGTAAATAGAAGTGAAATTAACACAAACGGAAACGAGCGACATTGGTTACATGTGAGAGTATGTTCAGCTAAGTGGCTTGAAGAATCCCTATAATGATTTATCCTGTGTAATAATTTGTGCTTTTATGACTGCAGAAGACAGAGTTTCCAGCTTTTTACGAGCACTAAATGTCACATTTAACCTATTTTCTTGAAAAGACTCAGATGTTTTTTTCCTAAAATAAAAACAGCTAACCGTCACCTAAGACTATATGATACGCCATATAGGCTAAAAGAAATTAATTTATATGAATAATAATTTTTTTTCTCAGACTGAGGTAAAAATATTTGCCTTCAAAAAAATTAAAGCAATCCAAGCAGTTTGTCTACTGTATGCTACTCACAGTAGAACTACAAAATGGAAGAGGCAAAATTTGTAAATTTATATTGAGGAAATTTCTTGAAGTCAGCAGATTACCGGCAAAAATTCAAAATGGTAAAATGCACGAAAATTTTATTTTTAAATTTAAATTTTACATACTGCTTTAGTAGATGAGAACAACAAATTTCTTTATACTTTATACTTAAGCAGATTAAATTAAGTAGCACTATCGCATTGAACAATAAATTAAATACATAGACAATTGTGAATCAATAGAAATAGAATAATACAGAGTTCGTATAATACAGAAAAATGGCTAAATTGGCCACTGAAGGTCCAAAATATAAAACGTTGCATTGGCTTCGTACAGACAACCGTAAAAACACGAAAAATATCAGAATGCAGATTCAGAGCTAAAATTTTGCGAAACTAATCTCACGATTAGCGAAAATGCAAGTGTTCAATAATAAACTATAGAAAATACCCGCATAAAAACAGCTCGGCCGATAAGTAGTCTTTTATAAGGTATTAGGAAGAAATACACAGACAGCAAAAGACTAGCAGAAAATTGCACCAAAAAGCAAGCAACCAAGCATTAATGCACTTATTTAAAAGACTGAACGCGCAAAACACGCACTGCACTGACTAAGTGGGAAAATAAATAGCTGCCATAATAAGATGCAGATAAATATTTAAGCTGTCTAGACATGCACTTTTCAAGCTTTGTAAAAAACTAGCAATTACTGAGTTTGCTGTTGCTCAAGACGAAATTTGTTAGACAATTCACGCATAACACCGGCGTGGTTTAGAGACTTCCGGGCGGATCTTACCGCTCCGTAATGCTCCTTGACGAAGCGAGCAAATGCTGTTGGGGGTCGCAGCGCCTTGCTAAGCCGCTTGCGTCCGTCTGGAGTGTTCACGAGGCACTCCAATTGGCCTTGGCGGCAGCGGGGGCACACGCAATCTGGGCCGCGAATGGAGCGGGAATGCCTAGCCAGAGAGTACCCGCAGGCGGCGCACTTGTAAAGAAATTTCTTTTCAACTACATAGGCGTGACAGCGACGAATCGGAGGCAGTGATGGATGAGCGCGAGCGCACTTGGCAGTCCAAGCCTTCCACAAGCGACCATGACCGTCGTTTTCCCCGTTAATGAGCCAGCAAGCAGCGTGACACAGCTCGTGAACCAGAGTATCCCGAGTCCGAGACGCTGAGTCGCAAACCTTCATTGACAGCTCGATGCGACATGTTCGCATGATGCCAACTTTGGTTACTACCCGGTTTTCAGCGCCATCATTGTCATCTGAGCCAACGCAGTAGTCCGAGACACGGCGCCGCTGGTAGCGGCAGTATCCAGCAGTGGTTGTGAGGCGCCGATTCCAAGTGACAACGAGATCAGCGGGCAATAGCCCATCAAATGCTGTATGGTTGAATAGGCGGACGAGATACTGAGCCAACTGATCACGACGCTGCCGAAATTTGTGCACAAACTGCACAGCGTCTGGGTGGCGCAAATCGTTCGGCATGTCTTCGTCAAGCGAAGCAAGAAAGTCCGCATGCCTGACAGGACTTTTAGCTAGTGGCGTCCACGAAGTAGCTTCGCGCCTTCGCCGGCGCTGCGCCGGGGTCAGTGAAGTACCCGCAGTCGTTGACCCGGGCTGATTTTGCCTAGGCCTGTGTGGTTGGGTCGATGATGCAGTGTTTCTTGGCTCAGCTGCCAGGTCACCAGATGATGATGAATCAGAAGCGGACGAAGACTCGGAAGTGAAAATAGTAGAAAGACGAATCTGTCGGCGTGGAGGTCGAGCTCGAATGTCACTCGACGGTTCAGCTGCAGCAACACTACGGTTTTCCCGGATGTCCTGATGGGCAGAACCATTATTTTGAGTTGAAACAGCCTGATTGCTTAGCTCCTCGGACCCAGACTGGCTGTCGTTGCTACTTTTAGAATTGACCGAATCGTTTGAGGATTGACCAGTCAGATATTGCTCCTCCTCATCCGAATCAAGGCTGCCGTCTGGCACCACAAAGCTATCATCGCCATGTCGCTTATTCCCGTCAGTTGCCGAATTAGAAGGAATCTCACGCGCAGGTCGCAACTGCTGCCGCTGCTGAGAAAGAAATGCCTCAAATTTTGCGTCAGCGTCTTCATCAGAGTCTTCACTCGTTCTGTTAGCAGGAAAAGGCTTAGCTACATCAGCCGAATCAACAGCGGTGATTGGCGCATCATCACTACATCTAGCAATTCTGGCTGTGAAGTCAGTGCTTCGTGGATTCGCCGGTTCTGCGCTCAGCCTATGGATGGGCTCAGAAGTCGGCCTAGCGATGACGCTCGGCGCTGTTGCGCGATCAGAATCATCAGAGGTAAAGATAGACCCGTCTGGACTGGATTCATGCGACGCAACATGCGGATCAGCAGGCTGGGTAGGCGCAACATTTGGCGAGGATATGGTCAAATCTTTCAGCTTTCTCCAAGCGCGACTAATACTGCAGAGATCGCTAACGAGACTTTCTTCAGAAGACTGGCCTTCAAAAGGCTCAGAAACTTCCTGTACAATGATAACATTAGCATCGCGCTGCTGCTGAACATTGGCCTGTCCTTGGCTCTGCGGCGGCATAGTCGATAGATTAGTTATGCGACTTAAATCAGGTGCCGTTGCTGGCTGCAGCCTCCTCATTGGAGAGCTCGAAATAGGCGCGACCGCTGGTGTTATAAGCTGGTCCTGGTCCGCTCGCTCGCATTGCTCCAGCTCTAATTGAAGATTTCGGGCTAGACTGTCACAACGCCTTCTAGGCTGACGCATCTCCAAATGGGCTGCGATGCGTTCATTCCGCTCACTCAGGCAACGGATTGCAGCATTAATGTCGCCGCGTTCGCAGGGTTTGCTGGCGTCACCGCAACAAAAGACAAAAGAAGATGACGTGGAGGACCAAGCGGACGGCTTGGTGTCACTGTCAGCGTCGAGGTCGACTGGCGGAGAGCGCGCCGCGTGATTGTGGAGGGCCTGCAGACGAGAGAAAAATGACGCACTGACTACATTTAAATATATTTATGGGAGTAGCAGAATGACTGTTTGCATTGGAATACTTTCATAAAAATCTAGAAGTAACTGGAACCCAACCCCAACAGGAAAGTACAAGCTTCTCGAATCAAACAATAGGAAGGTCTCTCGCCCTAGGCAGTGGTTGAACCAACCAATCCAAAGTAGCTAATGACAAAATAGGGGGGCCTAAAAATCCGAACGAATGGATTTGCGATTAAAGTAAAACTACACGCTCCTATTATATCTATTGCCTTTCTGGGTACTTAGTTAAGTTATTACTTGCGTCTTACTTTATTAAATAAAACTCAGAGGAAACGGAATAACGGCCAATATGACAATGAATAAATGCCATAGTTTTTTATTTAGACTTTCACTGCATGCATTTCAGCAATCACTATCTAATATTCTGACGGCAAGTCGAAGTTAAACAGCTTTATTTCCAATAAAGCTACTATTAGATATTCTGGACAATTTAACAATGCACGGTACAAGTCAATATTTATATTCAGGGATTCTTCAAAATGCAAAAAGAACGCATGTTGGTCACCTCGCTTATGTAAACAAACACAGATCTTTTTAAGAAACTTACAGCTTATTACGAGCTGTTATACGAGCTGTTATTACGAGCTATTGCGAGCCTGACGCAATGTCAGGCGCACAAACCTCGTAGCTGCATCACTTAAACATGAAAAAGAGAAGAAAACCTACGACAACAGCCTGATTTCTCAGCATTGACAAGTAATAATTACTTGGCACCATTACAGCGTTGGCATAGAGTTACAAAGTGTCACTGGCAATGCGGTTTTCATCACTAGAGAAGGCAGGAGCCGCGGTGCTGCCAGCAGCAGTAGATGATGCAGCAGCTGCTGACAGCAATTCGTCAATGTCAGGCGCACAAACCATCCGATGTTCTACACGGCCAAGTCGATGCAAGTTGCCAGTGTCGGGTTTAACGCCAACGGTCTGCAGCAACATCAGCTCTTGCAGATGAGCAACATCGGCGCCAAGACTGACATTGAAGGCAACAGCATCTGGCCCGCTATCGGAGTTCATAAGGAGACGAACCTCGCCTGTGTCCAAAACCTAGAACGCAAATTTAGGTGCAAATAACTGGCGCCTACAGCGTCAACATACTATTATGCGGGCACCCAATAATGAATTTCCTGATCACCTGCAACACGCCTATGCCTCCATCGGGCCACTGCTCGATGCCTTCAGCTTCTTTGGGGCCATGCTGCCTATGCCGTTGCGCCTGATTGAGGCTGTGCGGCAGCACAGATGGGAGCTGAAGAAGGAAAAATTCGCCGCTCTCTGAACATCTCTCGAGCAGATCAGCTGGCGTCTCGGCGGCAGGCGCAGGCGCCGCAGAGTCCAGCTCCATCGGCTCCTCCTTGACTCTGACGCCGGAGGGCGCACTTCTGGAACTGATTGGCGGCGTTAGGGGCGTCGGAATGCGGATGGGATGCAAGTCACCCTGTCGGAGGTCGGCGATGAAGTAGCCTCCTTTGTCATTGCGCTCCGCCTTTTGTCGAATCTCCACAACAGGCTCCACTTTCACTTCGACGGAGTCGTCTGCAGCGGTTGAAGCGCGACCTCCGCCTCCGCCGAATCCGCGGCCTCGCCCACCAGCACTGGATGCTCGTTCGGAGCCGCCAAGGCCTTCGGCGAAAATTGAGTGCGTTTGAACATAGTTGCTATGGCTCTGGCGAGACGGCTTGCCGTCAGTTTGGTCCTTGGTCTTTGAATTGCCGCTGGACTTCCCGCCTCCGTTGAGTTTGTCCTTCGGTTTCTATAGGGCGGTGAATCGCAGATGCTTTAGAGCTAGAAGCTTTAGATTTGCTTTAAGAGGAGTATTAGTAGCGAAATGCGAATGGGACATTACCTGTGCCTGTTTCTGCTTCTCAGCTATCTGCTCCTTATCCCGACTTTTGGCATTGAGATTTGGGACAAAGGTCCGACGACTGGGAGCAGCCAGAGAGGCAGCAGTCGCACTGCTAGGAGAGTTGCCAATGCTGGACGTCGGGTTGTTCGGAAGCGGCGCTTTGCTGTACGGAGGTCCGGAACTGCCCGATCTACTGCCGCCGCCCAGCGTGAGGTCCCGCGTTGGCCTCAGTGACGGAAGTCGGCCGCTAGCCGTGGGCGCCGAGGCCTGAACACCTAACATAGTGAAGGAGGTGGACGCGACGCTTGTTGCCGCGGCATTGGTTGGTGAAGCGCTTTCAGCTGGCCGGCGAAAGCCGTCACCGTGTGAGTTCTCAGAGCTCATGGCTGCAGTTTTTGGCCCAAGTAACGTAACGGATCAATTATCGCCTTTATTGACACTGATAGCTAGATGAATTGCTACCGACCCAGGTCTAAAAACTAGTTCAAAGTAAATAGGAAAAGTAAAGAAAAATACAAGAAGCCGAATTTGCTGCACTAACTAATAGGCATGTGAAATAACAGTTTTATTGGCAATTAGCAGTTTCACATACTAAGGCAGTCTGTCACCAGAGTTCCTATCTAATTCCAAACACAGAAGCGATATAAAATAAACGCTGCATAAAAAAATTGACTAACATTGATAAAGTGGCCTGTGTGAGAAGTGCGCTTCATTAATAAATCGCAGAAACCATAATTGCGGAATGTATAAAGTGTTAAAATTTTCCATCATACATTTTCCTACAATTGCAAAACAATCAATTCTCCTAGATTTCTTTTTAAAACTTGCATTTTACAACAAAAGCTAGAATTTTACCAGCCATCTTGGCCTAGTTTTAAGAGGGGCTCTCCACCTCCTATGCTAATTCCTGCTACCATAAGCGAGCAAACGTTTAATATTTTTACTAAGTAAATTTTTGAACGGCAAGAAAATTGTTCCTTACAGGCTTTTTAGATTTTATAGATTAATTAAAATTAAAAGATTTTAATTTGCATAGAGCAATAAACAAGATGTTAAAATAGCAATCGAAGCTAAACTTCTAGTCATATTGAACTTAAAATAAAAGCTCTCTGGTTAGAGAGCAAATAAATAAATATAAAAATCGTAAAAATTTGTGACTATTTATGTCATGAAAAACAGTTACTGAGCATTTTGTGACAAGCAACAAAATTTTTTTTTGAATTTTTGGATGTCAGTTGGTTGTAGCGTCGATAACTGGGATTCCGAAAACCGAATAAAACGAATAAAACCGCATAGTACAGTCGCATTAAAGACTGCAAGACCTAAAGACTAACGCCATTGGCGTACAATTAGTCGTAAAGTAACTAATCAAAGAGAAGCAAGCAAATTGCTGCTAACGAAAGCTCAGACCCTGCCACCGTCAACTAACTAACAGGAGCATTGCATCGTTGCAATCAAGAAACTCAGTCGGAAATAGGTGCCAGCTAGGCGGACGAATCGAACCCGTTGGGGTTGGCGCTCTGCCAGCGCCAAGAATCGGCGCACATTTCATCAAGACTGCGCTCGGCACGCCAGTTCAGCTCGGCAGCAGCCAGACTCGGGTCCGAGTAGACGGACGCCACGTCGCCGGGCCTGGCAGGGCCGATCTTGTAGGGGATGGTGCGGCCAGAAGCGGCCTCCATAGCCCGGATCAGCTCCAGCACGGAGCAGCCCTTCCCAGTGCCTAGGTTGTAGACGCGAAAGCCGGGCTGGCCGAGTTTGGCCAGAGCCGCCACGTGACCCGAGGCCAGGTCGCATACGTGAATGTAATCGCGAACTCCAGTGCCGTCG
Source organism: Macrostomum cliftonense (assembly GCA_950096795.1). NCBI lineage: Eukaryota > Metazoa > Platyhelminthes > Macrostomidae > Macrostomum > Macrostomum cliftonense. Next base: position 37,555 of record CATNEM010000287.1, on the reverse strand, counting down.
GGCGTGTCGTACTTGTCGCCGAACACGGTAACCTCTGGGCGACGACCGACCGCCACTTGGCTGACGTATCTGTATGGAGAGCGCCGAAGTATTCATAATCACAGACAAGCTTATCAGGCAGAGGGTGTGCGCGTTCACACAGACTATGTATTTCTATACATTATGAATATTGGTAAATATTGGCACATGCGCTAGGCAGTCTGATTTTTATATGAAATAAACACACAACAGTGGTATTTAGGCCAAGAGGCCATGACTGAGGTTATGAGAATCAACCCCAACTTAAATCCTGGATTGCATCAGGCAACAAAGCGAAGTATTTAGTAGACAAAATTCAGATGACTACAAGTATATTTTTGAAGAATCTTTACAAGGTTTTTTTACATAGATAAGGCTTTATAACTAGATGTCCGCTCACGGCACAGCCACAGCTAGTTGCACAGCGCATCCATGGGACAGCTTAATCCCGAGGGACGGGGGCCGCAACACAAACTATTAATCCAGCTCACAATAATACTAAATGTTAGATCCATGGATTAAAGCAATGCAGGATTAAGCGAAGTAATGTAGCTTTACATGTTTCCCTGGTCTATCGCCCTACCGGTAGTGTTAAACTCGCGGAAATTCTCAATTGCACAACTCCGCTACCATAGGATCCAAAGTTCAGTGCATTACCATACTTGTAAAGTTAAAACCAGTGCCTACTTTTCCGTCAATAAAATGAAGGCTTTTATGGCTTAACAACGGTCACAGTGTTAAAGCACTTTAAAAAAACATCCTGGGATGCAGGATAAACATCCAGGTAGAACATGCATAGCGTTCCGTATTTATTTAAGAAAATATAACTCCTATAAGGCCATGCATTATCGGGGCTCAACCAAATGACTAAAAATAAGCTAAATTACTTACGGCATGAGATTATTAGGAACGCCATTAGGATCCTCTCCGATTGTCCCAGACTTGTGAGCGCCAATAGGGTTAAAGTAGCGCAACACAACGATGCTCCAATCGGGCTCCGCCTGCTGCAAGTCCCGCAGAATCTCCTCCATCATCAGTTTAGTTTTGCCGTAAGGGTTGGTGCAGCCGCCAACAGGGTGGCGCTCGTCTAAAGGCAGGTACTGCGGCGTACCGTACACAGTAGCGGAACTGGAGAATACAAGCCTGGGCGGGCGAAATAGGCATGGTATGACACCAGAAGGGTACAAGAAACCACCAAATTTGTGAAATCATTGAAACAGAGCCAGACTTCACACAGCTAACAATTTATTTCACTCACTACTCATAGAAAACCAGTTAATAATGAAGATTGGCCAACTTCCATCCTCAGAGTTCTTACGATGTATAAGCAGTAAACAAATTTTACTATGCTTAGCACAGTAAGTTTGCTAACTAAAACTGTAGATAATTTTGCGCAATACAGCGACTTTGACTCTGAATAAAAAGCCAGAGTAAACAATACTTTAATAGTGGCTCTGGAGTTAGAGAAGTCGGAAGCATGATATGCCTGGTCAGAGATTTCAGATAAAAAGTAAAATTTAGAAAGTTGCACGTTTCAAGCGTCCAAAAATCAGGAGCTCTGTACAGGCGATAAAAAAAATGTTATCTTAAGACGCTTTGTAAAAACATTTTGGTCGACGAGCATATTCTAGTAGTGTACAATGAATTGATTTGAAATACGCAGAGGCGTGCCCGCACAGTGCAAGGTTAAAGCGCGGCTTGACTTCCTATTTACGGTTATTTTTACCATATGTGCGTCAAAATGAACATAATTTTTGTTATGCTACTGATTTTTATAACCAACTATTAGCCAGAAACCAGCACTTACCGTTTAACACCATAGTTGTACATAGTCTTCAAAAGGCTAATGGTCCCTTTCAGGTTGTTCTCGTAGTACATCAGTGGCTTGGAAACTGACTCGCCAACCGCTTTAAGGGCGGCAAAGTGAATTACAGAGTTAATAGAATGCTTCTGGAAGACTTCGCTCAGTTGGGCTTCGTCGCGGACGTCAATATGATAAGAGGGAATAGGACGTCCAACAATGGCCTCCACTCGCCGCAAGCACTCTGAACGAGAATTGACAAAGCTATCAACAACTACAACTTCGTGGCCAGCAGATATCAGTTCGATTATTGAGTGGCTTCCGATGTAACCAGCCCCTCCAGTAACTAAAACAGTATCTCCTGGCATTGCGAATTGATTAAATAATATTTTTTGACTGAATTCGGGCGCACACTGGACTACGCAAGGCAAATAAACTGAAATTAAAAGATAAAAAAATACACAAAAGAAAATAATTTCTTTTGGTAATAAAATAAAATCTTGAAAATGTGATGGACACATGCCTGCAAATTAACTTACATTTACATTATTACAATAAGCTCTAATGTTCTATAAATTGTCATTCATTTTGATTTACAGCAAGCCTACTGCCTAGGTACACTCAATAAATTGTGCATGCACACTTTATTGTCACCCTAAAAATTAAAACCTAAAAGTTCAAAATCTGCAGATGGCTTTTGGGATGCTTATGGAATTTTTTCTAAGGCACAGTGTACATGCAGGTACTTAGTGCCTGCATCTGCTGCTACTTTTCTAAAAATGTTCATGGGTAACCAAACAGAGGTGCAGACTTACTAAAGATTGACTAGCACAAATACAGAGCAGAGTAAGAATGAGTAGCAAGGAGATGCAAATAAGTATGTATAAGCATATTTATTAATGACTTAGACTATATTGAATTCTTATTATATGATAAAGTAATTCTAAAAATCATAATTATATGATTCATCAAAATCCCATTATTGGCCATAGGTCATAGTGGGCAAATTCTGAAGTATAGCTTTATTTTTGCATTCCTTTTTAGAAAATGTCTATATTGTTTTAGCTTTTGTTCATTCTCATTCTTAAAATTTATTTAGTTACTTTATAAGGATAATATCAATTCTAAAGTGTGGATCTGCACATTTTTAACAATTATTCCAATAGGATTAAATAAATTAAAAAAAATCACATTGAAACCAATATACCTGAATTTGCAACAGAAAAACTTGCCTTCGTCAATTATGACTACCCTATTAAGAACATAGTTAGCAAGCTAGATTAGAGTGTCAATTTAATCTAGATCATGGATACAAGAACATTTTTTTTATTAATTGTGAAAACTATTGCAAATTATATTGAATTTGTAAAGGATATACTTCTGCAAAGTATTAATTGACTATAGAAAGATAAAGCCTATTTATTGCAGTATTTATAAGTTACTATGTTCAAAGATTTTTTAAAATAGATTCCTACCTAGGCCTATTGTAGGAATTATAAGACTAGGCTTTGCCATATCAGACCCCACTAAATAAACAATAGATAGGTCTTATCAATAAATTTATTATTGCCATTTTCTTAGTATTAGCAGTAATTTTTGCCATGTATTTATATATAAGGTCTGATAATTGTGAAAAACTTTAAATGCTTATAGTCACTTTGACTATGAATTATTTTAGCTATAATTACTTTGTCTATAGCCAATTTGGCTACTAAAACATGGGTTAAAGGTAAATAGTTCTTTGCTTTAAATATTTTCAAGCCTAAAACAGTATTATTTTTTTATTTACATTTTTATACTAAACAAAAAACAAAAGGCTTTTCTAATCTTCAAGAACTTAGTTCTTATCTATAGACATTTATACCCAACACTCATCTGACCAATCCAAACTGGATAGGTAAAATGGCCACTGGCTAAGGTACAAAGTTTTGCAAGTAAGTATCAGTAGTTATAGTTGGAAAATTGGCAATGAAAGTTGCAAAATCTGCTATGAAATTTGCAAAATTGACAATATAAGTTGCAAAATTGGCAATATAAGTTGCAAAATGGGCAATATAAATTGCAAAATTGGTCAAAATGGGGAAGGTAAGTTGCAAAACTGATCAAAATAGGGGAGGTAAGTTGCAAAGCAAGTCAAAATTGGGGAGGTAAGTCACAAATTTGGTGAAAATTGAGAAAGAATAATGCAATTTTGTGAAAAAAAACAAATGCAAAAATGCCAAAAAGTTAAAGTATAGCCAAAAGGTGGTTTACATAATCTTTTTAGATCCTTTGAAAATTTCTTAATGTAGGCTTCTAAGTTCTAAATTTTTCTAAAACTTAGTTGTACCAGACAGGTGAATTTTTAGATTAGGTATTATATATAACTATAGTCTAGAACTAGTAAAAGCATTTTTTGATAAATGTAAATCAGTATTTCAAAAAATTATATATAAAATCATTATTGATTAACTTAATCTTCATAACTAATAAGCAAGGAGCTATTATATACTTGATAAGTAAGTAATACTAATAATAGTAATATAATACAAATTAAAATTCTATATAATTTACTTGTACTTGTAGCCAAAGTAAAGTGATTATATCCAAAGTAACTAAGTCTAGCCATCCTTTGAAAATTCAAAAAAGAAAATATATAGGGTGCTAGGGTCTGGTTTATTTTTTGTGCTATAGGGATGCTATAGCATCTTGACTTTGAGAATTGTATCCTTAAATTTGATATAGGGTGCAATTTTCTATCTTAATTTTTAAAATTTTTCATAATAAAAGTCAAAAGACCTTTTAAATAAGAATTTTAAAAAATTGCATCCCAAACCCTGAAATTGCATCCTAAAATTAAGAATATGATGTAATTTTGCATCCTGTGCCTAGCAAAAAAATAAACCTAGGCTAGGATCCATTCTTCAACAATATATTAAATGTTAATACTAGGACCTATTGTAGTAGGCCTATGCCTAGTTCTTTCTACTCTTTCTTCAATTTGAGATGAAAATTTACTTTTTATTGTTTACTTATTTCAAAATCTTGATCGCGGCGCGGTGCTTAGCAAAAAAATAAACCTAGGCTAGGAAGAATGGATCCTAGCCTAGGTTTATTTTTTTGCTAGGCACAGGATGCAATATTACATCATATTCTTAATTTTAGGATGCAATTTAGGATGCCTAGCTGTGGTTATGTTTCTTTATCATATTATTTGTAACTTCTATCACATATGGTCAGTCACTAACAACCCTCTCTATTTTGTAAATCCCAGGACCAATAGTTCATATTAATATTAGTTAAAGAGCCTGGATGCATTGCAAAAAATGCAGAAAAATTAATTTACTTGTTGGGCCCATTTGTTCCATTATATTACTTATATACTTATAGCTAGCCTTGAGTCATTTATACATCATTATATATCCTGCAAAACAGTAAAATTAAGCAAAATGTTGTTACTTAGGCCTAAGCAAAGTTGTCCCAAATAAAGACACTAGGCCTAATTAAAAACAAATAAACCTTTTAGATAAAACGGTAACAGTCCACTTTAATAACAGGCATAACAGCCAGACGCTTCGGTAACAAGTCACTTTGGTAAAAGCAATTTCGGCAACAGCTTTACATAAAATATGAAGTACGAGTGAATCAAAACTAATAATTTTACGAGTAAATACAATCTTTGTGAAAAGTTGCCTTATTCTAATCGTCGCATTCCTTTTTAATTCGCGAATTCTCCAAATATATTTTCCCGGATTTTAGCAGGAAAACGAGGTCGGAAAATAAATGTAACGTGAGCTAGGAAATTTTTAGATTGATTAAACGTATTAAGTTGCGAAGCTAATCTTACCTTTAAACCCGAACGGTAATGAAAACTTATTAAGCTGCGAAGCAAATGCTAACTTTAATCAGGCAACTGATTAGGATACTACAATAAATTTTATGATGACGACTTCCCCTCTGGATCTACTATTTAAAACCCGCTCGGGTTTGAAAAATTGTAAACAAATCGTAAAACGAAAAAAACACTTTACCTTCCGTAACATTTTCATGCAGTCACAATTTTTATCAAAGTTGTTAGATGCTAAGTAAAAAAGTTGCCGAAAATATTGCTTATTAGCGAAATTGCAGTTACCGAAGTTTATGTTACCGAAGTGTTTATAACTTGCTATTGTTGCCGATGTGGCTGTTACTGAAGTGGATTGCATTCAATAAAATTAAGTGCCCAGGGCTGACAATAATATATTTTGATGTATCCACGGTCCGGGCGGGATATTTTTTCGATCTGTCAGCGCCGCCTGGACTGGGATACAGTAGCCGGAGAGTGGGGGCGGCCACGTCGAGTGGGAGCTTCGACCTCCTATTCCCTGGCGCTCTCATCTCTCTGGCATCCACTTCCGCAGCCTCTAGTGACTGTCTCTGTCTCCCTCTCTCTCTGACCCGCTCATCTCCCCCTTCTCAGCCTGTCTGTACTTCTTTTCCCTTCTTTTGCCCTTCTTTTCCTTAACTTTGCGCTCTTACTGTTAATAATAGCCTTTTTCCTCTAATAATTTCCCTAATTACCTAATGCGCAGTCTACCCGTAACCAAATGCTGTTTTTAACTGTTTTTATCTTAATATTCTCTTAATATTCCGATTCTTCCCCCTTATACTGTTAGTATGCGCTGTAGCACGATTCTATTGTAATTCCCGCGCGCTCTCGAAGAGTCTTCTCCCCCTTATCACGCTCAAGACCCCACTCTACTCCCAGCCTCCTCTCTCCATTCCCTTGTAGTGTGAGCATCTTTTCCCCTGCCTCTATCTATTCTAGTTAGCGCAATTATTATTTTTTTTATCAATTTTGAGTTAGTAAAAGTTCAATCGTCGTATATTTTTGGCAAAAGGACGCCGATTGAGCGCACCCCAGGACTTACGGATCAGACCGGTGTGGCAGTGAGAGCGGATTGGCTAATGAAACCTCGCTGCAAGCCCGTTCTGCGAGCCGCGTGGTTCTCTCTCCCCCGGGCCTGCAAACAACTCACCGTGCAAGCAGCGAAGAGTGTGAGAACGGCGGCGAATCCGATTCGGCTAAATTCTACTGACCGGCTCAGGCTGAGGGGTAGGCCACGCACGGCTGACCCTGCGGCTTAAGCCCACGCCGGCCCCACGTGCCGAGACCGGCCAGAAAAATAACAGCGCTGTATTCTGGAGAGTTCTGAGAGAAGGACGAATCTGATTGGCTAACGCTTGCACAGTGAAGACTGAAATTGTGACTATATAACTCTGTGTTTTGCGCTCGTATTTTGTCCCCTCCCCCTCGCTCGTGTTTTTTTGACCCTCTCCCCCTCGCTCGTTCATCGCTATTGCTACGTTTATTTTGTTACTGCGATTTTTGCGTCTGCGTCTATCTGGTTCACGAGCAAGCCCCGCTTCCTCAACTCTCACTAGTTTCTTAACGCTTGCCTTGCCATAACGCTAGTCCTTCTTTTGGCCCCTCCACGTTGAAGCGCCGGCTTCACTGTAGCGTGCGACTGTCTGCGCTGAGCTCGGCGAACAGCAGGCGTGCATTGCAGAGTGGCTAGACGAGGTCTCTGAGCATTCCCAGTACCCTATTAGGTTGAAATTAATTCCCAAAATTATCGTGCATTATACCGTATAATAATACATTTCGTTCGTGCGCTTAGTTTCTACTGTAAGTAGGCCAGTGCATATAACGTAAAGTTGTCTCACCTGCAACCCAATATGGCTGACCAAAATAATGCTGCAAATGCTGGGATGAACGCGGAAAATGGCGCTGCTGTAGATAACGCCGCGCAAGGCGCTGGCGCAGAAGACGTTGAGTTGAGAACTCTAATTAATGATTTACAAAATCAGCTGCAGAATTTAAGAACTGAACGGCCAGAAACTCGAGTTGTCTACAGACAGAGCAATAGCGTAGCCAAGCCGAAGCCTTATGCCTTAGGAAGCGATTTTGACGTTTTCCTGCGCATCTTCAATAACTATTGCCATGGTAACACGATTGAGGAAGCTGCCAAATCCTGTCAACTATTATCCCTTCTGGATGAAGACGCTTATAAGGCTTATATTAATCTCGGATTAGCCGATACGTTGACCTACGAACAGCTGGTTAGGCAACTGCGTGAGAAATTCCAACCTGTCGGTCAGCACGAGGAAGCCAAGCTTAAATTGCTGAATCGCAGACAGCAGGAAGGTGAAAGCTTAGAACAATTCTTCGACGCTCTCGTAGAACTCGTTAGAAAAGCCGGATTAGAAACCCAGACTCGTGACAGGATCACTGAAAGATTCGAAGCTGGCATCAGTAATTATAAGATCAGACGCGTCGTTATTTCCTTCCGAAGATCGAGGGGTAACAATTTCGAGGCCATAGACCTGTTAAAGGCAGCAAAAGATGAAGAAATTCTCGATGAGCTGGCAAACCAGGGTTCGAACCCGAAAGCCAAGAAGAAGCCGGACCCGCCTGAAGCACTGGTTTCTCAACTTCAACCTGTCAAGTCCAACAAGCAGTCTGAGAGCAGCAAGCCGAATAAGCAGAAGCAGCAGAAGCAGCCCCAGGCCGAATTTTCGACTAGTGTAGGATCATCAGACTACTATGAGTATCCAGTAGCAGATTTTAGTGCGCCATATCATTATAGGCAAAATTCGCAGCCATTCGCGCCCCGGCAGAGTTTTAGACCTGTCAGACCGCAAGCCCCAGTGCAGCCGCCGAATTATTTTAATAAGCCGCTTTATAGTACGTATAATCGTCCACAGCAGATTAGGCAAAATAACTGGCAAGCTCCAGTAGGAAGAGGCCAATTTCAAAGTTACGGTCAGTGGACCAACAACAGCTATAATCAGCCTGGAAATTATTGTACTGCGCCCGGGGCCTATTTTTGCACTATTATTTATTGCTAGTGAGAGTCCAGCTTAGGTGTAGTTGTCAATAGTGCGCGTGTAATTTATCTTTATTCTTTAGCATTGCCTTCTGACATCATAAATCCCATTTTGTCTCTGTTCCTCATTTGAGTGACTCATGGCGTGCTAAATCCACCCAAGGGCGGTGAAGCATGGGGAAGTTAGGGAAGGCTGACGGTTCAGCCCTGCCGGGTCCGCGTGTGTATTGAGTGTGTAGTGTCTGCCTGCATTAGTCTGACTAGAAGCGGTGCATCCCCTAGACATAGCTATCCTCCCGCACTGAGAGTTTGGAAACCTACAGAGCCCATGTTCGACTTATACTACTCACCCCGATCAACCGATTAAGCCACAGCCACCAAGGATCCCCTGCTAACAAGTCCTCTGGTGTTGTAGTGCAGATCTCCAATTAGCGCCCTTAGCAGGGTCCCTGATTCGGCTATGTTTCGCTCCCCTGCTAGTCCCCGCCGAATTGAGTCGTTTGCGCACATCTAAAATCACCTACTATGCTGCAGAAGCAAGCAGAAACAGTGTGCACGAAACGTGTCGGCCCGCTCGCCTACACACTTTATGCGATGCTTTAGTGTGCGTAAATCGCTTTATTTCGCCGAATTGAGTCGTTTGCGCACATCTAAAATCACCTACTATGCTGCAGAAGCAAGCAGAAACAGTGTGCACGAAACGTGTCGGCCCGCTCGCCTACACACTTTATGCGATGCTTTAGTGTGCGTAAATCGCTTTATTTCGCCGAATTGAGTCGTTTGCGCACATCTAAAATCACCTACTATGCTGCAGAAGCAAGCAGAAACAGTGTGCACGAAACGTGTCGGCCCGCTCGCCTACACACTTTATGCGATGCTTTAGTGTGCGTAAATCGCTTTATTTCGCCGAATTGAGTCGTTTGCGCACATCTAAAATCACCTACTATGCTGCAGAAGCAAGCAGAAACAGTGTGCACGAAACGTGTCGGCCCGCTCGCCTACACACTTTATGCGATGCTTTAGTGTGCGTAAATCGCTTTATTTCGCCGAATTGAGTCGTTTGCGCACATCTAAAATCACCTACTATGCTGCAGAAGCAAGCAGAAACAGTGTGCACGAAACGTGTCGGCCCGCTCGCCTACACACTTTATGCGATGCTTTAGTGTGCGTAAATCGCTTTATTTCGCCGAATTGAGTCGTTTGCGCACATCTAAAATCACCTACTATGCTGCAGAAGCAAGCAGAAACAGTGTGCACGAAACGTGTCGGCCCGCTCGCCTACACACTTTATGCGATGCTTTAGTGTGCGTAAATCGCTTTATTTCGCCGAATTGAGTCGTTTGCGCACATCTAAAATCACCTACTATGCTGCAGAAGCAAGCAGAAACAGTGTGCACGAAACGTGTCGGCCCGCTCGCCTACACACTTTATGCGATGCTTTAGTGTGCGTAAATCGCTTTATTTCGCCGAATTGAGTCGTTTGCGCACATCTAAAATCACCTACTATGCTGCAGAAGCAAGCAGAAACAGTGTGCACGAAACGTGTCGGCCCGCTCGCCTACACACTTTATGCGATGCTTTAGTGTGCGTAAATCGCTTTATTTCGCCGAATTGAGTCGTTTGCGCACATCTAAAATCACCTACTATGCTGCAGAAGCAAGCAGAAACAGTGTGCACGAAACGTGTCGGCCCGCTCGCCTACACACTTTATGCGATGCTTTAGTGTGCGTAAATCGCTTTATTTCGCCGAATTGAGTCGTTTGCGCACATCTAAAATCACCTACTATGCTGCAGAAGCAAGCAGAAACAGTGTGCACGAAACGTGTCGGCCCGCTCGCCTACACACTTTATGCGATGCTTTAGTGTGCGTAAATCGCTTTATTTCGCCGAATTGAGTCGTTTGCGCACATCTAAAATCACCTACTATGCTGCAGAAGCAAGCAGAAACAGTGTGCACGAAACGTGTCGGCCCGCTCGCCTACACACTTTATGCGATGCTTTAGTGTGCGTAAATCGCTTTATTTCGCCGAATTGAGTCGTTTGCGCACATCTAAAATCACCTACTATGCTGCAGAAGCAAGCAGAAACAGTGTGCACGAAACGTGTCGGCCCGCTCGCCTACACACTTTATGCGATGCTTTAGTGTGCGTAAATCGCTTTATTTCGCCGAATTGAGTCGTTTGCGCACATCTAAAATCACCTACTATGCTGCAGAAGCAAGCAGAAACAGTGTGCACGAAACGTGTCGGCCCGCTCGCCTACACACTTTATGCGATGCTTTAGTGTGCGTAAATCGCTTTATTTCGCCGAATTGAGTCGTTTGCGCACATCTAAAATCACCTACTATGCTGCAGAAGCAAGCAGAAACAGTGTGCACGAAACGTGTCGGCCCGCTCGCCTACACACTTTATGCGATGCTTTAGTGTGCGTAAATCGCTTTATTTCGCCGAATTGAGTCGTTTGCGCACATCTAAAATCACCTACTATGCTGCAGAAGCAAGCAGAAACAGTGTGCACGAAACGTGTCGGCCCGCTCGCCTACACACTTTATGCGATGCTTTAGTGTGCGTAAATCGCTTTATTTCGCCGAATTGAGTCGTTTGCGCACATCTAAAATCACCTACTATGCTGCAGAAGCAAGCAGAAACAGTGTGCACGAAACGTGTCGGCCCGCTCGCCTACACACTTTATGCGATGCTTTAGTGTGCGTAAATCGCTTTATTTCGCCGAATTGAGTCGTTTGCGCACATCTAAAATCACCTACTATGCTGCAGAAGCAAGCAGAAACAGTGTGCACGAAACGTGTCGGCCCGCTCGCCTACACACTTTATGCGATGCTTTAGTGTGCGTAAATCGCTTTATTTCGCCGAATTGAGTCGTTTGCGCACATCTAAAATCACCTACTATGCTGCAGAAGCAAGCAGAAACAGTGTGCACGAAACGTGTCGGCCCGCTCGCCTACACACTTTATGCGATGCTTTAGTGTGCGTAAATCGCTTTATTTCGCCGAATTGAGTCGTTTGCGCACATCTAAAATCACCTACTATGTTGCAGAAGCAAGCAGAAACAGTGTGCACGAAACGTGTCGGCCCGCTCGCCTACACACTTTATGCGATGCTTTAGTGTGCGTAAATCGCTTTATTTCGCCGAATTGAGTCGTTTGCGCACATCTAAAATCACCTACTATGCTGCAGAAGCAAGCAGAAACAGTGTGCACGAAACGTGTCGGCCCGCTCGCCTACACACTTTATGCGATGCTTTAGTGTGCGTAAATCGCTTTATTTCGCCGAATTGAGTCGTTTGCGCACATCTAAAATCACCTACTATGCTGCAGAAGCAAGCAGAAACAGTGTGCACGAAACGTGTCGGCCCGCTCGCCTACACACTTTATGCGATGCTTTAGTGTGCGTAAATCGCTTTATTTCGCCGAATTGAGTCGTTTGCGCACATCTAAAATCACCTACTATGCTGCAGAAGCAAGCAGAAACAGTGTGCACGAAACGTGTCGGCCCGCTCGCCTACACACTTTATGCGATGCTTTAGTGTGCGTAAATCGCTTTATTTCGCCGAATTGAGTCGTTTGCGCACATCTAAAATCACCTACTATGCTGCAGAAGCAAGCAGAAACAGTGTGCACGAAACGTGTCGGCCCGCTCGCCTACACACTTTATGCGATGCTTTAGTGTGCGTAAATCGCTTTATTTCGCCGAATTGAGTCGTTTGCGCACATCTAAAATCACCTACTATGCTGCAGAAGCAAGCAGAAACAGTGTGCACGAAACGTGTCGGCCCGCTCGCCTACACACTTTATGCGATGCTTTAGTGTGCGTAAATCGCTTTATTTCGCCGAATTGAGTCGTTTGCGCACATCTAAAATCACCTACTATGCTGCAGAAGCAAGCAGAAACAGTGTGCACGAAACGTGTCGGCCCGCTCGCCTACACACTTTATGCGATGCTTTAGTGTGCGTAAATCGCTTTATTTCGCCGAATTGAGTCGTTTGCGCACATCTAAAATCACCTACTATGCTGCAGAAGCAAGCAGAAACAGTGTGCACGAAACGTGTCGGCCCGCTCGCCTACACACTTTATGCGATGCTTTAGTGTGCGTAAATCGCTTTATTTCGCCGAATTGAGTCGTTTGCGCACATCTAAAATCACCTACTATGCTGCAGAAGCAAGCAGAAACAGTGTGCACGAAACGTGTCGGCCCGCTCGCCTACACACTTTATGCGATGCTTTAGTGTGCGTAAATCGCTTTATTTCGCCGAATTGAGTCGTTTGCGCACATCTAAAATCACCTACTATGCTGCAGAAGCAAGCAGAAACAGTGTGCACGAAACGTGTCGGCCCGCTCGCCTACACACTTTATGCGATGCTTTAGTGTGCGTAAATCGCTTTATTTCGCCGAATTGAGTCGTTTGCGCACATCTAAAATCACCTACTATGCTGCAGAAGCAAGCAGAAACAGTGTGCACGAAACGTGTCGGCCCGCTCGCCTACACACTTTATGCGATGCTTTAGTGTGCGTAAATCGCTTTATTTCGCCGAATTGAGTCGTTTGCGCACATCTAAAATCACCTACTATGCTGCAGAAGCAAGCAGAAACAGTGTGCACGAAACGTGTCGGCCCGCTCGCCTACACACTTTATGCGATGCTTTAGTGTGCGTAAATCGCTTTATTTCGCCGAATTGAGTCGTTTGCGCACATCTAAAATCACCTACTATGCTGCAGAAGCAAGCAGAAACAGTGTGCACGAAACGTGTCGGCCCGCTCGCCTACACACTTTATGCGATGCTTTAGTGTGCGTAAATCGCTTTATTTCGCCGAATTGAGTCGTTTGCGCACATCTAAAATCACCTACTATGCTGCAGAAGCAAGCAGAAACAGTGTGCACGAAACGTGTCGGCCCGCTCGCCTACACACTTTATGCGATGCTTTAGTGTGCGTAAATCGCTTTATTTCGCCGAATTGAGTCGTTTGCGCACATCTAAAATCACCTACTATGCTGCAGAAGCAAGCAGAAACAGTGTGCACGAAACGTGTCGGCCCGCTCGCCTACACACTTTATGCGATGCTTTAGTGTGCGTAAATCGCTTTATTTCGCCGAATTGAGTCGTTTGCGCACATCTAAAATCACCTACTATGCTGCAGAAGCAAGCAGAAACAGTGTGCACGAAACGTGTCGGCCCGCTCGCCTACACACTTTATGCGATGCTTTAGTGTGCGTAAATCGCTTTATTTCGCCGAATTGAGTCGTTTGCGCACATCTAAAATCACCTACTATGCTGCAGAAGCAAGCAGAAACAGTGTGCACGAAACGTGTCGGCCCGCTCGCCTACACACTTTATGCGATGCTTTAGTGTGCGTAAATCGCTTTAATTTCGCCGAATTGAGTCGTTTGCGCACATCTAAAATCACCTACTATGCTGCGAAGCAAGCAAAAACAGTGTGCACGAAACGTGTCGGCCCGCTCGCCTACACACTTTATGCGATGCTTTAGTGTGCGTAAATCGCTTTATTTCGCCGAATTGAGTCGTTTGCGCACATCTAAAATCACCTACTATGCTGCAGAAGCAAGCAGAAACAGTGTGCACGAAACGTGTCGGCCCGCTCGCCTACACACTTTATGCGATGCTTTAGTGTGCGTAAATCGCTTTATTTCGCCGAATTGAGTCGTTTGCGCACATCTAAAATCACCTACTATGCTGCAGAAGCAAGCAGAAACAGTGTGCACGAAACGTGTCGGCCCGCTCGCCTACACACTTTATGCGATGCTTTAGTGTGCGTAAATCGCTTTATTTCGCCGAATTGAGTCGTTTGCGCACATCTAAAATCACCTACTATGCTGCAGAAGCAAGCAGAAACAGTGTGCACGAAACGTGTCGGCCCGCTCGCCTACACACTTTATGCGATGCTTTAGTGTGCGTAAATCGCTTTATTTCGCCGAATTGAGTCGTTTGCGCACATCTAAAATCACCTACTATGCTGCAGAAGCAAGCAGAAACAGTGTGCACGAAACGTGTCGGCCCGCTCGCCTACACACTTTATGCGATGCTTTAGTGTGCGTAAATCGCTTTATTTCGCCGAATTGAGTCGTTTGCGCACATCTAAAATCACCTACTATGCTGCAGAAGCAAGCAGAAACAGTGTGCACGAAACGTGTCGGCCCGCTCGCCTACACACTTTATGCGATGCTTTAGTGTGCGTAAATCGCTTTATTTCGCCGAATTGAGTCGTTTGCGCACATCTAAAATCACCTACTATGCTGCAGAAGCAAGCAGAAACAGTGTGCACGAAACGTGTCGGCCCGCTCGCCTACACACTTTATGCGATGCTTTAGTGTGCGTAAATCGCTTTATTTCGCCGAATTGAGTCGTTTGCGCACATCTAAAATCACCTACTATGCTGCAGAAGCAAGCAGAAACAGTGTGCACGAAACGTGTCGGCCCGCTCGCCTACACACTTTATGCGATGCTTTAGTGTGCGTAAATCGCTTTATTTCGCCGAATTGAGTCGTTTGCGCACATCTAAAATCACCTACTATGCTGCAGAAGCAAGCAGAAACAGTGTGCACGAAACGTGTCGGCCCGCTCGCCTACACACTTTATGCGATGCTTTAGTGTGCGTAAATCGCTTTATTTCGCCGAATTGAGTCGTTTGCGCACATCTAAAATCACCTACTATGCTGCAGAAGCAAGCAGAAACAGTGTGCACGAAACGTGTCGGCCCGCTCGCCTACACACTTTATGCGATGCTTTAGTGTGCGTAAATCGCTTTATTTCGCCGAATTGAGTCGTTTGCGCACATCTAAAATCACCTACTATGCTGCAGAAGCAAGCAGAAACAGTGTGCACGAAACGTGTCGGCCCGCTCGCCTACACACTTTATGCGATGCTTTAGTGTGCGTAAATCGCTTTATTTCGCCGAATTGAGTCGTTTGCGCACATCTAAAATCACCTACTATGCTGCAGAAGCAAGCAGAAACAGTGTGCACGAAACGTGTCGGCCCGCTCGCCTACACACTTTATGCGATGCTTTAGTGTGCGTAAATCGCTTTATTTCGCCGAATTGAGTCGTTTGCGCACATCTAAAATCACCTACTATGCTGCAGAAGCAAGCAGAAACAGTGTGCACGAAACGTGTCGGCCCGCTCGCCTACACACTTTATGCGATGCTTTAGTGTGCGTAAATCGCTTTATTTCGCCGAATTGAGTCGTTTGCGCACATCTAAAATCACCTACTATGCTGCAGAAGCAAGCAGAAACAGTGTGCACGAAACGTGTCGGCCCGCTCGCCTACACACTTTATGCGATGCTTTAGTGTGCGTAAATCGCTTTATTTCGCCGAATTGAGTCGTTTGCGCACATCTAAAATCACCTACTATGCTGCAGAAGCAAGCAGAAACAGTGTGCACGAAACGTGTCGGCCCGCTCGCCTACACACTTTATGCGATGCTTTAGTGTGCGTAAATCGCTTTATTTCGCCGAATTGAGTCGTTTGCGCACATCTAAAATCACCTACTATGCTGCAGAAGCAAGCAGAAACAGTGTGCACGAAACGTGTCGGCCCGCTCGCCTACACACTTTATGCGATGCTTTAGTGTGCGTAAATCGCTTTATTTCGCCGAATTGAGTCGTTTGCGCACATCTAAAATCACCTACTATGCTGCAGAAGCAAGCAGAAACAGTGTGCACGAAACGTGTCGGCCCGCTCGCCTACACACTTTATGCGATGCTTTAGTGTGCGTAAATCGCTTTATTTCGCCGAATTGAGTCGTTTGCGCACATCTAAAATCACCTACTATGCTGCAGAAGCAAGCAGAAACAGTGTGCACGAAACGTGTCGGCCCGCTCGCCTACACACTTTATGCGATGCTTTAGTGTGCGTAAATCGCTTTATTTCGCCGAATTGAGTCGTTTGCGCACATCTAAAATCACCTACTATGCTGCAGAAGCAAGCAGAAACAGTGTGCACGAAACGTGTCGGCCCGCTCGCCTACACACTTTATGCGATGCTTTAGTGTGCGTAAATCGCTTTATTTCGCCGAATTGAGTCGTTTGCGCACATCTAAAATCACCTACTATGCTGCAGAAGCAAGCAGAAACAGTGTGCACGAAACGTGTCGGCCCGCTCGCCTACACACTTTATGCGATGCTTTAGTGTGCGTAAATCGCTTTATTTCGCCGAATTGAGTCGTTTGCGCACATCTAAAATCACCTACTATGCTGCAGAAGCAAGCAGAAACAGTGTGCACGAAACGTGTCGGCCCGCTCGCCTACACACTTTATGCGATGCTTTAGTGTGCGTAAATCGCTTTATTTCGCCGAATTGAGTCGTTTGCGCACATCTAAAATCACCTACTATGCTGCAGAAGCAAGCAGAAACAGTGTGCACGAAACGTGTCGGCCCGCTCGCCTACACACTTTATGCGATGCTTTAGTGTGCGTAAATCGCTTTATTTCGCCGAATTGAGTCGTTTGCGCACATCTAAAATCACCTACTATGCTGCAGAAGCAAGCAGAAACAGTGTGCACGAAACGTGTCGGCCCGCTCGCCTACACACTTTATGCGATGCTTTAGTGTGCGTAAATCGCTTTATTTCGCCGAATTGAGTCGTTTGCGCACATCTAAAATCACCTACTATGCTGCAGAAGCAAGCAGAAACAGTGTGCACGAAACGTGTCGGCCCGCTCGCCTACACACTTTATGCGATGCTTTAGTGTGCGTAAATCGCTTTATTTCGCCGAATTGAGTCGTTTGCGCACATCTAAAATCACCTACTATGCTGCAGAAGCAAGCAGAAACAGTGTGCACGAAACGTGTCGGCCCGCTCGCCTACACACTTTATGCGATGCTTTAGTGTGCGTAAATCGCTTTATTTCGCCGAATTGAGTCGTTTGCGCACATCTAAAATCACCTACTATGCTGCAGAAGCAAGCAGAAACAGTGTGCACGAAACGTGTCGGCCCGCTCGCCTACACACTTTATGCGATGCTTTAGTGTGCGTAAATCGCTTTATTTCGCCGAATTGAGTCGTTTGCGCACATCTAAAATCACCTACTATGCTGCAGAAGCAAGCAGAAACAGTGTGCACGAAACGTGTCGGCCCGCTCGCCTACACACTTTATGCGATGCTTTAGTGTGCGTAAATCGCTTTATTTCGCCGAATTGAGTCGTTTGCGCACATCTAAAATCACCTACTATGCTGCAGAAGCAAGCAGAAACAGTGTGCACGAAACGTGTCGGCCCGCTCGCCTACACACTTTATGCGATGCTTTAGTGTGCGTAAATCGCTTTATTTCGCCGAATTGAGTCGTTTGCGCACATCTAAAATCACCTACTATGCTGCAGAAGCAAGCAGAAACAGTGTGCACGAAACGTGTCGGCCCGCTCGCCTACACACTTTATGCGATGCTTTAGTGTGCGTAAATCGCTTTATTTCGCCGAATTGAGTCGTTTGCGCACATCTAAAATCACCTACTATGCTGCAGAAGCAAGCAGAAACAGTGTGCACGAAACGTGTCGGCCCGCTCGCCTACACACTTTATGCGATGCTTTAGTGTGCGTAAATCGCTTTATTTCGCCGAATTGAGTCGTTTGCGCACATCTAAAATCACCTACTATGCTGCAGAAGCAAGCAGAAACAGTGTGCACGAAACGTGTCGGCCCGCTCGCCTACACACTTTATGCGATGCTTTAGTGTGCGTAAATCGCTTTATTTCGCCGAATTGAGTCGTTTGCGCACATCTAAAATCACCTACTATGCTGCAGAAGCAAGCAGAAACAGTGTGCACGAAACGTGTCGGCCCGCTCGCCTACACACTTTATGCGATGCTTTAGTGTGCGTAAATCGCTTTATTTCGCCGAATTGAGTCGTTTGCGCACATCTAAAATCACCTACTATGCTGCAGAAGCAAGCAGAAACAGTGTGCACGAAACGTGTCGGCCCGCTCGCCTACACACTTTATGCGATGCTTTAGTGTGCGTAAATCGCTTTATTTCGCCGAATTGAGTCGTTTGCGCACATCTAAAATCACCTACTATGCTGCAGAAGCAAGCAGAAACAGTGTGCACGAAACGTGTCGGCCCGCTCGCCTACACACTTTATGCGATGCTTTAGTGTGCGTAAATCGCTTTATTTCGCCGAATTGAGTCGTTTGCGCACATCTAAAATCACCTACTATGCTGCAGAAGCAAGCAGAAACAGTGTGCACGAAACGTGTCGGCCCGCTCGCCTACACACTTTATGCGATGCTTTAGTGTGCGTAAATCGCTTTATTTCGCCGAATTGAGTCGTTTGCGCACATCTAAAATCACCTACTATGCTGCAGAAGCAAGCAGAAACAGTGTGCACGAAACGTGTCGGCCCGCTCGCCTACACACTTTATGCGATGCTTTAGTGTGCGTAAATCGCTTTATTTCGCCGAATTGAGTCGTTTGCGCACATCTAAAATCACCTACTATGCTGCAGAAGCAAGCAGAAACAGTGTGCACGAAACGTGTCGGCCCGCTCGCCTACACACTTTATGCGATGCTTTAGTGTGCGTAAATCGCTTTATTTCGCCGAATTGAGTCGTTTGCGCACATCTAAAATCACCTACTATGCTGCAGAAGCAAGCAGAAACAGTGTGCACGAAACGTGTCGGCCCGCTCGCCTACACACTTTATGCGATGCTTTAGTGTGCGTAAATCGCTTTATTTCGCCGAATTGAGTCGTTTGCGCACATCTAAAATCACCTACTATGCTGCAGAAGCAAGCAGAAACAGTGTGCACGAAACGTGTCGGCCCGCTCGCCTACACACTTTATGCGATGCTTTAGTGTGCGTAAATCGCTTTATTTCGCCGAATTGAGTCGTTTGCGCACATCTAAAATCACCTACTATGCTGCAGAAGCAAGCAGAAACAGTGTGCACGAAACGTGTCGGCCCGCTCGCCTACACACTTTATGCGATGCTTTAGTGTGCGTAAATCGCTTTATTTCGCCGAATTGAGTCGTTTGCGCACATCTAAAATCACCTACTATGCTGCAGAAGCAAGCAGAAACAGTGTGCACGAAACGTGTCGGCCCGCTCGCCTACACACTTTATGCGATGCTTTAGTGTGCGTAAATCGCTTTATTTCGCCGAATTGAGTCGTTTGCGCACATCTAAAATCACCTACTATGCTGCAGAAGCAAGCAGAAACAGTGTGCACGAAACGTGTCGGCCCGCTCGCCTACACACTTTATGCGATGCTTTAGTGTGCGTAAATCGCTTTATTTCGCCGAATTGAGTCGTTTGCGCACATCTAAAATCACCTACTATGCTGCAGAAGCAAGCAGAAACAGTGTGCACGAAACGTGTCGGCCCGCTCGCCTACACACTTTATGCGATGCTTTAGTGTGCGTAAATCGCTTTATTTCGCCGAATTGAGTCGTTTGCGCACATCTAAAATCACCTACTATGCTGCAGAAGCAAGCAGAAACAGTGTGCACGAAACGTGTCGGCCCGCTCGCCTACACACTTTATGCGATGCTTTAGTGTGCGTAAATCGCTTTATTTCGCCGAATTGAGTCGTTTGCGCACATCTAAAATCACCTACTATGCTGCAGAAGCAAGCAGAAACAGTGTGCACGAAACGTGTCGGCCCGCTCGCCTACACACTTTATGCGATGCTTTAGTGTGCGTAAATCGCTTTATTTCGCCGAATTGAGTCGTTTGCGCACATCTAAAATCACCTACTATGCTGCAGAAGCAAGCAGAAACAGTGTGCACGAAACGTGTCGGCCCGCTCGCCTACACACTTTATGCGATGCTTTAGTGTGCGTAAATCGCTTTATTTCGCCGAATTGAGTCGTTTGCGCACATCTAAAATCACCTACTATGCTGCAGAAGCAAGCAGAAACAGTGTGCACGAAACGTGTCGGCCCGCTCGCCTACACACTTTATGCGATGCTTTAGTGTGCGTAAATCGCTTTATTTCGCCGAATTGAGTCGTTTGCGCACATCTAAAATCACCTACTATGCTGCAGAAGCAAGCAGAAACAGTGTGCACGAAACGTGTCGGCCCGCTCGCCTACACACTTTATGCGATGCTTTAGTGTGCGTAAATCGCTTTATTTCGCCGAATTGAGTCGTTTGCGCACATCTAAAATCACCTACTATGCTGCAGAAGCAAGCAGAAACAGTGTGCACGAAACGTGTCGGCCCGCTCGCCTACACACTTTATGCGATGCTTTAGTGTGCGTAAATCGCTTTATTTCGCCGAATTGAGTCGTTTGCGCACATCTAAAATCACCTACTATGCTGCAGAAGCAAGCAGAAACAGTGTGCACGAAACGTGTCGGCCCGCTCGCCTACACACTTTATGCGATGCTTTAGTGTGCGTAAATCGCTTTATTTCGCCGAATTGAGTCGTTTGCGCACATCTAAAATCACCTACTATGCTGCAGAAGCAAGCAGAAACAGTGTGCACGAAACGTGTCGGCCCGCTCGCCTACACACTTTATGCGATGCTTTAGTGTGCGTAAATCGCTTTATTTCGCCGAATTGAGTCGTTTGCGCACATCTAAAATCACCTACTATGCTGCAGAAGCAAGCAGAAACAGTGTGCACGAAACGTGTCGGCCCGCTCGCCTACACACTTTATGCGATGCTTTAGTGTGCGTAAATCGCTTTATTTCGCCGAATTGAGTCGTTTGCGCACATCTAAAATCACCTACTATGCTGCAGAAGCAAGCAGAAACAGTGTGCACGAAACGTGTCGGCCCGCTCGCCTACACACTTTATGCGATGCTTTAGTGTGCGTAAATCGCTTTATTTCGCCGAATTGAGTCGTTTGCGCACATCTAAAATCACCTACTATGCTGCAGAAGCAAGCAGAAACAGTGTGCACGAAACGTGTCGGCCCGCTCGCCTACACACTTTATGCGATGCTTTAGTGTGCGTAAATCGCTTTATTTCGCCGAATTGAGTCGTTTGCGCACATCTAAAATCACCTACTATGCTGCAGAAGCAAGCAGAAACAGTGTGCACGAAACGTGTCGGCCCGCTCGCCTACACACTTTATGCGATGCTTTAGTGTGCGTAAATCGCTTTATTTCGCCGAATTGAGTCGTTTGCGCACATCTAAAATCACCTACTATGCTGCAGAAGCAAGCAGAAACAGTGTGCACGAAACGTGTCGGCCCGCTCGCCTACACACTTTATGCGATGCTTTAGTGTGCGTAAATCGCTTTATTTCGCCGAATTGAGTCGTTTGCGCACATCTAAAATCACCTACTATGCTGCAGAAGCAAGCAGAAACAGTGTGCACGAAACGTGTCGGCCCGCTCGCCTACACACTTTATGCGATGCTTTAGTGTGCGTAAATCGCTTTATTTCGCCGAATTGAGTCGTTTGCGCACATCTAAAATCACCTACTATGCTGCAGAAGCAAGCAGAAACAGTGTGCACGAAACGTGTCGGCCCGCTCGCCTACACACTTTATGCGATGCTTTAGTGTGCGTAAATCGCTTTATTTCGCCGAATTGAGTCGTTTGCGCACATCTAAAATCACCTACTATGCTGCAGAAGCAAGCAGAAACAGTGTGCACGAAACGTGTCGGCCCGCTCGCCTACACACTTTATGCGATGCTTTAGTGTGCGTAAATCGCTTTATTTCGCCGAATTGAGTCGTTTGCGCACATCTAAAATCACCTACTATGCTGCAGAAGCAAGCAGAAACAGTGTGCACGAAACGTGTCGGCCCGCTCGCCTACACACTTTATGCGATGCTTTAGTGTGCGTAAATCGCTTTATTTCGCCGAATTGAGTCGTTTGCGCACATCTAAAATCACCTACTATGCTGCAGAAGCAAGCAGAAACAGTGTGCACGAAACGTGTCGGCCCGCTCGCCTACACACTTTATGCGATGCTTTAGTGTGCGTAAATCGCTTTATTTCGCCGAATTGAGTCGTTTGCGCACATCTAAAATCACCTACTATGCTGCAGAAGCAAGCAGAAACAGTGTGCACGAAACGTGTCGGCCCGCTCGCCTACACACTTTATGCGATGCTTTAGTGTGCGTAAATCGCTTTATTTCGCCGAATTGAGTCGTTTGCGCACATCTAAAATCACCTACTATGCTGCAGAAGCAAGCAGAAACAGTGTGCACGAAACGTGTCGGCCCGCTCGCCTACACACTTTATGCGATGCTTTAGTGTGCGTAAATCGCTTTATTTCGCCGAATTGAGTCGTTTGCGCACATCTAAAATCACCTACTATGCTGCAGAAGCAAGCAGAAACAGTGTGCACGAAACGTGTCGGCCCGCTCGCCTACACACTTTATGCGATGCTTTAGTGTGCGTAAATCGCTTTATTTCGCCGAATTGAGTCGTTTGCGCACATCTAAAATCACCTACTATGCTGCAGAAGCAAGCAGAAACAGTGTGCACGAAACGTGTCGGCCCGCTCGCCTACACACTTTATGCGATGCTTTAGTGTGCGTAAATCGCTTTATTTCGCCGAATTGAGTCGTTTGCGCACATCTAAAATCACCTACTATGCTGCAGAAGCAAGCAGAAACAGTGTGCACGAAACGTGTCGGCCCGCTCGCCTACACACTTTATGCGATGCTTTAGTGTGCGTAAATCGCTTTATTTCGCCGAATTGAGTCGTTTGCGCACATCTAAAATCACCTACTATGCTGCAGAAGCAAGCAGAAACAGTGTGCACGAAACGTGTCGGCCCGCTCGCCTACACACTTTATGCGATGCTTTAGTGTGCGTAAATCGCTTTATTTCGCCGAATTGAGTCGTTTGCGCACATCTAAAATCACCTACTATGCTGCAGAAGCAAGCAGAAACAGTGTGCACGAAACGTGTCGGCCCGCTCGCCTACACACTTTATGCGATGCTTTAGTGTGCGTAAATCGCTTTATTTCGCCGAATTGAGTCGTTTGCGCACATCTAAAATCACCTACTATGCTGCAGAAGCAAGCAGAAACAGTGTGCACGAAACGTGTCGGCCCGCTCGCCTACACACTTTATGCGATGCTTTAGTGTGCGTAAATCGCTTTATTTCGCCGAATTGAGTCGTTTGCGCACATCTAAAATCACCTACTATGCTGCAGAAGCAAGCAGAAACAGTGTGCACGAAACGTGTCGGCCCGCTCGCCTACACACTTTATGCGATGCTTTAGTGTGCGTAAATCGCTTTATTTCGCCGAATTGAGTCGTTTGCGCACATCTAAAATCACCTACTATGCTGCAGAAGCAAGCAGAAACAGTGTGCACGAAACGTGTCGGCCCGCTCGCCTACACACTTTATGCGATGCTTTAGTGTGCGTAAATCGCTTTATTTCGCCGAATTGAGTCGTTTGCGCACATCTAAAATCACCTACTATGCTGCAGAAGCAAGCAGAAACAGTGTGCACGAAACGTGTCGGCCCGCTCGCCTACACACTTTATGCGATGCTTTAGTGTGCGTAAATCGCTTTATTTCGCCGAATTGAGTCGTTTGCGCACATCTAAAATCACCTACTATGCTGCAGAAGCAAGCAGAAACAGTGTGCACGAAACGTGTCGGCCCGCTCGCCTACACACTTTATGCGATGCTTTAGTGTGCGTAAATCGCTTTATTTCGCCGAATTGAGTCGTTTGCGCACATCTAAAATCACCTACTATGCTGCAGAAGCAAGCAGAAACAGTGTGCACGAAACGTGTCGGCCCGCTCGCCTACACACTTTATGCGATGCTTTAGTGTGCGTAAATCGCTTTATTTCGCCGAATTGAGTCGTTTGCGCACATCTAAAATCACCTACTATGCTGCAGAAGCAAGCAGAAACAGTGTGCACGAAACGTGTCGGCCCGCTCGCCTACACACTTTATGCGATGCTTTAGTGTGCGTAAATCGCTTTATTTCGCCGAATTGAGTCGTTTGCGCACATCTAAAATCACCTACTATGCTGCAGAAGCAAGCAGAAACAGTGTGCACGAAACGTGTCGGCCCGCTCGCCTACACACTTTATGCGATGCTTTAGTGTGCGTAAATCGCTTTATTTCGCCGAATTGAGTCGTTTGCGCACATCTAAAATCACCTACTATGCTGCAGAAGCAAGCAGAAACAGTGTGCACGAAACGTGTCGGCCCGCTCGCCTACACACTTTATGCGATGCTTTAGTGTGCGTAAATCGCTTTATTTCGCCGAATTGAGTCGTTTGCGCACATCTAAAATCACCTACTATGCTGCAGAAGCAAGCAGAAACAGTGTGCACGAAACGTGTCGGCCCGCTCGCCTACACACTTTATGCGATGCTTTAGTGTGCGTAAATCGCTTTATTTCGCCGAATTGAGTCGTTTGCGCACATCTAAAATCACCTACTATGCTGCAGAAGCAAGCAGAAACAGTGTGCACGAAACGTGTCGGCCCGCTCGCCTACACACTTTATGCGATGCTTTAGTGTGCGTAAATCGCTTTATTTCGCCGAATTGAGTCGTTTGCGCACATCTAAAATCACCTACTATGCTGCAGAAGCAAGCAGAAACAGTGTGCACGAAACGTGTCGGCCCGCTCGCCTACACACTTTATGCGATGCTTTAGTGTGCGTAAATCGCTTTATTTCGCCGAATTGAGTCGTTTGCGCACATCTAAAATCACCTACTATGCTGCAGAAGCAAGCAGAAACAGTGTGCACGAAACGTGTCGGCCCGCTCGCCTACACACTTTATGCGATGCTTTAGTGTGCGTAAATCGCTTTATTTCGCCGAATTGAGTCGTTTGCGCACATCTAAAATCACCTACTATGCTGCAGAAGCAAGCAGAAACAGTGTGCACGAAACGTGTCGGCCCGCTCGCCTACACACTTTATGCGATGCTTTAGTGTGCGTAAATCGCTTTATTTCGCCGAATTGAGTCGTTTGCGCACATCTAAAATCACCTACTATGCTGCAGAAGCAAGCAGAAACAGTGTGCACGAAACGTGTCGGCCCGCTCGCCTACACACTTTATGCGATGCTTTAGTGTGCGTAAATCGCTTTATTTCGCCGAATTGAGTCGTTTGCGCACATCTAAAATCACCTACTATGCTGCAGAAGCAAGCAGAAACAGTGTGCACGAAACGTGTCGGCCCGCTCGCCTACACACTTTATGCGATGCTTTAGTGTGCGTAAATCGCTTTATTTCGCCGAATTGAGTCGTTTGCGCACATCTAAAATCACCTACTATGCTGCAGAAGCAAGCAGAAACAGTGTGCACGAAACGTGTCGGCCCGCTCGCCTACACACTTTATGCGATGCTTTAGTGTGCGTAAATCGCTTTATTTCGCCGAATTGAGTCGTTTGCGCACATCTAAAATCACCTACTATGCTGCAGAAGCAAGCAGAAACAGTGTGCACGAAACGTGTCGGCCCGCTCGCCTACACACTTTATGCGATGCTTTAGTGTGCGTAAATCGCTTTATTTCGCCGAATTGAGTCGTTTGCGCACATCTAAAATCACCTACTATGCTGCAGAAGCAAGCAGAAACAGTGTGCACGAAACGTGTCGGCCCGCTCGCCTACACACTTTATGCGATGCTTTAGTGTGCGTAAATCGCTTTATTTCGCCGAATTGAGTCGTTTGCGCACATCTAAAATCACCTACTATGCTGCAGAAGCAAGCAGAAACAGTGTGCACGAAACGTGTCGGCCCGCTCGCCTACACACTTTATGCGATGCTTTAGTGTGCGTAAATCGCTTTATTTCGCCGAATTGAGTCGTTTGCGCACATCTAAAATCACCTACTATGCTGCAGAAGCAAGCAGAAACAGTGTGCACGAAACGTGTCGGCCCGCTCGCCTACACACTTTATGCGATGCTTTAGTGTGCGTAAATCGCTTTATTTCGCCGAATTGAGTCGTTTGCGCACATCTAAAATCACCTACTATGCTGCAGAAGCAAGCAGAAACAGTGTGCACGAAACGTGTCGGCCCGCTCGCCTACACACTTTATGCGATGCTTTAGTGTGCGTAAATCGCTTTATTTCGCCGAATTGAGTCGTTTGCGCACATCTAAAATCACCTACTATGCTGCAGAAGCAAGCAGAAACAGTGTGCACGAAACGTGTCGGCCCGCTCGCCTACACACTTTATGCGATGCTTTAGTGTGCGTAAATCGCTTTATTTCGCCGAATTGAGTCGTTTGCGCACATCTAAAATCACCTACTATGCTGCAGAAGCAAGCAGAAACAGTGTGCACGAAACGTGTCGGCCCGCTCGCCTACACACTTTATGCGATGCTTTAGTGTGCGTAAATCGCTTTATTTCGCCGAATTGAGTCGTTTGCGCACATCTAAAATCACCTACTATGCTGCAGAAGCAAGCAGAAACAGTGTGCACGAAACGTGTCGGCCCGCTCGCCTACACACTTTATGCGATGCTTTAGTGTGCGTAAATCGCTTTATTTCGCCGAATTGAGTCGTTTGCGCACATCTAAAATCACCTACTATGCTGCAGAAGC
Source organism: Macrostomum cliftonense (assembly GCA_950096795.1). NCBI lineage: Eukaryota > Metazoa > Platyhelminthes > Macrostomidae > Macrostomum > Macrostomum cliftonense. The sequence continues at coordinate 10,430 of CATNEM010000287.1, read as the reverse complement.
AAGCAGAAACAGTGTGCACGAAACGTGTCGGCCCGCTCGCCTACACACTTTATGCGATGCTTTAGTGTGCGTAAATCGCTTTATTTCGCCGAATTGAGTCGTTTGCGCACATCTAAAATCACCTACTATGCTGCAGAAGCAAGCAGAAACAGTGTGCACGAAACGTGTCGGCCCGCTCGCCTACACACTTTATGCGATGCTTTAGTGTGCGTAAATCGCTTTATTTCGCCGAATTGAGTCGTTTGCGCACATCTAAAATCACCTACTATGCTGCAGAAGCAAGCAGAAACAGTGTGCACGAAACGTGTCGGCCCGCTCGCCTACACACTTTATGCGATGCTTTAGTGTGCGTAAATCGCTTTATTTCGCCGAATTGAGTCGTTTGCGCACATCTAAAATCACCTACTATGCTGCAGAAGCAAGCAGAAACAGTGTGCACGAAACGTGTCGGCCCGCTCGCCTACACACTTTATGCGATGCTTTAGTGTGCGTAAATCGCTTTATTTCGCCGAATTGAGTCGTTTGCGCACATCTAAAATCACCTACTATGCTGCAGAAGCAAGCAGAAACAGTGTGCACGAAACGTGTCGGCCCGCTCGCCTACACACTTTATGCGATGCTTTAGTGTGCGTAAATCGCTTTATTTCGCCGAATTGAGTCGTTTGCGCACATCTAAAATCACCTACTATGCTGCAGAAGCAAGCAGAAACAGTGTGCACGAAACGTGTCGGCCCGCTCGCCTACACACTTTATGCGATGCTTTAGTGTGCGTAAATCGCTTTATTTCGCCGAATTGAGTCGTTTGCGCACATCTAAAATCACCTACTATGCTGCAGAAGCAAGCAGAAACAGTGTGCACGAAACGTGTCGGCCCGCTCGCCTACACACTTTATGCGATGCTTTAGTGTGCGTAAATCGCTTTATTTCGCCGAATTGAGTCGTTTGCGCACATCTAAAATCACCTACTATGCTGCAGAAGCAAGCAGAAACAGTGTGCACGAAACGTGTCGGCCCGCTCGCCTACACACTTTATGCGATGCTTTAGTGTGCGTAAATCGCTTTATTTCGCCGAATTGAGTCGTTTGCGCACATCTAAAATCACCTACTATGCTGCAGAAGCAAGCAGAAACAGTGTGCACGAAACGTGTCGGCCCGCTCGCCTACACACTTTATGCGATGCTTTAGTGTGCGTAAATCGCTTTATTTCGCCGAATTGAGTCGTTTGCGCACATCTAAAATCACCTACTATGCTGCAGAAGCAAGCAGAAACAGTGTGCACGAAACGTGTCGGCCCGCTCGCCTACACACTTTATGCGATGCTTTAGTGTGCGTAAATCGCTTTATTTCGCCGAATTGAGTCGTTTGCGCACATCTAAAATCACCTACTATGCTGCAGAAGCAAGCAGAAACAGTGTGCACGAAACGTGTCGGCCCGCTCGCCTACACACTTTATGCGATGCTTTAGTGTGCGTAAATCGCTTTATTTCGCCGAATTGAGTCGTTTGCGCACATCTAAAATCACCTACTATGCTGCAGAAGCAAGCAGAAACAGTGTGCACGAAACGTGTCGGCCCGCTCGCCTACACACTTTATGCGATGCTTTAGTGTGCGTAAATCGCTTTATTTCGCCGAATTGAGTCGTTTGCGCACATCTAAAATCACCTACTATGCTGCAGAAGCAAGCAGAAACAGTGTGCACGAAACGTGTCGGCCCGCTCGCCTACACACTTTATGCGATGCTTTAGTGTGCGTAAATCGCTTTATTTCGCCGAATTGAGTCGTTTGCGCACATCTAAAATCACCTACTATGCTGCAGAAGCAAGCAGAAACAGTGTGCACGAAACGTGTCGGCCCGCTCGCCTACACACTTTATGCGATGCTTTAGTGTGCGTAAATCGCTTTATTTCGCCGAATTGAGTCGTTTGCGCACATCTAAAATCACCTACTATGCTGCAGAAGCAAGCAGAAACAGTGTGCACGAAACGTGTCGGCCCGCTCGCCTACACACTTTATGCGATGCTTTAGTGTGCGTAAATCGCTTTATTTCGCCGAATTGAGTCGTTTGCGCACATCTAAAATCACCTACTATGCTGCAGAAGCAAGCAGAAACAGTGTGCACGAAACGTGTCGGCCCGCTCGCCTACACACTTTATGCGATGCTTTAGTGTGCGTAAATCGCTTTATTTCGCCGAATTGAGTCGTTTGCGCACATCTAAAATCACCTACTATGCTGCAGAAGCAAGCAGAAACAGTGTGCACGAAACGTGTCGGCCCGCTCGCCTACACACTTTATGCGATGCTTTAGTGTGCGTAAATCGCTTTATTTCGCCGAATTGAGTCGTTTGCGCACATCTAAAATCACCTACTATGCTGCAGAAGCAAGCAGAAACAGTGTGCACGAAACGTGTCGGCCCGCTCGCCTACACACTTTATGCGATGCTTTAGTGTGCGTAAATCGCTTTATTTCGCCGAATTGAGTCGTTTGCGCACATCTAAAATCACCTACTATGCTGCAGAAGCAAGCAGAAACAGTGTGCACGAAACGTGTCGGCCCGCTCGCCTACACACTTTATGCGATGCTTTAGTGTGCGTAAATCGCTTTATTTCGCCGAATTGAGTCGTTTGCGCACATCTAAAATCACCTACTATGCTGCAGAAGCAAGCAGAAACAGTGTGCACGAAACGTGTCGGCCCGCTCGCCTACACACTTTATGCGATGCTTTAGTGTGCGTAAATCGCTTTATTTCGCCGAATTGAGTCGTTTGCGCACATCTAAAATCACCTACTATGCTGCAGAAGCAAGCAGAAACAGTGTGCACGAAACGTGTCGGCCCGCTCGCCTACACACTTTATGCGATGCTTTAGTGTGCGTAAATCGCTTTATTTCGCCGAATTGAGTCGTTTGCGCACATCTAAAATCACCTACTATGCTGCAGAAGCAAGCAGAAACAGTGTGCACGAAACGTGTCGGCCCGCTCGCCTACACACTTTATGCGATGCTTTAGTGTGCGTAAATCGCTTTATTTCGCCGAATTGAGTCGTTTGCGCACATCTAAAATCACCTACTATGCTGCAGAAGCAAGCAGAAACAGTGTGCACGAAACGTGTCGGCCCGCTCGCCTACACACTTTATGCGATGCTTTAGTGTGCGTAAATCGCTTTATTTCGCCGAATTGAGTCGTTTGCGCACATCTAAAATCACCTACTATGCTGCAGAAGCAAGCAGAAACAGTGTGCACGAAACGTGTCGGCCCGCTCGCCTACACACTTTATGCGATGCTTTAGTGTGCGTAAATCGCTTTATTTCGCCGAATTGAGTCGTTTGCGCACATCTAAAATCACCTACTATGCTGCAGAAGCAAGCAGAAACAGTGTGCACGAAACGTGTCGGCCCGCTCGCCTACACACTTTATGCGATGCTTTAGTGTGCGTAAATCGCTTTATTTCGCCGAATTGAGTCGTTTGCGCACATCTAAAATCACCTACTATGCTGCAGAAGCAAGCAGAAACAGTGTGCACGAAACGTGTCGGCCCGCTCGCCTACACACTTTATGCGATGCTTTAGTGTGCGTAAATCGCTTTATTTCGCCGAATTGAGTCGTTTGCGCACATCTAAAATCACCTACTATGCTGCAGAAGCAAGCAGAAACAGTGTGCACGAAACGTGTCGGCCCGCTCGCCTACACACTTTATGCGATGCTTTAGTGTGCGTAAATCGCTTTATTTCGCCGAATTGAGTCGTTTGCGCACATCTAAAATCACCTACTATGCTGCAGAAGCAAGCAGAAACAGTGTGCACGAAACGTGTCGGCCCGCTCGCCTACACACTTTATGCGATGCTTTAGTGTGCGTAAATCGCTTTATTTCGCCGAATTGAGTCGTTTGCGCACATCTAAAATCACCTACTATGCTGCAGAAGCAAGCAGAAACAGTGTGCACGAAACGTGTCGGCCCGCTCGCCTACACACTTTATGCGATGCTTTAGTGTGCGTAAATCGCTTTATTTCGCCGAATTGAGTCGTTTGCGCACATCTAAAATCACCTACTATGCTGCAGAAGCAAGCAGAAACAGTGTGCACGAAACGTGTCGGCCCGCTCGCCTACACACTTTATGCGATGCTTTAGTGTGCGTAAATCGCTTTATTTCGCCGAATTGAGTCGTTTGCGCACATCTAAAATCACCTACTATGCTGCAGAAGCAAGCAGAAACAGTGTGCACGAAACGTGTCGGCCCGCTCGCCTACACACTTTATGCGATGCTTTAGTGTGCGTAAATCGCTTTATTTCGCCGAATTGAGTCGTTTGCGCACATCTAAAATCACCTACTATGCTGCAGAAGCAAGCAGAAACAGTGTGCACGAAACGTGTCGGCCCGCTCGCCTACACACTTTATGCGATGCTTTAGTGTGCGTAAATCGCTTTATTTCGCCGAATTGAGTCGTTTGCGCACATCTAAAATCACCTACTATGCTGCAGAAGCAAGCAGAAACAGTGTGCACGAAACGTGTCGGCCCGCTCGCCTACACACTTTATGCGATGCTTTAGTGTGCGTAAATCGCTTTATTTCGCCGAATTGAGTCGTTTGCGCACATCTAAAATCACCTACTATGCTGCAGAAGCAAGCAGAAACAGTGTGCACGAAACGTGTCGGCCCGCTCGCCTACACACTTTATGCGATGCTTTAGTGTGCGTAAATCGCTTTATTTCGCCGAATTGAGTCGTTTGCGCACATCTAAAATCACCTACTATGCTGCAGAAGCAAGCAGAAACAGTGTGCACGAAACGTGTCGGCCCGCTCGCCTACACACTTTATGCGATGCTTTAGTGTGCGTAAATCGCTTTATTTCGCCGAATTGAGTCGTTTGCGCACATCTAAAATCACCTACTATGCTGCAGAAGCAAGCAGAAACAGTGTGCACGAAACGTGTCGGCCCGCTCGCCTACACACTTTATGCGATGCTTTAGTGTGCGTAAATCGCTTTATTTCGCCGAATTGAGTCGTTTGCGCACATCTAAAATCACCTACTATGCTGCAGAAGCAAGCAGAAACAGTGTGCACGAAACGTGTCGGCCCGCTCGCCTACACACTTTATGCGATGCTTTAGTGTGCGTAAATCGCTTTATTTCGCCGAATTGAGTCGTTTGCGCACATCTAAAATCACCTACTATGCTGCAGAAGCAAGCAGAAACAGTGTGCACGAAACGTGTCGGCCCGCTCGCCTACACACTTTATGCGATGCTTTAGTGTGCGTAAATCGCTTTATTTCGCCGAATTGAGTCGTTTGCGCACATCTAAAATCACCTACTATGCTGCAGAAGCAAGCAGAAACAGTGTGCACGAAACGTGTCGGCCCGCTCGCCTACACACTTTATGCGATGCTTTAGTGTGCGTAAATCGCTTTATTTCGCCGAATTGAGTCGTTTGCGCACATCTAAAATCACCTACTATGCTGCAGAAGCAAGCAGAAACAGTGTGCACGAAACGTGTCGGCCCGCTCGCCTACACACTTTATGCGATGCTTTAGTGTGCGTAAATCGCTTTATTTCGCCGAATTGAGTCGTTTGCGCACATCTAAAATCACCTACTATGCTGCAGAAGCAAGCAGAAACAGTGTGCACGAAACGTGTCGGCCCGCTCGCCTACACACTTTATGCGATGCTTTAGTGTGCGTAAATCGCTTTATTTCGCCGAATTGAGTCGTTTGCGCACATCTAAAATCACCTACTATGCTGCAGAAGCAAGCAGAAACAGTGTGCACGAAACGTGTCGGCCCGCTCGCCTACACACTTTATGCGATGCTTTAGTGTGCGTAAATCGCTTTATTTCGCCGAATTGAGTCGTTTGCGCACATCTAAAATCACCTACTATGCTGCAGAAGCAAGCAGAAACAGTGTGCACGAAACGTGTCGGCCCGCTCGCCTACACACTTTATGCGATGCTTTAGTGTGCGTAAATCGCTTTATTTCGCCGAATTGAGTCGTTTGCGCACATCTAAAATCACCTACTATGCTGCAGAAGCAAGCAGAAACAGTGTGCACGAAACGTGTCGGCCCGCTCGCCTACACACTTTATGCGATGCTTTAGTGTGCGTAAATCGCTTTATTTCGCCGAATTGAGTCGTTTGCGCACATCTAAAATCACCTACTATGCTGCAGAAGCAAGCAGAAACAGTGTGCACGAAACGTGTCGGCCCGCTCGCCTACACACTTTATGCGATGCTTTAGTGTGCGTAAATCGCTTTATTTCGCCGAATTGAGTCGTTTGCGCACATCTAAAATCACCTACTATGCTGCAGAAGCAAGCAGAAACAGTGTGCACGAAACGTGTCGGCCCGCTCGCCTACACACTTTATGCGATGCTTTAGTGTGCGTAAATCGCTTTATTTCGCCGAATTGAGTCGTTTGCGCACATCTAAAATCACCTACTATGCTGCAGAAGCAAGCAGAAACAGTGTGCACGAAACGTGTCGGCCCGCTCGCCTACACACTTTATGCGATGCTTTAGTGTGCGTAAATCGCTTTATTTCGCCGAATTGAGTCGTTTGCGCACATCTAAAATCACCTACTATGCTGCAGAAGCAAGCAGAAACAGTGTGCACGAAACGTGTCGGCCCGCTCGCCTACACACTTTATGCGATGCTTTAGTGTGCGTAAATCGCTTTATTTCGCCGAATTGAGTCGTTTGCGCACATCTAAAATCACCTACTATGCTGCAGAAGCAAGCAGAAACAGTGTGCACGAAACGTGTCGGCCCGCTCGCCTACACACTTTATGCGATGCTTTAGTGTGCGTAAATCGCTTTATTTCGCCGAATTGAGTCGTTTGCGCACATCTAAAATCACCTACTATGCTGCAGAAGCAAGCAGAAACAGTGTGCACGAAACGTGTCGGCCCGCTCGCCTACACACTTTATGCGATGCTTTAGTGTGCGTAAATCGCTTTATTTCGCCGAATTGAGTCGTTTGCGCACATCTAAAATCACCTACTATGCTGCAGAAGCAAGCAGAAACAGTGTGCACGAAACGTGTCGGCCCGCTCGCCTACACACTTTATGCGATGCTTTAGTGTGCGTAAATCGCTTTATTTCGCCGAATTGAGTCGTTTGCGCACATCTAAAATCACCTACTATGCTGCAGAAGCAAGCAGAAACAGTGTGCACGAAACGTGTCGGCCCGCTCGCCTACACACTTTATGCGATGCTTTAGTGTGCGTAAATCGCTTTATTTCGCCGAATTGAGTCGTTTGCGCACATCTAAAATCACCTACTATGCTGCAGAAGCAAGCAGAAACAGTGTGCACGAAACGTGTCGGCCCGCTCGCCTACACACTTTATGCGATGCTTTAGTGTGCGTAAATCGCTTTATTTCGCCGAATTGAGTCGTTTGCGCACATCTAAAATCACCTACTATGCTGCAGAAGCAAGCAGAAACAGTGTGCACGAAACGTGTCGGCCCGCTCGCCTACACACTTTATGCGATGCTTTAGTGTGCGTAAATCGCTTTATTTCGCCGAATTGAGTCGTTTGCGCACATCTAAAATCACCTACTATGCTGCAGAAGCAAGCAGAAACAGTGTGCACGAAACGTGTCGGCCCGCTCGCCTACACACTTTATGCGATGCTTTAGTGTGCGTAAATCGCTTTATTTCGCCGAATTGAGTCGTTTGCGCACATCTAAAATCACCTACTATGCTGCAGAAGCAAGCAGAAACAGTGTGCACGAAACGTGTCGGCCCGCTCGCCTACACACTTTATGCGATGCTTTAGTGTGCGTAAATCGCTTTATTTCGCCGAATTGAGTCGTTTGCGCACATCTAAAATCACCTACTATGCTGCAGAAGCAAGCAGAAACAGTGTGCACGAAACGTGTCGGCCCGCTCGCCTACACACTTTATGCGATGCTTTAGTGTGCGTAAATCGCTTTATTTCGCCGAATTGAGTCGTTTGCGCACATCTAAAATCACCTACTATGCTGCAGAAGCAAGCAGAAACAGTGTGCACGAAACGTGTCGGCCCGCTCGCCTACACACTTTATGCGATGCTTTAGTGTGCGTAAATCGCTTTATTTCGCCGAATTGAGTCGTTTGCGCACATCTAAAATCACCTACTATGCTGCAGAAGCAAGCAGAAACAGTGTGCACGAAACGTGTCGGCCCGCTCGCCTACACACTTTATGCGATGCTTTAGTGTGCGTAAATCGCTTTATTTCGCCGAATTGAGTCGTTTGCGCACATCTAAAATCACCTACTATGCTGCAGAAGCAAGCAGAAACAGTGTGCACGAAACGTGTCGGCCCGCTCGCCTACACACTTTATGCGATGCTTTAGTGTGCGTAAATCGCTTTATTTCGCCGAATTGAGTCGTTTGCGCACATCTAAAATCACCTACTATGCTGCAGAAGCAAGCAGAAACAGTGTGCACGAAACGTGTCGGCCCGCTCGCCTACACACTTTATGCGATGCTTTAGTGTGCGTAAATCGCTTTATTTCGCCGAATTGAGTCGTTTGCGCACATCTAAAATCACCTACTATGCTGCAGAAGCAAGCAGAAACAGTGTGCACGAAACGTGTCGGCCCGCTCGCCTACACACTTTATGCGATGCTTTAGTGTGCGTAAATCGCTTTATTTCGCCGAATTGAGTCGTTTGCGCACATCTAAAATCACCTACTATGCTGCAGAAGCAAGCAGAAACAGTGTGCACGAAACGTGTCGGCCCGCTCGCCTACACACTTTATGCGATGCTTTAGTGTGCGTAAATCGCTTTATTTCGCCGAATTGAGTCGTTTGCGCACATCTAAAATCACCTACTATGCTGCAGAAGCAAGCAGAAACAGTGTGCACGAAACGTGTCGGCCCGCTCGCCTACACACTTTATGCGATGCTTTAGTGTGCGTAAATCGCTTTATTTCGCCGAATTGAGTCGTTTGCGCACATCTAAAATCACCTACTATGCTGCAGAAGCAAGCAGAAACAGTGTGCACGAAACGTGTCGGCCCGCTCGCCTACACACTTTATGCGATGCTTTAGTGTGCGTAAATCGCTTTATTTCGCCGAATTGAGTCGTTTGCGCACATCTAAAATCACCTACTATGCTGCAGAAGCAAGCAGAAACAGTGTGCACGAAACGTGTCGGCCCGCTCGCCTACACACTTTATGCGATGCTTTAGTGTGCGTAAATCGCTTTATTTCGCCGAATTGAGTCGTTTGCGCACATCTAAAATCACCTACTATGCTGCAGAAGCAAGCAGAAACAGTGTGCACGAAACGTGTCGGCCCGCTCGCCTACACACTTTATGCGATGCTTTAGTGTGCGTAAATCGCTTTATTTCGCCGAATTGAGTCGTTTGCGCACATCTAAAATCACCTACTATGCTGCAGAAGCAAGCAGAAACAGTGTGCACGAAACGTGTCGGCCCGCTCGCCTACACACTTTATGCGATGCTTTAGTGTGCGTAAATCGCTTTATTTCGCCGAATTGAGTCGTTTGCGCACATCTAAAATCACCTACTATGCTGCAGAAGCAAGCAGAAACAGTGTGCACGAAACGTGTCGGCCCGCTCGCCTACACACTTTATGCGATGCTTTAGTGTGCGTAAATCGCTTTATTTCGCCGAATTGAGTCGTTTGCGCACATCTAAAATCACCTACTATGCTGCAGAAGCAAGCAGAAACAGTGTGCACGAAACGTGTCGGCCCGCTCGCCTACACACTTTATGCGATGCTTTAGTGTGCGTAAATCGCTTTATTTCGCCGAATTGAGTCGTTTGCGCACATCTAAAATCACCTACTATGCTGCAGAAGCAAGCAGAAACAGTGTGCACGAAACGTGTCGGCCCGCTCGCCTACACACTTTATGCGATGCTTTAGTGTGCGTAAATCGCTTTATTTCGCCGAATTGAGTCGTTTGCGCACATCTAAAATCACCTACTATGCTGCAGAAGCAAGCAGAAACAGTGTGCACGAAACGTGTCGGCCCGCTCGCCTACACACTTTATGCGATGCTTTAGTGTGCGTAAATCGCTTTATTTCGCCGAATTGAGTCGTTTGCGCACATCTAAAATCACCTACTATGCTGCAGAAGCAAGCAGAAACAGTGTGCACGAAACGTGTCGGCCCGCTCGCCTACACACTTTATGCGATGCTTTAGTGTGCGTAAATCGCTTTATTTCGCCGAATTGAGTCGTTTGCGCACATCTAAAATCACCTACTATGCTGCAGAAGCAAGCAGAAACAGTGTGCACGAAACGTGTCGGCCCGCTCGCCTACACACTTTATGCGATGCTTTAGTGTGCGTAAATCGCTTTATTTCGCCGAATTGAGTCGTTTGCGCACATCTAAAATCACCTACTATGCTGCAGAAGCAAGCAGAAACAGTGTGCACGAAACGTGTCGGCCCGCTCGCCTACACACTTTATGCGATGCTTTAGTGTGC
>CATNEM010000286.1:0-86422 GCA_950096795.1 Macrostomum cliftonense | reverse complement strand
TAGTTGGACATACTGACTCGCCAACCGCTTTAAGGGCGGCAAAGTGAATTACAGAGTTAATAGAATGCTTCTGGAAGACTTCGCTCAGTTGGGCTTCGTCGCGGACGTCAATATGAAAGAGGGAATAGGACGTCCAACAATGGCCTCCACTCGCGCAAGCAAGCACTCTGAACGAGAGATTGACAAAGCTATCAACAACTACAACTTCGTGGCAGCAGATATCAGTTCGATTATTGAGGTGGCTTCCGATGTAACCAGCCCCTCCAGTAACTAAAACAGTATCTCCTGGATTGCGAATGATTAAATAATATTTTTTGACTATGAATTCGGGCGCACACTGGACTACGCAAGGCAAATAAACTGAAATTAAAAGATAAAAAAATACACAAAAGAAAATAATTTCTTTTGGTAATTAAAATAAAATCTTGAAAATGTGATGGACACATGCCTGCAAATTAACTACATTACATTACATTATATCAATAAGCTCTAATGTTCTATAAATTGTCATTCATTTTGATTTACAGCAAGCCTACTGCCTAGGTACACTCAATAAATTGTGCATGCACACTTTATTGTCACCCTAAAAATTAAAACCTAAAAGTTCAAAATCTGCAGATGGCTTTTGGGATGCTTATGGAATTTTTTCTAAGGCACAGTGTACATGCAGGTACTTAGTGCCTGCATCTGCTGCTACTTTTCTAAAAATGTTCATGGGTAACCAAACAGAGGTGCAGACTTACTAAAGATTGACTAGCACAAATACAGAGCAGAGTAAGAATGAGTAGCAAGGAGATGCAAATAAGTATGTATAAGCATATTTATTAATGACTTAGACATATGAATTCTTTATTATATGATAAAGTAATTCTAAAATCATAATTATATGATTCATCAAAATCCCATTATTGGCCATAGGTCATAGTGGGCAAATTCTGAAGTATAGCTTTATTTTTGCATTCCTTTTTAGAAAATGTCTATATTGTTTTAGCTTTTGTTCATTCTCATTCTTAAAATTTATTTAGTTACTTTATAAGGATAATATCAATTCTAAAGTGTGGATCTGCACATTTTTAACAATTATTCCAATAGGATTAAATAAATTAAAAAAAATCACATTGAAACCAATATACCTGAATTTGCAACAGAAAAACTTGCCTTCGTCAATTATGACTACCCTATTAAGAACATAGTTAGCAAGCTAGATTAGAGTGTCAATTTAATCTAGATCATGGATACAAGAACATTTTTTTTATTAATTGTGAAAACTATTGCAAATTATATTGAATTTGTAAAGGATATACTTCTGCAAAGTATTAATTGACTATAGAAAGATAAAGCCTATTTATTGCAGTATTTATAAGTTACTATGTTCAAAGATTTTTTAAAATAGATTCCTACCTAGGCCTATTGTAGGAATTATAAGACTAGGCTTTGCCATATCAGACCCCACTAAATAAACAATAGATAGGTCTTATCAATAAATTTATTATTGCCATTTTCTTAGTATTAGCAGTAATTTTTGCCATGTATTTATATATAAGGTCTGATAATTGTGAAAAACTTTAAATGCTTATAGTCACTTTGACTATGAATTATTTTAGCTATAATTACTTTGTCTATAGCCAATTTGGCTACTAAAACATGGGTTAAAGGTAAATAGTTCTTTGCTTTAAATATTTTCAAGCCTAAAACAGTATTATTTTTTTATTTACATTTTTATACTAAACAAAAAACAAAAGGCTTTTCTAATCTTCAAGAACTTAGTTCTTATCTATAGACATTTATACCCAACACTCATCTGACCAATCCAAACTGGATAGGTAAAATGGCCACTGGCTAAGGTACAAAGTTTTGCAAGTAAGTATCAGTAGTTATAGTTGGAAAATTGGCAATGAAAGTTGCAAAATCTGCTATGAAATTTGCAAAATTGACAATATAAGTTGCAAAATTGGCAATATAAGTTGCAAAATGGGCAATATAAATTGCAAAATTGGTCAAAATGGGGAAGGTAAGTTGCAAAACTGATCAAAATAGGGGAGGTAAGTTGCAAAGCAAGTCAAAATTGGGGAGGTAAGTCACAAATTTGGTGAAAATTGAGAAAGAATAATGCAATTTTGTGAAAAAAAACAAATGCAAAAATGCCAAAAAGTTAAAGTATAGCCAAAAGGTGGTTTACATAATCTTTTTAGATCCTTTGAAAATTTCTTAATGTAGGCTTCTAAGTTCTAAATTTTTCTAAAACTTAGTTGTACCAGACAGGTGAATTTTTAGATTAGGTATTATATATAACTATAGTCTAGAACTAGTAAAAGCATTTTTTGATAAATGTAAATCAGTATTTCAAAAAATTATATATAAAATCATTATTGATTAACTTAATCTTCATAACTAATAAGCAAGGAGCTATTATATACTTGATAAGTAAGTAATACTAATAATAGTAATATAATACAAATTAAAATTCTATATAATTTACTTGTACTTGTAGCCAAAGTAAAGTGATTATATCCAAAGTAACTAAGTCTAGCCATCCTTTGAAAATTCAAAAAAGAAAATATATAGGGTGCTAGGGTCTGGTTTATTTTTTGTGCTATAGGGATGCTATAGCATCTTGACTTTGAGAATTGTATCCTTAAATTTGATATAGGGTGCAATTTTCTATCTTAATTTTTAAAATTTTTCATAATAAAAGTCAAAAGACCTTTTAAATAAGAATTTTAAAAAATTGCATCCCAAACCCTGAAATTGCATCCTAAAATTAAGAATATGATGTAATTTTGCATCCTGTGCCTAGCAAAAAAATAAACCTAGGCTAGGATCCATTCTTCAACAATATATTAAATGTTAATACTAGGACCTATTGTAGTAGGCCTATGCCTAGTTCTTTCTACTCTTTCTTCAATTTGAGATGAAAATTTACTTTTTATTGTTTACTTATTTCAAAATCTTGATCGCGGCGCGGTGCTTAGCAAAAAAATAAACCTAGGCTAGGAAGAATGGATCCTAGCCTAGGTTTATTTTTTTGCTAGGCACAGGATGCAATATTACATCATATTCTTAATTTTAGGATGCAATTTAGGATGCCTAGCTGTGGTTATGTTTCTTTATCATATTATTTGTAACTTCTATCACATATGGTCAGTCACTAACAACCCTCTCTATTTTGTAAATCCCAGGACCAATAGTTCATATTAATATTAGTTAAAGAGCCTGGATGCATTGCAAAAAATGCAGAAAAATTAATTTACTTGTTGGGCCCATTTGTTCCATTATATTACTTATATACTTATAGCTAGCCTTGAGTCATTTATACATCATTATATATCCTGCAAAACAGTAAAATTAAGCAAAATGTTGTTACTTAGGCCTAAGCAAAGTTGTCCCAAATAAAGACACTAGGCCTAATTAAAAACAAATAAACCTTTTAGATAAAACGGTAACAGTCCACTTTAATAACAGGCATAACAGCCAGACGCTTCGGTAACAAGTCACTTTGGTAAAAGCAATTTCGGCAACAGCTTTACATAAAATATGAAGTACGAGTGAATCAAAACTAATAATTTTACGAGTAAATACAATCTTTGTGAAAAGTTGCCTTATTCTAATCGTCGCATTCCTTTTTAATTCGCGAATTCTCCAAATATATTTTCCCGGATTTTAGCAGGAAAACGAGGTCGGAAAATAAATGTAACGTGAGCTAGGAAATTTTTAGATTGATTAAACGTATTAAGTTGCGAAGCTAATCTTACCTTTAAACCCGAACGGTAATGAAAACTTATTAAGCTGCGAAGCAAATGCTAACTTTAATCAGGCAACTGATTAGGATACTACAATAAATTTTATGATGACGACTTCCCCTCTGGATCTACTATTTAAAACCCGCTCGGGTTTGAAAAATTGTAAACAAATCGTAAAACGAAAAAAAACACTTTACCTTCCGTAACATTTTCATGCAGTCACAATTTTTATCAAAGTTGTTAGATGCTAAGTAAAAAAGTTGCCGAAAATATTGCTTATTAGCGAAATTGCAGTTACCGAAGTTTATGTTACCGAAGTGTTTATAACTTGCTATTGTTGCCGATGTGGCTGTTACTGAAGTGGATTGCATTCAATAAAATTAAGTGCCCAGGGCTGACAATAATATATTTTGATGTATCCACGGTCCGGGCGGGATATTTTTTCGATCTGTCAGCGCCGCCTGGACTGGGATACAGTAGCCGGAGAGTGGGGGCGGCCACGTCGAGTGGGAGCTTCGACCTCCTATTCCCTGGCGCTCTCATCTCTCTGGCATCCACTTCCGCAGCCTCTAGTGACTGTCTCTGTCTCCCTCTCTCTCTGACCCGCTCATCTCCCCCTTCTCAGCCTGTCTGTACTTCTTTTCCCTTCTTTTGCCCTTCTTTTCCTTAACTTTGCGCTCTTACTGTTAATAATAGCCTTTTTCCTCTAATAATTTCCCTAATTACCTAATGCGCAGTCTACCCGTAACCAAATGCTGTTTTTAACTGTTTTTATCTTAATATTCTCTTAATATTCCGATTCTTCCCCCTTATACTGTTAGTATGCGCTGTAGCACGATTCTATTGTAATTCCCGCGCGCTCTCGAAGAGTCTTCTCCCCCTTATCACGCTCAAGACCCCACTCTACTCCCAGCCTCCTCTCTCCATTCCCTTGTAGTGTGAGCATCTTTTCCCCTGCCTCTATCTATTCTAGTTAGCGCAATTATTATTTTTTTTATCAATTTTGAGTTAGTAAAAGTTCAATCGTCGTATATTTTTGGCAAAAGGACGCCGATTGAGCGCACCCCAGGACTTACGGATCAGACCGGTGTGGCAGTGAGAGCGGATTGGCTAATGAAACCTCGCTGCAAGCCCGTTCTGCGAGCCGCGTGGTTCTCTCTCCCCCGGGCCTGCAAACAACTCACCGTGCAAGCAGCGAAGAGTGTGAGAACGGCGGCGAATCCGATTCGGCTAAATTCTACTGACCGGCTCAGGCTGAGGGGTAGGCCACGCACGGCTGACCCTGCGGCTTAAGCCCACGCCGGCCCCACGTGCCGAGACCGGCCAGAAAAATAACAGCGCTGTATTCTGGAGAGTTCTGAGAGAAGGACGAATCTGATTGGCTAACGCTTGCACAGTGAAGACTGAAATTGTGACTATATAACTCTGTGTTTTGCGCTCGTATTTTGTCCCCTCCCCCTCGCTCGTGTTTTTTTGACCCTCTCCCCCTCGCTCGTTCATCGCTATTGCTACGTTTATTTTGTTACTGCGATTTTTGCGTCTGCGTCTATCTGGTTCACGAGCAAGCCCCGCTTCCTCAACTCTCACTAGTTTCTTAACGCTTGCCTTGCCATAACGCTAGTCCTTCTTTTGGCCCCTCCACGTTGAAGCGCCGGCTTCACTGTAGCGTGCGACTGTCTGCGCTGAGCTCGGCGAACAGCAGGCGTGCATTGCAGAGTGGCTAGACGAGGTCTCTGAGCATTCCCAGTACCCTATTAGGTTGAAATTAATTCCCAAAATTATCGTGCATTATACCGTATAATAATACATTTCGTTCGTGCGCTTAGTTTCTACTGTAAGTAGGCCAGTGCATATAACGTAAAGTTGTCTCACCTGCAACCCAATATGGCTGACCAAAATAATGCTGCAAATGCTGGGATGAACGCGGAAAATGGCGCTGCTGTAGATAACGCCGCGCAAGGCGCTGGCGCAGAAGACGTTGAGTTGAGAACTCTAATTAATGATTTACAAAATCAGCTGCAGAATTTAAGAACTGAACGGCCAGAAACTCGAGTTGTCTACAGACAGAGCAATAGCGTAGCCAAGCCGAAGCCTTATGCCTTAGGAAGCGATTTTGACGTTTTCCTGCGCATCTTCAATAACTATTGCCATGGTAACACGATTGAGGAAGCTGCCAAATCCTGTCAACTATTATCCCTTCTGGATGAAGACGCTTATAAGGCTTATATTAATCTCGGATTAGCCGATACGTTGACCTACGAACAGCTGGTTAGGCAACTGCGTGAGAAATTCCAACCTGTCGGTCAGCACGAGGAAGCCAAGCTTAAATTGCTGAATCGCAGACAGCAGGAAGGTGAAAGCTTAGAACAATTCTTCGACGCTCTCGTAGAACTCGTTAGAAAAGCCGGATTAGAAACCCAGACTCGTGACAGGATCACTGAAAGATTCGAAGCTGGCATCAGTAATTATAAGATCAGACGCGCGTTATTTCCTTCCGAAGATCGAGGGGTAACAATTTCGAGGCCATAGACCTGTTAAAGGCAGCAAAAGATGAAGAAATTCTCGATGAGCTGGCAAACCAGGGTTCGAACCCGAAAGCCAAGAAGAAGCCGGACCCGCCTGAAGCACTGGTTTCTCAACTTCAACCTGTCAAGTCCAACAAGCAGTCTGAGAGCAGCAAGCCGAATAAGCAGAAGCAGCAGAAGCAGCCCCAGGCCGAATTTTCGACTAGTGTAGGATCATCAGACTACTATGAGTATCCAGTAGCAGATTTTAGTGCGCCATATCATTATAGGCAAAAATCGCACCATTCGCGCCCCGGCAGAGTGTGCACGACGTGTCGGCACCGCTCGCCTACACACTTTATCGATGCTTTAGCTGTGCGTAAATCGCTGGTATTTCGCCGAAATTGAGTCGTTTGCCGCACATCTAAAATCACCTACTATGCGTGCAGAAGCAGCAGAAACAGTGTGCACAGAAACGTGTCGCCCGCTCGCCTACCACACTTTATGCGATGCTTTAGTGTGCGTAAATCGCTTTATTTCGCCGAATTGAGTCGTTTGCGCACATCTAAAATCACCTACTATGCTGCAGAAGCAAGCAGAAACAGTGTGCACGAAACGTGTCGGCCCGCTCGCCTACACACTTTATGCGATGCTTTAGTGTGCGTAAATCGCTTTAGTCGTTTGCGCCACATCTAAAATCACCTAGCTATGCTGCAGAAGGCAAGCAGGAAACAGTGTGCACGAAACGTGTCGGCCCGCTCGCCTACACACTTTATGCGATGCTTTAGTGTGCGTAAATCGCCTTTATTTCGCCGAATTGAGTCGTTTGCGCACATCTAAAATCACCTACTATGCTGCAGAAGCAAGCAGAAAACAGTGTGCACGAAACGTGTCGGCCCGGCTCGCCTACACACTTTATGCGATGCTTTAGTGTGCGTAAATCGCTTTATTTCGCCGAATTGAGTCGTTTGCGCACATCTAAAATCACCTACTATGCTTGCAGAAGCAAGCAGAAACAGTGTGCACGAAACGTGTCGGCCCGCTCGCCTACACACTTTATGCGATGCTTTAGTGTGCGTAAATCGCTTTATTTCGCCGAATTGAGTCGTTTGCGCACATCTAAAATCACCTACTATGCTGCAGAAGCAAGCAGAAACAGTGTGCACG
This sequence comes from Macrostomum cliftonense, assembly GCA_950096795.1. NCBI lineage: Eukaryota > Metazoa > Platyhelminthes > Macrostomidae > Macrostomum > Macrostomum cliftonense. Next base: position 79,011 of record CATNEM010000286.1, on the reverse strand, counting down.
AAACGTGTCACACACTTTATGCGATGCTTTAGTGTGCGTAAATCGCTTTATTTCGCCGAATTGAGTCGTTTGCGCACATCTAAAATCACCTACTATGCTGCAGAAGCAAGCAGAAACAGTGTGCACGAAACGTGTCGGCCCGCTCGCCTACACACTTTATGCGATGCTTTAGTGTGCGTAAATCGCTTTATTTCGCCGAATGTGAGTCGTTTGCGCACATCTAAAATCACCTACTATGCTGCAGAAGCAAGCAGAAACAGTGTGCACGAAACGTGTCGGCCCGCTCGCCTACACACTTATGCGATGCTTTAGTGTGCGTAAATCGCTTTATTTCGCCGAATTGAAGTCGTTTTGCGCACATCTAAAATCACCTACTATGCTGCAGAAGCAAGCAGAAACAGTGTGCACGAAAACGTGTCGGCCCGCTCGCCTACACACTTTATGCGATGCTTTAGTGTGCGTAAATCGCTTTATTTCGCCGATTGAGTCGTTTGCGCACATCTAAAATCCCTACTATGCTGCAGAAGCAAGCAGAAACAGTGTGCACGAAACGTGTCGGCCCGCTCGCCTACACACTTTATGCGATGCTTTAGTGTGCGTAAAATCGGCTTTATTTCGCCGAATTGAGTCGTTTGCGCACATCTAAAATCACCTACTATGCCTGGCAGAAGCAAGCAGAAACAGTGTGCACGAAACGTGTCGGCCCGCTCGCCTACACACTTTATGCGATGCTTTAGTGTGCGTAAATCGCTTATTTCGCCGAATTGAGTCGTTTGCGCACATCTAAAATCACCTACTATGCTGCAGAAGCAAGCAGAAACAGTGTGCACGAAACGTGTCGGCCCGCTCGCCTACACACTTTATGCGATGCTTTAGTGTGCGTAAATCGCTTTATTTCGCCGAATTGAGTCGTTTGCGCACATCTAAAATCACCTACTATGCTGCAGAAGCAAGCAGAAACAGTGTGCACGAAACGTGTCGGCCCCGCTCGCCTACACACTTTATGCGATAGCGTGCGTAAATCGCTTTATTTCGCCGAATTGAGTCGTTGCGCACATCTAAAATCAACCTACTCTGCTGCAGAAGCAAGCAGAAACAGTGTGCACGAAACGTGTCGCCGCGCATCCTCATCCACACTTTATGCGATGCTTGAGTGGGGGTGCGTAAATCGCTTATTGCGGCCGATTGAGTCCGTATTGCGCACATCTAAAAATCACCTACTATGCTGCCGAAGGCAAGCAGAACAGTGTGCACGAAACGTGTCGGCCCGCTCGCCCTACACACTTTATGCGAGTCTTTAGTGTGCGTAAATCGCTTTATTTCGCCGAATTGAGTCGTTTGCGCCCATTCTAAAATCACCTACTATGCTGCAGATGCAAGTACGAAACAGGTTGCACGAAACGTGTCCGGCCCGCTCGCCTACACACTTATGCGATGCTTTAGTGTGGGCGTAAATCGACTTATTCAGCCGAGATGGATTAGTCGTTTGGCAGCACATCTAAAATCACCGCAGAAACAGTGTGCACGAAACGTGTCGGCCCGCTCGCCTACACACTTTATGCGATGCTTTAGTGTGCGTAAATCGCTTTATTTCGCCGAATTGAGTCGTTTGCGCACATCTAAAATCACCTACTATGCTGCAGAAGCAAGCAGAAACAGTGTGCACGAAACGTGTCGGCCCGCTCGCCTACACACTTTATGCGATGCTTTAGTGTGCGTAAATCGCTTTATTTCGCCGAATTGAGTCGTTTGCGCACATCTAAAATCACCTACTATGCTGCAGAAGCAAGCAGAAACAGTGTGCACGAAACGTGTCGGCCCGCTCGCCTACACACTTTATGCGATGCTTTAGTGTGCGTAAATCGCTTTATTTCGCCGAATTGAGTCGTTTGCGCACATCTAAAATCACCTACTATGCTGCAGAAGCAAGCAGAAACAGTGTGCACGAAACGTGTCGGCCCGCTCGCCTACACACTTTATGCGATGCTTTAGTGTGCGTAAATCGCTTTATTTCGCCGAATTGAGTCGTTTGCGCACATCTAAAATCACCTACTATGCTGCAGAAGCAAGCAGAAACAGTGTGCACGAAACGTGTCGGCCCGCTCGCCTACACACTTTATGCGATGCTTTAGTGTGCGTAAATCGCTTTATTTCGCCGAATTGAGTCGTTTGCGCACATCTAAAATCACCTACTATGCTGCAGAAGCAAGCAGAAACAGTGTGCACGAAACGTGTCGGCCCGCTCGCCTACACACTTTATGCGATGCTTTAGTGTGCGTAAATCGCTTTATTTCGCCGAATTGAGTCGTTTGCGCACATCTAAAATCACCTACTATGCTGCAGAAGCAAGCAGAAACAGTGTGCACGAAACGTGTCGGCCCGCTCGCCTACACACTTTATGCGATGCTTTAGTGTGCGTAAATCGCTTTATTTCGCCGAATTGAGTCGTTTGCGCACATCTAAAATCACCTACTATGCTGCAGAAGCAAGCAGAAACAGTGTGCACGAAACGTGTCGGCCCGCTCGCCTACACACTTTATGCGATGCTTTAGTGTGCGTAAATCGCTTTATTTCGCCGAATTGAGTCGTTTGCGCACATCTAAAATCACCTACTATGCTGCAGAAGCAAGCAGAAACAGTGTGCACGAAACGTGTCGGCCCGCTCGCCTACACACTTTATGCGATGCTTTAGTGTGCGTAAATCGCTTTATTTCGCCGAATTGAGTCGTTTGCGCACATCTAAAATCACCTACTATGCTGCAGAAGCAAGCAGAAACAGTGTGCACGAAACGTGTCGGCCCGCTCGCCTACACACTTTATGCGATGCTTTAGTGTGCGTAAATCGCTTTATTTCGCCGAATTGAGTCGTTTGCGCACATCTAAAATCACCTACTATGCTGCAGAAGCAAGCAGAAACAGTGTGCACGAAACGTGTCGGCCCGCTCGCCTACACACTTTATGCGATGCTTTAGTGTGCGTAAATCGCTTTATTTCGCCGAATTGAGTCGTTTGCGCACATCTAAAATCACCTACTATGCTGCAGAAGCAAGCAGAAACAGTGTGCACGAAACGTGTCGGCCCGCTCGCCTACACACTTTATGCGATGCTTTAGTGTGCGTAAATCGCTTTATTTCGCCGAATTGAGTCGTTTGCGCACATCTAAAATCACCTACTATGCTGCAGAAGCAAGCAGAAACAGTGTGCACGAAACGTGTCGGCCCGCTCGCCTACACACTTTATGCGATGCTTTAGTGTGCGTAAATCGCTTTATTTCGCCGAATTGAGTCGTTTGCGCACATCTAAAATCACCTACTATGCTGCAGAAGCAAGCAGAAACAGTGTGCACGAAACGTGTCGGCCCGCTCGCCTACACACTTTATGCGATGCTTTAGTGTGCGTAAATCGCTTTATTTCGCCGAATTGAGTCGTTTGCGCACATCTAAAATCACCTACTATGCTGCAGAAGCAAGCAGAAACAGTGTGCACGAAACGTGTCGGCCCGCTCGCCTACACACTTTATGCGATGCTTTAGTGTGCGTAAATCGCTTTATTTCGCCGAATTGAGTCGTTTGCGCACATCTAAAATCACCTACTATGCTGCAGAAGCAAGCAGAAACAGTGTGCACGAAACGTGTCGGCCCGCTCGCCTACACACTTTATGCGATGCTTTAGTGTGCGTAAATCGCTTTATTTCGCCGAATTGAGTCGTTTGCGCACATCTAAAATCACCTACTATGCTGCAGAAGCAAGCAGAAACAGTGTGCACGAAACGTGTCGGCCCGCTCGCCTACACACTTTATGCGATGCTTTAGTGTGCGTAAATCGCTTTATTTCGCCGAATTGAGTCGTTTGCGCACATCTAAAATCACCTACTATGCTGCAGAAGCAAGCAGAAACAGTGTGCACGAAACGTGTCGGCCCGCTCGCCTACACACTTTATGCGATGCTTTAGTGTGCGTAAATCGCTTTATTTCGCCGAATTGAGTCGTTTGCGCACATCTAAAATCACCTACTATGCTGCAGAAGCAAGCAGAAACAGTGTGCACGAAACGTGTCGGCCCGCTCGCCTACACACTTTATGCGATGCTTTAGTGTGCGTAAATCGCTTTATTTCGCCGAATTGAGTCGTTTGCGCACATCTAAAATCACCTACTATGCTGCAGAAGCAAGCAGAAACAGTGTGCACGAAACGTGTCGGCCCGCTCGCCTACACACTTTATGCGATGCTTTAGTGTGCGTAAATCGCTTTATTTCGCCGAATTGAGTCGTTTGCGCACATCTAAAATCACCTACTATGCTGCAGAAGCAAGCAGAAACAGTGTGCACGAAACGTGTCGGCCCGCTCGCCTACACACTTTATGCGATGCTTTAGTGTGCGTAAATCGCTTTATTTCGCCGAATTGAGTCGTTTGCGCACATCTAAAATCACCTACTATGCTGCAGAAGCAAGCAGAAACAGTGTGCACGAAACGTGTCGGCCCGCTCGCCTACACACTTTATGCGATGCTTTAGTGTGCGTAAATCGCTTTATTTCGCCGAATTGAGTCGTTTGCGCACATCTAAAATCACCTACTATGCTGCAGAAGCAAGCAGAAACAGTGTGCACGAAACGTGTCGGCCCGCTCGCCTACACACTTTATGCGATGCTTTAGTGTGCGTAAATCGCTTTATTTCGCCGAATTGAGTCGTTTGCGCACATCTAAAATCACCTACTATGCTGCAGAAGCAAGCAGAAACAGTGTGCACGAAACGTGTCGGCCCGCTCGCCTACACACTTTATGCGATGCTTTAGTGTGCGTAAATCGCTTTATTTCGCCGAATTGAGTCGTTTGCGCACATCTAAAATCACCTACTATGCTGCAGAAGCAAGCAGAAACAGTGTGCACGAAACGTGTCGGCCCGCTCGCCTACACACTTTATGCGATGCTTTAGTGTGCGTAAATCGCTTTATTTCGCCGAATTGAGTCGTTTGCGCACATCTAAAATCACCTACTATGCTGCAGAAGCAAGCAGAAACAGTGTGCACGAAACGTGTCGGCCCGCTCGCCTACACACTTTATGCGATGCTTTAGTGTGCGTAAATCGCTTTATTTCGCCGAATTGAGTCGTTTGCGCACATCTAAAATCACCTACTATGCTGCAGAAGCAAGCAGAAACAGTGTGCACGAAACGTGTCGGCCCGCTCGCCTACACACTTTATGCGATGCTTTAGTGTGCGTAAATCGCTTTATTTCGCCGAATTGAGTCGTTTGCGCACATCTAAAATCACCTACTATGCTGCAGAAGCAAGCAGAAACAGTGTGCACGAAACGTGTCGGCCCGCTCGCCTACACACTTTATGCGATGCTTTAGTGTGCGTAAATCGCTTTATTTCGCCGAATTGAGTCGTTTGCGCACATCTAAAATCACCTACTATGCTGCAGAAGCAAGCAGAAACAGTGTGCACGAAACGTGTCGGCCCGCTCGCCTACACACTTTATGCGATGCTTTAGTGTGCGTAAATCGCTTTATTTCGCCGAATTGAGTCGTTTGCGCACATCTAAAATCACCTACTATGCTGCAGAAGCAAGCAGAAACAGTGTGCACGAAACGTGTCGGCCCGCTCGCCTACACACTTTATGCGATGCTTTAGTGTGCGTAAATCGCTTTATTTCGCCGAATTGAGTCGTTTGCGCACATCTAAAATCACCTACTATGCTGCAGAAGCAAGCAGAAACAGTGTGCACGAAACGTGTCGGCCCGCTCGCCTACACACTTTATGCGATGCTTTAGTGTGCGTAAATCGCTTTATTTCGCCGAATTGAGTCGTTTGCGCACATCTAAAATCACCTACTATGCTGCAGAAGCAAGCAGAAACAGTGTGCACGAAACGTGTCGGCCCGCTCGCCTACACACTTTATGCGATGCTTTAGTGTGCGTAAATCGCTTTATTTCGCCGAATTGAGTCGTTTGCGCACATCTAAAATCACCTACTATGCTGCAGAAGCAAGCAGAAACAGTGTGCACGAAACGTGTCGGCCCGCTCGCCTACACACTTTATGCGATGCTTTAGTGTGCGTAAATCGCTTTATTTCGCCGAATTGAGTCGTTTGCGCACATCTAAAATCACCTACTATGCTGCAGAAGCAAGCAGAAACAGTGTGCACGAAACGTGTCGGCCCGCTCGCCTACACACTTTATGCGATGCTTTAGTGTGCGTAAATCGCTTTATTTCGCCGAATTGAGTCGTTTGCGCACATCTAAAATCACCTACTATGCTGCAGAAGCAAGCAGAAACAGTGTGCACGAAACGTGTCGGCCCGCTCGCCTACACACTTTATGCGATGCTTTAGTGTGCGTAAATCGCTTTATTTCGCCGAATTGAGTCGTTTGCGCACATCTAAAATCACCTACTATGCTGCAGAAGCAAGCAGAAACAGTGTGCACGAAACGTGTCGGCCCGCTCGCCTACACACTTTATGCGATGCTTTAGTGTGCGTAAATCGCTTTATTTCGCCGAATTGAGTCGTTTGCGCACATCTAAAATCACCTACTATGCTGCAGAAGCAAGCAGAAACAGTGTGCACGAAACGTGTCGGCCCGCTCGCCTACACACTTTATGCGATGCTTTAGTGTGCGTAAATCGCTTTATTTCGCCGAATTGAGTCGTTTGCGCACATCTAAAATCACCTACTATGCTGCAGAAGCAAGCAGAAACAGTGTGCACGAAACGTGTCGGCCCGCTCGCCTACACACTTTATGCGATGCTTTAGTGTGCGTAAATCGCTTTATTTCGCCGAATTGAGTCGTTTGCGCACATCTAAAATCACCTACTATGCTGCAGAAGCAAGCAGAAACAGTGTGCACGAAACGTGTCGGCCCGCTCGCCTACACACTTTATGCGATGCTTTAGTGTGCGTAAATCGCTTTATTTCGCCGAATTGAGTCGTTTGCGCACATCTAAAATCACCTACTATGCTGCAGAAGCAAGCAGAAACAGTGTGCACGAAACGTGTCGGCCCGCTCGCCTACACACTTTATGCGATGCTTTAGTGTGCGTAAATCGCTTTATTTCGCCGAATTGAGTCGTTTGCGCACATCTAAAATCACCTACTATGCTGCAGAAGCAAGCAGAAACAGTGTGCACGAAACGTGTCGGCCCGCTCGCCTACACACTTTATGCGATGCTTTAGTGTGCGTAAATCGCTTTATTTCGCCGAATTGAGTCGTTTGCGCACATCTAAAATCACCTACTATGCTGCAGAAGCAAGCAGAAACAGTGTGCACGAAACGTGTCGGCCCGCTCGCCTACACACTTTATGCGATGCTTTAGTGTGCGTAAATCGCTTTATTTCGCCGAATTGAGTCGTTTGCGCACATCTAAAATCACCTACTATGCTGCAGAAGCAAGCAGAAACAGTGTGCACGAAACGTGTCGGCCCGCTCGCCTACACACTTTATGCGATGCTTTAGTGTGCGTAAATCGCTTTATTTCGCCGAATTGAGTCGTTTGCGCACATCTAAAATCACCTACTATGCTGCAGAAGCAAGCAGAAACAGTGTGCACGAAACGTGTCGGCCCGCTCGCCTACACACTTTATGCGATGCTTTAGTGTGCGTAAATCGCTTTATTTCGCCGAATTGAGTCGTTTGCGCACATCTAAAATCACCTACTATGCTGCAGAAGCAAGCAGAAACAGTGTGCACGAAACGTGTCGGCCCGCTCGCCTACACACTTTATGCGATGCTTTAGTGTGCGTAAATCGCTTTATTTCGCCGAATTGAGTCGTTTGCGCACATCTAAAATCACCTACTATGCTGCAGAAGCAAGCAGAAACAGTGTGCACGAAACGTGTCGGCCCGCTCGCCTACACACTTTATGCGATGCTTTAGTGTGCGTAAATCGCTTTATTTCGCCGAATTGAGTCGTTTGCGCACATCTAAAATCACCTACTATGCTGCAGAAGCAAGCAGAAACAGTGTGCACGAAACGTGTCGGCCCGCTCGCCTACACACTTTATGCGATGCTTTAGTGTGCGTAAATCGCTTTATTTCGCCGAATTGAGTCGTTTGCGCACATCTAAAATCACCTACTATGCTGCAGAAGCAAGCAGAAACAGTGTGCACGAAACGTGTCGGCCCGCTCGCCTACACACTTTATGCGATGCTTTAGTGTGCGTAAATCGCTTTATTTCGCCGAATTGAGTCGTTTGCGCACATCTAAAATCACCTACTATGCTGCAGAAGCAAGCAGAAACAGTGTGCACGAAACGTGTCGGCCCGCTCGCCTACACACTTTATGCGATGCTTTAGTGTGCGTAAATCGCTTTATTTCGCCGAATTGAGTCGTTTGCGCACATCTAAAATCACCTACTATGCTGCAGAAGCAAGCAGAAACAGTGTGCACGAAACGTGTCGGCCCGCTCGCCTACACACTTTATGCGATGCTTTAGTGTGCGTAAATCGCTTTATTTCGCCGAATTGAGTCGTTTGCGCACATCTAAAATCACCTACTATGCTGCAGAAGCAAGCAGAAACAGTGTGCACGAAACGTGTCGGCCCGCTCGCCTACACACTTTATGCGATGCTTTAGTGTGCGTAAATCGCTTTATTTCGCCGAATTGAGTCGTTTGCGCACATCTAAAATCACCTACTATGCTGCAGAAGCAAGCAGAAACAGTGTGCACGAAACGTGTCGGCCCGCTCGCCTACACACTTTATGCGATGCTTTAGTGTGCGTAAATCGCTTTATTTCGCCGAATTGAGTCGTTTGCGCACATCTAAAATCACCTACTATGCTGCAGAAGCAAGCAGAAACAGTGTGCACGAAACGTGTCGGCCCGCTCGCCTACACACTTTATGCGATGCTTTAGTGTGCGTAAATCGCTTTATTTCGCCGAATTGAGTCGTTTGCGCACATCTAAAATCACCTACTATGCTGCAGAAGCAAGCAGAAACAGTGTGCACGAAACGTGTCGGCCCGCTCGCCTACACACTTTATGCGATGCTTTAGTGTGCGTAAATCGCTTTATTTCGCCGAATTGAGTCGTTTGCGCACATCTAAAATCACCTACTATGCTGCAGAAGCAAGCAGAAACAGTGTGCACGAAACGTGTCGGCCCGCTCGCCTACACACTTTATGCGATGCTTTAGTGTGCGTAAATCGCTTTATTTCGCCGAATTGAGTCGTTTGCGCACATCTAAAATCACCTACTATGCTGCAGAAGCAAGCAGAAACAGTGTGCACGAAACGTGTCGGCCCGCTCGCCTACACACTTTATGCGATGCTTTAGTGTGCGTAAATCGCTTTATTTCGCCGAATTGAGTCGTTTGCGCACATCTAAAATCACCTACTATGCTGCAGAAGCAAGCAGAAACAGTGTGCACGAAACGTGTCGGCCCGCTCGCCTACACACTTTATGCGATGCTTTAGTGTGCGTAAATCGCTTTATTTCGCCGAATTGAGTCGTTTGCGCACATCTAAAATCACCTACTATGCTGCAGAAGCAAGCAGAAACAGTGTGCACGAAACGTGTCGGCCCGCTCGCCTACACACTTTATGCGATGCTTTAGTGTGCGTAAATCGCTTTATTTCGCCGAATTGAGTCGTTTGCGCACATCTAAAATCACCTACTATGCTGCAGAAGCAAGCAGAAACAGTGTGCACGAAACGTGTCGGCCCGCTCGCCTACACACTTTATGCGATGCTTTAGTGTGCGTAAATCGCTTTATTTCGCCGAATTGAGTCGTTTGCGCACATCTAAAATCACCTACTATGCTGCAGAAGCAAGCAGAAACAGTGTGCACGAAACGTGTCGGCCCGCTCGCCTACACACTTTATGCGATGCTTTAGTGTGCGTAAATCGCTTTATTTCGCCGAATTGAGTCGTTTGCGCACATCTAAAATCACCTACTATGCTGCAGAAGCAAGCAGAAACAGTGTGCACGAAACGTGTCGGCCCGCTCGCCTACACACTTTATGCGATGCTTTAGTGTGCGTAAATCGCTTTATTTCGCCGAATTGAGTCGTTTGCGCACATCTAAAATCACCTACTATGCTGCAGAAGCAAGCAGAAACAGTGTGCACGAAACGTGTCGGCCCGCTCGCCTACACACTTTATGCGATGCTTTAGTGTGCGTAAATCGCTTTATTTCGCCGAATTGAGTCGTTTGCGCACATCTAAAATCACCTACTATGCTGCAGAAGCAAGCAGAAACAGTGTGCACGAAACGTGTCGGCCCGCTCGCCTACACACTTTATGCGATGCTTTAGTGTGCGTAAATCGCTTTATTTCGCCGAATTGAGTCGTTTGCGCACATCTAAAATCACCTACTATGCTGCAGAAGCAAGCAGAAACAGTGTGCACGAAACGTGTCGGCCCGCTCGCCTACACACTTTATGCGATGCTTTAGTGTGCGTAAATCGCTTTATTTCGCCGAATTGAGTCGTTTGCGCACATCTAAAATCACCTACTATGCTGCAGAAGCAAGCAGAAACAGTGTGCACGAAACGTGTCGGCCCGCTCGCCTACACACTTTATGCGATGCTTTAGTGTGCGTAAATCGCTTTATTTCGCCGAATTGAGTCGTTTGCGCACATCTAAAATCACCTACTATGCTGCAGAAGCAAGCAGAAACAGTGTGCACGAAACGTGTCGGCCCGCTCGCCTACACACTTTATGCGATGCTTTAGTGTGCGTAAATCGCTTTATTTCGCCGAATTGAGTCGTTTGCGCACATCTAAAATCACCTACTATGCTGCAGAAGCAAGCAGAAACAGTGTGCACGAAACGTGTCGGCCCGCTCGCCTACACACTTTATGCGATGCTTTAGTGTGCGTAAATCGCTTTATTTCGCCGAATTGAGTCGTTTGCGCACATCTAAAATCACCTACTATGCTGCAGAAGCAAGCAGAAACAGTGTGCACGAAACGTGTCGGCCCGCTCGCCTACACACTTTATGCGATGCTTTAGTGTGCGTAAATCGCTTTATTTCGCCGAATTGAGTCGTTTGCGCACATCTAAAATCACCTACTATGCTGCAGAAGCAAGCAGAAACAGTGTGCACGAAACGTGTCGGCCCGCTCGCCTACACACTTTATGCGATGCTTTAGTGTGCGTAAATCGCTTTATTTCGCCGAATTGAGTCGTTTGCGCACATCTAAAATCACCTACTATGCTGCAGAAGCAAGCAGAAACAGTGTGCACGAAACGTGTCGGCCCGCTCGCCTACACACTTTATGCGATGCTTTAGTGTGCGTAAATCGCTTTATTTCGCCGAATTGAGTCGTTTGCGCACATCTAAAATCACCTACTATGCTGCAGAAGCAAGCAGAAACAGTGTGCACGAAACGTGTCGGCCCGCTCGCCTACACACTTTATGCGATGCTTTAGTGTGCGTAAATCGCTTTATTTCGCCGAATTGAGTCGTTTGCGCACATCTAAAATCACCTACTATGCTGCAGAAGCAAGCAGAAACAGTGTGCACGAAACGTGTCGGCCCGCTCGCCTACACACTTTATGCGATGCTTTAGTGTGCGTAAATCGCTTTATTTCGCCGAATTGAGTCGTTTGCGCACATCTAAAATCACCTACTATGCTGCAGAAGCAAGCAGAAACAGTGTGCACGAAACGTGTCGGCCCGCTCGCCTACACACTTTATGCGATGCTTTAGTGTGCGTAAATCGCTTTATTTCGCCGAATTGAGTCGTTTGCGCACATCTAAAATCACCTACTATGCTGCAGAAGCAAGCAGAAACAGTGTGCACGAAACGTGTCGGCCCGCTCGCCTACACACTTTATGCGATGCTTTAGTGTGCGTAAATCGCTTTATTTCGCCGAATTGAGTCGTTTGCGCACATCTAAAATCACCTACTATGCTGCAGAAGCAAGCAGAAACAGTGTGCACGAAACGTGTCGGCCCGCTCGCCTACACACTTTATGCGATGCTTTAGTGTGCGTAAATCGCTTTATTTCGCCGAATTGAGTCGTTTGCGCACATCTAAAATCACCTACTATGCTGCAGAAGCAAGCAGAAACAGTGTGCACGAAACGTGTCGGCCCGCTCGCCTACACACTTTATGCGATGCTTTAGTGTGCGTAAATCGCTTTATTTCGCCGAATTGAGTCGTTTGCGCACATCTAAAATCACCTACTATGCTGCAGAAGCAAGCAGAAACAGTGTGCACGAAACGTGTCGGCCCGCTCGCCTACACACTTTATGCGATGCTTTAGTGTGCGTAAATCGCTTTATTTCGCCGAATTGAGTCGTTTGCGCACATCTAAAATCACCTACTATGCTGCAGAAGCAAGCAGAAACAGTGTGCACGAAACGTGTCGGCCCGCTCGCCTACACACTTTATGCGATGCTTTAGTGTGCGTAAATCGCTTTATTTCGCCGAATTGAGTCGTTTGCGCACATCTAAAATCACCTACTATGCTGCAGAAGCAAGCAGAAACAGTGTGCACGAAACGTGTCGGCCCGCTCGCCTACACACTTTATGCGATGCTTTAGTGTGCGTAAATCGCTTTATTTCGCCGAATTGAGTCGTTTGCGCACATCTAAAATCACCTACTATGCTGCAGAAGCAAGCAGAAACAGTGTGCACGAAACGTGTCGGCCCGCTCGCCTACACACTTTATGCGATGCTTTAGTGTGCGTAAATCGCTTTATTTCGCCGAATTGAGTCGTTTGCGCACATCTAAAATCACCTACTATGCTGCAGAAGCAAGCAGAAACAGTGTGCACGAAACGTGTCGGCCCGCTCGCCTACACACTTTATGCGATGCTTTAGTGTGCGTAAATCGCTTTATTTCGCCGAATTGAGTCGTTTGCGCACATCTAAAATCACCTACTATGCTGCAGAAGCAAGCAGAAACAGTGTGCACGAAACGTGTCGGCCCGCTCGCCTACACACTTTATGCGATGCTTTAGTGTGCGTAAATCGCTTTATTTCGCCGAATTGAGTCGTTTGCGCACATCTAAAATCACCTACTATGCTGCAGAAGCAAGCAGAAACAGTGTGCACGAAACGTGTCGGCCCGCTCGCCTACACACTTTATGCGATGCTTTAGTGTGCGTAAATCGCTTTATTTCGCCGAATTGAGTCGTTTGCGCACATCTAAAATCACCTACTATGCTGCAGAAGCAAGCAGAAACAGTGTGCACGAAACGTGTCGGCCCGCTCGCCTACACACTTTATGCGATGCTTTAGTGTGCGTAAATCGCTTTATTTCGCCGAATTGAGTCGTTTGCGCACATCTAAAATCACCTACTATGCTGCAGAAGCAAGCAGAAACAGTGTGCACGAAACGTGTCGGCCCGCTCGCCTACACACTTTATGCGATGCTTTAGTGTGCGTAAATCGCTTTATTTCGCCGAATTGAGTCGTTTGCGCACATCTAAAATCACCTACTATGCTGCAGAAGCAAGCAGAAACAGTGTGCACGAAACGTGTCGGCCCGCTCGCCTACACACTTTATGCGATGCTTTAGTGTGCGTAAATCGCTTTATTTCGCCGAATTGAGTCGTTTGCGCACATCTAAAATCACCTACTATGCTGCAGAAGCAAGCAGAAACAGTGTGCACGAAACGTGTCGGCCCGCTCGCCTACACACTTTATGCGATGCTTTAGTGTGCGTAAATCGCTTTATTTCGCCGAATTGAGTCGTTTGCGCACATCTAAAATCACCTACTATGCTGCAGAAGCAAGCAGAAACAGTGTGCACGAAACGTGTCGGCCCGCTCGCCTACACACTTTATGCGATGCTTTAGTGTGCGTAAATCGCTTTATTTCGCCGAATTGAGTCGTTTGCGCACATCTAAAATCACCTACTATGCTGCAGAAGCAAGCAGAAACAGTGTGCACGAAACGTGTCGGCCCGCTCGCCTACACACTTTATGCGATGCTTTAGTGTGCGTAAATCGCTTTATTTCGCCGAATTGAGTCGTTTGCGCACATCTAAAATCACCTACTATGCTGCAGAAGCAAGCAGAAACAGTGTGCACGAAACGTGTCGGCCCGCTCGCCTACACACTTTATGCGATGCTTTAGTGTGCGTAAATCGCTTTATTTCGCCGAATTGAGTCGTTTGCGCACATCTAAAATCACCTACTATGCTGCAGAAGCAAGCAGAAACAGTGTGCACGAAACGTGTCGGCCCGCTCGCCTACACACTTTATGCGATGCTTTAGTGTGCGTAAATCGCTTTATTTCGCCGAATTGAGTCGTTTGCGCACATCTAAAATCACCTACTATGCTGCAGAAGCAAGCAGAAACAGTGTGCACGAAACGTGTCGGCCCGCTCGCCTACACACTTTATGCGATGCTTTAGTGTGCGTAAATCGCTTTATTTCGCCGAATTGAGTCGTTTGCGCACATCTAAAATCACCTACTATGCTGCAGAAGCAAGCAGAAACAGTGTGCACGAAACGTGTCGGCCCGCTCGCCTACACACTTTATGCGATGCTTTAGTGTGCGTAAATCGCTTTATTTCGCCGAATTGAGTCGTTTGCGCACATCTAAAATCACCTACTATGCTGCAGAAGCAAGCAGAAACAGTGTGCACGAAACGTGTCGGCCCGCTCGCCTACACACTTTATGCGATGCTTTAGTGTGCGTAAATCGCTTTATTTCGCCGAATTGAGTCGTTTGCGCACATCTAAAATCACCTACTATGCTGCAGAAGCAAGCAGAAACAGTGTGCACGAAACGTGTCGGCCCGCTCGCCTACACACTTTATGCGATGCTTTAGTGTGCGTAAATCGCTTTATTTCGCCGAATTGAGTCGTTTGCGCACATCTAAAATCACCTACTATGCTGCAGAAGCAAGCAGAAACAGTGTGCACGAAACGTGTCGGCCCGCTCGCCTACACACTTTATGCGATGCTTTAGTGTGCGTAAATCGCTTTATTTCGCCGAATTGAGTCGTTTGCGCACATCTAAAATCACCTACTATGCTGCAGAAGCAAGCAGAAACAGTGTGCACGAAACGTGTCGGCCCGCTCGCCTACACACTTTATGCGATGCTTTAGTGTGCGTAAATCGCTTTATTTCGCCGAATTGAGTCGTTTGCGCACATCTAAAATCACCTACTATGCTGCAGAAGCAAGCAGAAACAGTGTGCACGAAACGTGTCGGCCCGCTCGCCTACACACTTTATGCGATGCTTTAGTGTGCGTAAATCGCTTTATTTCGCCGAATTGAGTCGTTTGCGCACATCTAAAATCACCTACTATGCTGCAGAAGCAAGCAGAAACAGTGTGCACGAAACGTGTCGGCCCGCTCGCCTACACACTTTATGCGATGCTTTAGTGTGCGTAAATCGCTTTATTTCGCCGAATTGAGTCGTTTGCGCACATCTAAAATCACCTACTATGCTGCAGAAGCAAGCAGAAACAGTGTGCACGAAACGTGTCGGCCCGCTCGCCTACACACTTTATGCGATGCTTTAGTGTGCGTAAATCGCTTTATTTCGCCGAATTGAGTCGTTTGCGCACATCTAAAATCACCTACTATGCTGCAGAAGCAAGCAGAAACAGTGTGCACGAAACGTGTCGGCCCGCTCGCCTACACACTTTATGCGATGCTTTAGTGTGCGTAAATCGCTTTATTTCGCCGAATTGAGTCGTTTGCGCACATCTAAAATCACCTACTATGCTGCAGAAGCAAGCAGAAACAGTGTGCACGAAACGTGTCGGCCCGCTCGCCTACACACTTTATGCGATGCTTTAGTGTGCGTAAATCGCTTTATTTCGCCGAATTGAGTCGTTTGCGCACATCTAAAATCACCTACTATGCTGCAGAAGCAAGCAGAAACAGTGTGCACGAAACGTGTCGGCCCGCTCGCCTACACACTTTATGCGATGCTTTAGTGTGCGTAAATCGCTTTATTTCGCCGAATTGAGTCGTTTGCGCACATCTAAAATCACCTACTATGCTGCAGAAGCAAGCAGAAACAGTGTGCACGAAACGTGTCGGCCCGCTCGCCTACACACTTTATGCGATGCTTTAGTGTGCGTAAATCGCTTTATTTCGCCGAATTGAGTCGTTTGCGCACATCTAAAATCACCTACTATGCTGCAGAAGCAAGCAGAAACAGTGTGCACGAAACGTGTCGGCCCGCTCGCCTACACACTTTATGCGATGCTTTAGTGTGCGTAAATCGCTTTATTTCGCCGAATTGAGTCGTTTGCGCACATCTAAAATCACCTACTATGCTGCAGAAGCAAGCAGAAACAGTGTGCACGAAACGTGTCGGCCCGCTCGCCTACACACTTTATGCGATGCTTTAGTGTGCGTAAATCGCTTTATTTCGCCGAATTGAGTCGTTTGCGCACATCTAAAATCACCTACTATGCTGCAGAAGCAAGCAGAAACAGTGTGCACGAAACGTGTCGGCCCGCTCGCCTACACACTTTATGCGATGCTTTAGTGTGCGTAAATCGCTTTATTTCGCCGAATTGAGTCGTTTGCGCACATCTAAAATCACCTACTATGCTGCAGAAGCAAGCAGAAACAGTGTGCACGAAACGTGTCGGCCCGCTCGCCTACACACTTTATGCGATGCTTTAGTGTGCGTAAATCGCTTTATTTCGCCGAATTGAGTCGTTTGCGCACATCTAAAATCACCTACTATGCTGCAGAAGCAAGCAGAAACAGTGTGCACGAAACGTGTCGGCCCGCTCGCCTACACACTTTATGCGATGCTTTAGTGTGCGTAAATCGCTTTATTTCGCCGAATTGAGTCGTTTGCGCACATCTAAAATCACCTACTATGCTGCAGAAGCAAGCAGAAACAGTGTGCACGAAACGTGTCGGCCCGCTCGCCTACACACTTTATGCGATGCTTTAGTGTGCGTAAATCGCTTTATTTCGCCGAATTGAGTCGTTTGCGCACATCTAAAATCACCTACTATGCTGCAGAAGCAAGCAGAAACAGTGTGCACGAAACGTGTCGGCCCGCTCGCCTACACACTTTATGCGATGCTTTAGTGTGCGTAAATCGCTTTATTTCGCCGAATTGAGTCGTTTGCGCACATCTAAAATCACCTACTATGCTGCAGAAGCAAGCAGAAACAGTGTGCACGAAACGTGTCGGCCCGCTCGCCTACACACTTTATGCGATGCTTTAGTGTGCGTAAATCGCTTTATTTCGCCGAATTGAGTCGTTTGCGCACATCTAAAATCACCTACTATGCTGCAGAAGCAAGCAGAAACAGTGTGCACGAAACGTGTCGGCCCGCTCGCCTACACACTTTATGCGATGCTTTAGTGTGCGTAAATCGCTTTATTTCGCCGAATTGAGTCGTTTGCGCACATCTAAAATCACCTACTATGCTGCAGAAGCAAGCAGAAACAGTGTGCACGAAACGTGTCGGCCCGCTCGCCTACACACTTTATGCGATGCTTTAGTGTGCGTAAATCGCTTTATTTCGCCGAATTGAGTCGTTTGCGCACATCTAAAATCACCTACTATGCTGCAGAAGCAAGCAGAAACAGTGTGCACGAAACGTGTCGGCCCGCTCGCCTACACACTTTATGCGATGCTTTAGTGTGCGTAAATCGCTTTATTTCGCCGAATTGAGTCGTTTGCGCACATCTAAAATCACCTACTATGCTGCAGAAGCAAGCAGAAACAGTGTGCACGAAACGTGTCGGCCCGCTCGCCTACACACTTTATGCGATGCTTTAGTGTGCGTAAATCGCTTTATTTCGCCGAATTGAGTCGTTTGCGCACATCTAAAATCACCTACTATGCTGCAGAAGCAAGCAGAAACAGTGTGCACGAAACGTGTCGGCCCGCTCGCCTACACACTTTATGCGATGCTTTAGTGTGCGTAAATCGCTTTATTTCGCCGAATTGAGTCGTTTGCGCACATCTAAAATCACCTACTATGCTGCAGAAGCAAGCAGAAACAGTGTGCACGAAACGTGTCGGCCCGCTCGCCTACACACTTTATGCGATGCTTTAGTGTGCGTAAATCGCTTTATTTCGCCGAATTGAGTCGTTTGCGCACATCTAAAATCACCTACTATGCTGCAGAAGCAAGCAGAAACAGTGTGCACGAAACGTGTCGGCCCGCTCGCCTACACACTTTATGCGATGCTTTAGTGTGCGTAAATCGCTTTATTTCGCCGAATTGAGTCGTTTGCGCACATCTAAAATCACCTACTATGCTGCAGAAGCAAGCAGAAACAGTGTGCACGAAACGTGTCGGCCCGCTCGCCTACACACTTTATGCGATGCTTTAGTGTGCGTAAATCGCTTTATTTCGCCGAATTGAGTCGTTTGCGCACATCTAAAATCACCTACTATGCTGCAGAAGCAAGCAGAAACAGTGTGCACGAAACGTGTCGGCCCGCTCGCCTACACACTTTATGCGATGCTTTAGTGTGCGTAAATCGCTTTATTTCGCCGAATTGAGTCGTTTGCGCACATCTAAAATCACCTACTATGCTGCAGAAGCAAGCAGAAACAGTGTGCACGAAACGTGTCGGCCCGCTCGCCTACACACTTTATGCGATGCTTTAGTGTGCGTAAATCGCTTTATTTCGCCGAATTGAGTCGTTTGCGCACATCTAAAATCACCTACTATGCTGCAGAAGCAAGCAGAAACAGTGTGCACGAAACGTGTCGGCCCGCTCGCCTACACACTTTATGCGATGCTTTAGTGTGCGTAAATCGCTTTATTTCGCCGAATTGAGTCGTTTGCGCACATCTAAAATCACCTACTATGCTGCAGAAGCAAGCAGAAACAGTGTGCACGAAACGTGTCGGCCCGCTCGCCTACACACTTTATGCGATGCTTTAGTGTGCGTAAATCGCTTTATTTCGCCGAATTGAGTCGTTTGCGCACATCTAAAATCACCTACTATGCTGCAGAAGCAAGCAGAAACAGTGTGCACGAAACGTGTCGGCCCGCTCGCCTACACACTTTATGCGATGCTTTAGTGTGCGTAAATCGCTTTATTTCGCCGAATTGAGTCGTTTGCGCACATCTAAAATCACCTACTATGCTGCAGAAGCAAGCAGAAACAGTGTGCACGAAACGTGTCGGCCCGCTCGCCTACACACTTTATGCGATGCTTTAGTGTGCGTAAATCGCTTTATTTCGCCGAATTGAGTCGTTTGCGCACATCTAAAATCACCTACTATGCTGCAGAAGCAAGCAGAAACAGTGTGCACGAAACGTGTCGGCCCGCTCGCCTACACACTTTATGCGATGCTTTAGTGTGCGTAAATCGCTTTATTTCGCCGAATTGAGTCGTTTGCGCACATCTAAAATCACCTACTATGCTGCAGAAGCAAGCAGAAACAGTGTGCACGAAACGTGTCGGCCCGCTCGCCTACACACTTTATGCGATGCTTTAGTGTGCGTAAATCGCTTTATTTCGCCGAATTGAGTCGTTTGCGCACATCTAAAATCACCTACTATGCTGCAGAAGCAAGCAGAAACAGTGTGCACGAAACGTGTCGGCCCGCTCGCCTACACACTTTATGCGATGCTTTAGTGTGCGTAAATCGCTTTATTTCGCCGAATTGAGTCGTTTGCGCACATCTAAAATCACCTACTATGCTGCAGAAGCAAGCAGAAACAGTGTGCACGAAACGTGTCGGCCCGCTCGCCTACACACTTTATGCGATGCTTTAGTGTGCGTAAATCGCTTTATTTCGCCGAATTGAGTCGTTTGCGCACATCTAAAATCACCTACTATGCTGCAGAAGCAAGCAGAAACAGTGTGCACGAAACGTGTCGGCCCGCTCGCCTACACACTTTATGCGATGCTTTAGTGTGCGTAAATCGCTTTATTTCGCCGAATTGAGTCGTTTGCGCACATCTAAAATCACCTACTATGCTGCAGAAGCAAGCAGAAACAGTGTGCACGAAACGTGTCGGCCCGCTCGCCTACACACTTTATGCGATGCTTTAGTGTGCGTAAATCGCTTTATTTCGCCGAATTGAGTCGTTTGCGCACATCTAAAATCACCTACTATGCTGCAGAAGCAAGCAGAAACAGTGTGCACGAAACGTGTCGGCCCGCTCGCCTACACACTTTATGCGATGCTTTAGTGTGCGTAAATCGCTTTATTTCGCCGAATTGAGTCGTTTGCGCACATCTAAAATCACCTACTATGCTGCAGAAGCAAGCAGAAACAGTGTGCACGAAACGTGTCGGCCCGCTCGCCTACACACTTTATGCGATGCTTTAGTGTGCGTAAATCGCTTTATTTCGCCGAATTGAGTCGTTTGCGCACATCTAAAATCACCTACTATGCTGCAGAAGCAAGCAGAAACAGTGTGCACGAAACGTGTCGGCCCGCTCGCCTACACACTTTATGCGATGCTTTAGTGTGCGTAAATCGCTTTATTTCGCCGAATTGAGTCGTTTGCGCACATCTAAAATCACCTACTATGCTGCAGAAGCAAGCAGAAACAGTGTGCACGAAACGTGTCGGCCCGCTCGCCTACACACTTTATGCGATGCTTTAGTGTGCGTAAATCGCTTTATTTCGCCGAATTGAGTCGTTTGCGCACATCTAAAATCACCTACTATGCTGCAGAAGCAAGCAGAAACAGTGTGCACGAAACGTGTCGGCCCGCTCGCCTACACACTTTATGCGATGCTTTAGTGTGCGTAAATCGCTTTATTTCGCCGAATTGAGTCGTTTGCGCACATCTAAAATCACCTACTATGCTGCAGAAGCAAGCAGAAACAGTGTGCACGAAACGTGTCGGCCCGCTCGCCTACACACTTTATGCGATGCTTTAGTGTGCGTAAATCGCTTTATTTCGCCGAATTGAGTCGTTTGCGCACATCTAAAATCACCTACTATGCTGCAGAAGCAAGCAGAAACAGTGTGCACGAAACGTGTCGGCCCGCTCGCCTACACACTTTATGCGATGCTTTAGTGTGCGTAAATCGCTTTATTTCGCCGAATTGAGTCGTTTGCGCACATCTAAAATCACCTACTATGCTGCAGAAGCAAGCAGAAACAGTGTGCACGAAACGTGTCGGCCCGCTCGCCTACACACTTTATGCGATGCTTTAGTGTGCGTAAATCGCTTTATTTCGCCGAATTGAGTCGTTTGCGCACATCTAAAATCACCTACTATGCTGCAGAAGCAAGCAGAAACAGTGTGCACGAAACGTGTCGGCCCGCTCGCCTACACACTTTATGCGATGCTTTAGTGTGCGTAAATCGCTTTATTTCGCCGAATTGAGTCGTTTGCGCACATCTAAAATCACCTACTATGCTGCAGAAGCAAGCAGAAACAGTGTGCACGAAACGTGTCGGCCCGCTCGCCTACACACTTTATGCGATGCTTTAGTGTGCGTAAATCGCTTTATTTCGCCGAATTGAGTCGTTTGCGCACATCTAAAATCACCTACTATGCTGCAGAAGCAAGCAGAAACAGTGTGCACGAAACGTGTCGGCCCGCTCGCCTACACACTTTATGCGATGCTTTAGTGTGCGTAAATCGCTTTATTTCGCCGAATTGAGTCGTTTGCGCACATCTAAAATCACCTACTATGCTGCAGAAGCAAGCAGAAACAGTGTGCACGAAACGTGTCGGCCCGCTCGCCTACACACTTTATGCGATGCTTTAGTGTGCGTAAATCGCTTTATTTCGCCGAATTGAGTCGTTTGCGCACATCTAAAATCACCTACTATGCTGCAGAAGCAAGCAGAAACAGTGTGCACGAAACGTGTCGGCCCGCTCGCCTACACACTTTATGCGATGCTTTAGTGTGCGTAAATCGCTTTATTTCGCCGAATTGAGTCGTTTGCGCACATCTAAAATCACCTACTATGCTGCAGAAGCAAGCAGAAACAGTGTGCACGAAACGTGTCGGCCCGCTCGCCTACACACTTTATGCGATGCTTTAGTGTGCGTAAATCGCTTTATTTCGCCGAATTGAGTCGTTTGCGCACATCTAAAATCACCTACTATGCTGCAGAAGCAAGCAGAAACAGTGTGCACGAAACGTGTCGGCCCGCTCGCCTACACACTTTATGCGATGCTTTAGTGTGCGTAAATCGCTTTATTTCGCCGAATTGAGTCGTTTGCGCACATCTAAAATCACCTACTATGCTGCAGAAGCAAGCAGAAACAGTGTGCACGAAACGTGTCGGCCCGCTCGCCTACACACTTTATGCGATGCTTTAGTGTGCGTAAATCGCTTTATTTCGCCGAATTGAGTCGTTTGCGCACATCTAAAATCACCTACTATGCTGCAGAAGCAAGCAGAAACAGTGTGCACGAAACGTGTCGGCCCGCTCGCCTACACACTTTATGCGATGCTTTAGTGTGCGTAAATCGCTTTATTTCGCCGAATTGAGTCGTTTGCGCACATCTAAAATCACCTACTATGCTGCAGAAGCAAGCAGAAACAGTGTGCACGAAACGTGTCGGCCCGCTCGCCTACACACTTTATGCGATGCTTTAGTGTGCGTAAATCGCTTTATTTCGCCGAATTGAGTCGTTTGCGCACATCTAAAATCACCTACTATGCTGCAGAAGCAAGCAGAAACAGTGTGCACGAAACGTGTCGGCCCGCTCGCCTACACACTTTATGCGATGCTTTAGTGTGCGTAAATCGCTTTATTTCGCCGAATTGAGTCGTTTGCGCACATCTAAAATCACCTACTATGCTGCAGAAGCAAGCAGAAACAGTGTGCACGAAACGTGTCGGCCCGCTCGCCTACACACTTTATGCGATGCTTTAGTGTGCGTAAATCGCTTTATTTCGCCGAATTGAGTCGTTTGCGCACATCTAAAATCACCTACTATGCTGCAGAAGCAAGCAGAAACAGTGTGCACGAAACGTGTCGGCCCGCTCGCCTACACACTTTATGCGATGCTTTAGTGTGCGTAAATCGCTTTATTTCGCCGAATTGAGTCGTTTGCGCACATCTAAAATCACCTACTATGCTGCAGAAGCAAGCAGAAACAGTGTGCACGAAACGTGTCGGCCCGCTCGCCTACACACTTTATGCGATGCTTTAGTGTGCGTAAATCGCTTTATTTCGCCGAATTGAGTCGTTTGCGCACATCTAAAATCACCTACTATGCTGCAGAAGCAAGCAGAAACAGTGTGCACGAAACGTGTCGGCCCGCTCGCCTACACACTTTATGCGATGCTTTAGTGTGCGTAAATCGCTTTATTTCGCCGAATTGAGTCGTTTGCGCACATCTAAAATCACCTACTATGCTGCAGAAGCAAGCAGAAACAGTGTGCACGAAACGTGTCGGCCCGCTCGCCTACACACTTTATGCGATGCTTTAGTGTGCGTAAATCGCTTTATTTCGCCGAATTGAGTCGTTTGCGCACATCTAAAATCACCTACTATGCTGCAGAAGCAAGCAGAAACAGTGTGCACGAAACGTGTCGGCCCGCTCGCCTACACACTTTATGCGATGCTTTAGTGTGCGTAAATCGCTTTATTTCGCCGAATTGAGTCGTTTGCGCACATCTAAAATCACCTACTATGCTGCAGAAGCAAGCAGAAACAGTGTGCACGAAACGTGTCGGCCCGCTCGCCTACACACTTTATGCGATGCTTTAGTGTGCGTAAATCGCTTTATTTCGCCGAATTGAGTCGTTTGCGCACATCTAAAATCACCTACTATGCTGCAGAAGCAAGCAGAAACAGTGTGCACGAAACGTGTCGGCCCGCTCGCCTACACACTTTATGCGATGCTTTAGTGTGCGTAAATCGCTTTATTTCGCCGAATTGAGTCGTTTGCGCACATCTAAAATCACCTACTATGCTGCAGAAGCAAGCAGAAACAGTGTGCACGAAACGTGTCGGCCCGCTCGCCTACACACTTTATGCGATGCTTTAGTGTGCGTAAATCGCTTTATTTCGCCGAATTGAGTCGTTTGCGCACATCTAAAATCACCTACTATGCTGCAGAAGCAAGCAGAAACAGTGTGCACGAAACGTGTCGGCCCGCTCGCCTACACACTTTATGCGATGCTTTAGTGTGCGTAAATCGCTTTATTTCGCCGAATTGAGTCGTTTGCGCACATCTAAAATCACCTACTATGCTGCAGAAGCAAGCAGAAACAGTGTGCACGAAACGTGTCGGCCCGCTCGCCTACACACTTTATGCGATGCTTTAGTGTGCGTAAATCGCTTTATTTCGCCGAATTGAGTCGTTTGCGCACATCTAAAATCACCTACTATGCTGCAGAAGCAAGCAGAAACAGTGTGCACGAAACGTGTCGGCCCGCTCGCCTACACACTTTATGCGATGCTTTAGTGTGCGTAAATCGCTTTATTTCGCCGAATTGAGTCGTTTGCGCACATCTAAAATCACCTACTATGCTGCAGAAGCAAGCAGAAACAGTGTGCACGAAACGTGTCGGCCCGCTCGCCTACACACTTTATGCGATGCTTTAGTGTGCGTAAATCGCTTTATTTCGCCGAATTGAGTCGTTTGCGCACATCTAAAATCACCTACTATGCTGCAGAAGCAAGCAGAAACAGTGTGCACGAAACGTGTCGGCCCGCTCGCCTACACACTTTATGCGATGCTTTAGTGTGCGTAAATCGCTTTATTTCGCCGAATTGAGTCGTTTGCGCACATCTAAAATCACCTACTATGCTGCAGAAGCAAGCAGAAACAGTGTGCACGAAACGTGTCGGCCCGCTCGCCTACACACTTTATGCGATGCTTTAGTGTGCGTAAATCGCTTTATTTCGCCGAATTGAGTC
Source organism: Macrostomum cliftonense (assembly GCA_950096795.1). Classification (NCBI taxonomy): domain Eukaryota; kingdom Metazoa; phylum Platyhelminthes; family Macrostomidae; genus Macrostomum; species Macrostomum cliftonense. The sequence continues at coordinate 54,304 of CATNEM010000286.1, read as the reverse complement.
GTTTGCGCACATCTAAAATCACCTACTATGCTGCAGAAGCAAGCAGAAACAGTGTGCACGAAACGTGTCGGCCCGCTCGCCTACACACTTTATGCGATGCTTTAGTGTGCGTAAATCGCTTTATTTCGCCGAATTGAGTCGTTTGCGCACATCTAAAATCACCTACTATGCTGCAGAAGCAAGCAGAAACAGTGTGCACGAAACGTGTCGGCCCGCTCGCCTACACACTTTATGCGATGCTTTAGTGTGCGTAAATCGCTTTATTTCGCCGAATTGAGTCGTTTGCGCACATCTAAAACCACCTACTATGCTGCAGAAGCAAGCAGAAACAGTGTGCACGAAACGTGTCGGCCCGCTCGCCTACACACTTTATGCGATGCTTTAGTGTGCGTAAATCGCTTTATTTCGCCGAATTGAGTCGTTTGCGCACATCTAAAATCACCTACTATGCTGCAGAAGCAAGCAGAAACAGTGTGCACGAAACGTGTCGGCCCGCTCGCCTACACACTTTATGCGATGCTTTAGTGTGCGTAAATCGCTTTATTTCGCCGAATTGAGTCGTTTGCGCACATCTAAAATCACCTACTATGCTGCAGAAGCAAGCAGAAACAGTGTGCACGAAACGTGTCGGCCCGCTCGCCTACACACTTTATGCGATGCTTTAGTGTGCGTAAATCGCTTTATTTCGCCGAATTGAGTCGTTTGCGCACATCTAAAATCACCTACTATGCTGCAGAAGCAAGCAGAAACAGTGTGCACGAAACGTGTCGGCCCGCTCGCCTACACACTTTATGCGATGCTTTAGTGTGCGTAAATCGCTTTATTTCGCCGAATTGAGTCGTTTGCGCACATCTAAAATCACCTACTATGCTGCAGAAGCAAGCAGAAACAGTGTGCACGAAACGTGTCGGCCCGCTCGCCTACACACTTTATGCGATGCTTTAGTGTGCGTAAATCGCTTTATTTCGCCGAATTGAGTCGTTTGCGCACATCTAAAATCACCTACTATGCTGCAGAAGCAAGCAGAAACAGTGTGCACGAAACGTGTCGGCCCGCTCGCCTACACACTTTATGCGATGCTTTAGTGTGCGTAAATCGCTTTATTTCGCCGAATTGAGTCGTTTGCGCACATCTAAAATCACCTACTATGCTGCAGAAGCAAGCAGAAACAGTGTGCACGAAACGTGTCGGCCCGCTCGCCTACACACTTTATGCGATGCTTTAGTGTGCGTAAATCGCTTTATTTCGCCGAATTGAGTCGTTTGCGCACATCTAAAATCACCTACTATGCTGCAGAAGCAAGCAGAAACAGTGTGCACGAAACGTGTCGGCCCGCTCGCCTACACACTTTATGCGATGCTTTAGTGTGCGTAAATCGCTTTATTTCGCCGAATTGAGTCGTTTGCGCACATCTAAAATCACCTACTATGCTGCAGAAGCAAGCAGAAACAGTGTGCACGAAACGTGTCGGCCCGCTCGCCTACACACTTTATGCGATGCTTTAGTGTGCGTAAATCGGTTTATTTCGCCGAATTGAGTCGTTTGCGCACATCTAAAATCACCTACTATGCTGCAGAAGCAAGCAGAAACAGTGTGCACGAAACGTGTCGGCCCGCTCGCCTACACACTTTATGCGATGCTTTAGTGTGCGTAAATCGCTTTATTTCGCCGAATTGAGTCGTTTGCGCACATCTAAAATCACCTACTATGCTGCAGAAGCAAGCAGAAACAGTGTGCACGAAACGTGTCGGCCCGCTCGCCTACACACTTTATGCGATGCTTTAGTGTGCGTAAATCGCTTTATTTCGCCGAATTGAGTCGTTTGCGCACATCTAAAATCACCTACTATGCTGCAGAAGCAAGCAGAAACAGTGTGCACGAAACGTGTCGGCCCGCTCGCCTACACACTTTATGCGATGCTTTAGTGTGCGTAAATCGCTTTATTTCGCCGAATTGAGTCGTTTGCGCACATCTAAAATCACCTACTATGCTGCAGAAGCAAGCAGAAACAGTGTGCACGAAACGTGTCGGCCCGCTCGCCTACACACTTTATGCGATGCTTTAGTGTGCGTAAATCGCTTTATTTCGCCGAATTGAGTCGTTTGCGCACATCTAAAATCACCTACTATGCTGCAGAAGCAAGCAGAAACAGTGTGCACGAAACGTGTCGGCCCGCTCGCCTACACACTTTATGCGATGCTTTAGTGTGCGTAAATCGCTTTATTTCGCCGAATTGAGTCGTTTGCGCACATCTAAAATCACCTACTATGCTGCAGAAGCAAGCAGAAACAGTGTGCACGAAACGTGTCGGCCCGCTCGCCTACACACTTTATGCGATGCTTTAGTGTGCGTAAATCGCTTTATTTCGCCGAATTGAGTCGTTTGCGCACATCTAAAATCACCTACTATGCTGCAGAAGCAAGCAGAAACAGTGTGCACGAAACGTGTCGGCCCGCTCGCCTACACACTTTATGCGATGCTTTAGTGTGCGTAAATCGCTTTATTTCGCCGAATTGAGTCGTTTGCGCACATCTAAAATCACCTACTATGCTGCAGAAGCAAGCAGAAACAGTGTGCACGAAACGTGTCGGCCCGCTCGCCTACACACTTTATGCGATGCTTTAGTGTGCGTAAATCGCTTTATTTCGCCGAATTGAGTCGTTTGCGCACATCTAAAATCACCTACTATGCTGCAGAAGCAAGCAGAAACAGTGTGCACGAAACGTGTCGGCCCGCTCGCCTACACACTTTATGCGATGCTTTAGTGTGCGTAAATCGCTTTATTTCGCCGAATTGAGTCGTTTGCGCACATCTAAAATCACCTACTATGCTGCAGAAGCAAGCAGAAACAGTGTGCACGAAACGTGTCGGCCCGCTCGCCTACACACTTTATGCGATGCTTTAGTGTGCGTAAATCGCTTTATTTCGCCGAATTGAGTCGTTTGCGCACATCTAAAATCACCTACTATGCTGCAGAAGCAAGCAGAAACAGTGTGCACGAAACGTGTCGGCCCGCTCGCCTACACACTTTATGCGATGCTTTAGTGTGCGTAAATCGCTTTATTTCGCCGAATTGAGTCGTTTGCGCACATCTAAAATCACCTACTATGCTGCAGAAGCAAGCAGAAACAGTGTGCACGAAACGTGTCGGCCCGCTCGCCTACACACTTTATGCGATGCTTTAGTGTGCGTAAATCGCTTTATTTCGCCGAATTGAGTCGTTTGCGCACATCTAAAATCACCTACTATGCTGCAGAAGCAAGCAGAAACAGTGTGCACGAAACGTGTCGGCCCGCTCGCCTACACACTTTATGCGATGCTTTAGTGTGCGTAAATCGGTTTATTTCGCCGAATTGAGTCGTTTGCGCACATCTAAAATCACCTACTATGCTGCAGAAGCAAGCAGAAACAGTGTGCACGAAACGTGTCGGCCCGCTCGCCTACACACTTTATGCGATGCTTTAGTGTGCGTAAATCGCTTTATTTCGCCGAATTGAGTCGTTTGCGCACATCTAAAATCACCTACTATGCTGCAGAAGCAAGCAGAAACAGTGTGCACGAAACGTGTCGGCCCGCTCGCCTACACACTTTATGCGATGCTTTAGTGTGCGTAAATCGCTTTATTTCGCCGAATTGAGTCGTTTGCGCACATCTAAAATCACCTACTATGCTGCAGAAGCAAGCAGAAACAGTGTGCACGAAACGTGTCGGCCCGCTCGCCTACACACTTTATGCGATGCTTTAGTGTGCGTAAATCGCTTTATTTCGCCGAATTGAGTCGTTTGCGCACATCTAAAATCACCTACTATGCTGCAGAAGCAAGCAGAAACAGTGTGCACGAAACGTGTCGGCCCGCTCGCCTACACACTTTATGCGATGCTTTAGTGTGCGTAAATCGCTTTATTTCGCCGAATTGAGTCGTTTGCGCACATCTAAAATCACCTACTATGCTGCAGAAGCAAGCAGAAACAGTGTGCACGAAACGTGTCGGCCCGCTCGCCTACACACTTTATGCGATGCTTTAGTGTGCGTAAATCGCTTTATTTCGCCGAATTGAGTCGTTTGCGCACATCTAAAATCACCTACTATGCTGCAGAAGCAAGCAGAAACAGTGTGCACGAAACGTGTCGGCCCGCTCGCCTACACACTTTATGCGATGCTTTAGTGTGCGTAAATCGCTTTATTTCGCCGAATTGAGTCGTTTGCGCACATCTAAAATCACCTACTATGCTGCAGAAGCAAGCAGAAACAGTGTGCACGAAACGTGTCGGCCCGCTCGCCTACACACTTTATGCGATGCTTTAGTGTGCGTAAATCGCTTTATTTCGCCGAATTGAGTCGTTTGCGCACATCTAAAATCACCTACTATGCTGCAGAAGCAAGCAGAAACAGTGTGCACGAAACGTGTCGGCCCGCTCGCCTACACACTTTATGCGATGCTTTAGTGTGCGTAAATCGCTTTATTTCGCCGAATTGAGTCGTTTGCGCACATCTAAAATCACCTACTATGCTGCAGAAGCAAGCAGAAACAGTGTGCACGAAACGTGTCGGCCCGCTCGCCTACACACTTTATGCGATGCTTTAGTGTGCGTAAATCGCTTTATTTCGCCGAATTGAGTCGTTTGCGCACATCTAAAATCACCTACTATGCTGCAGAAGCAAGCAGAAACAGTGTGCACGAAACGTGTCGGCCCGCTCGCCTACACACTTTATGCGATGCTTTAGTGTGCGTAAATCGCTTTATTTCGCCGAATTGAGTCGTTTGCGCACATCTAAAATCACCTACTATGCTGCAGAAGCAAGCAGAAACAGTGTGCACGAAACGTGTCGGCCCGCTCGCCTACACACTTTATGCGATGCTTTAGTGTGCGTAAATCGCTTTATTTCGCCGAATTGAGTCGTTTGCGCACATCTAAAAGTAGAATGCAAGACGGGGCTTCTAGGACAGAACTTTTCACGTCCATCATAATCTACATTCTTTAAATTTATTATGCCCGCACAGTTAGAAAAAATAGGGGGATCGACTTTCATGGAAAAACATCCATCATAATCTAGATTCTTTTAACTTATTATGCCTACATAAAAAATGAAAATTAGGGGTTGACTTTCACGGATAACCATTCAACGTAATCTAGATTCTTTAAACTTAGTTAATCCCAAAGAAATCGAAAAAAAGTCACCTTAAAAATCTTTGAAAAAAAAATCATAATCGATAATCCATTACTTTTTACATCCTAGCGAGTTCAATGCACCTCCTGCTTTCATCCGGAGACACTGAACCTAAGCCTCATTCTAGCAACTTAAAGACATTCAAGCAACAACTCAGGGTACTCACCCCGAAAAAAAAAATTTTACATTCTCAATAAAAATGCTTCCAATCGTCTCTCCAAGTTCTTACTACAAACCGCATGAACCCAATTACAAATCTAAGTACCAATGCAAGAAGGAATGTACAGATTATATGAAAAAATTCTGGCCTAACATTGAACCAACCATCCTGAATCTTAATCAAGCGGTTAAGACTCACTGGCATTATTTACATGGGGTAACTATTAAAGATTACGACAGCTACTATAACTTTGCAGAAATTATTAAGCAACTGTAAAGCATAGCTGCAACTCTACTACTATTATTAGCAACTGTAAGTCATGGAAAATTAGGCCAAAAACGGAGGCCGAGGCCAACTTTTTGAAAAATAAATTCGCAAATCTGGCCTCGGTTCTGGCCTCGTTTTGTGGCCGCGTACATTCTCTCCACGCGCGCCGCTAAAAATAACTTCTATACTGGGCGAATTTCTCTACCCCTTTTTTAGCAGTCTTCCCAATTCCTTACTTAGAGAAACGACCAAAGGGAAGAAAAGGGCGAGCAATGTGAGCCGAGATTGCTGACTCAGGCTTTAGGGGAAGAGCAGTGAGCTTCTCTCCCTGTCTATCCGAATAGCTACTTTTCTTTCCCACAAGCTCGGGCGTATAGTCTACGTAGTCCACACATCTTTCACACACAGTGTACACTGAGTTTCCATGGTGTATTTCCACGGTGTATTTATTGATCCTCCCTTCCGTCACATACCAAAGAACAGCTAGCTTCGCTCGTATTCAGCAAAGTTTAAACTCAAATTTATCAAAACACTTGACAATGGCAGCGCGTACTGGAATCTCGGATGAGCTCGCAGCTCTTTCGGCAACTTCAACTCTAACTATTTCGTCACAAGAAGAGCTAGAGCTTCTCGACGAGACGCAACAGACGCAAAAGACGCAACAAAAGGAAACACTAGATGAGGCGCTAAAGCTTTTTAACGACATGTTTAACAATCTACCAACCAAGAAAAAAGAGCAATGGAAGGAGAAAAAAGACAATATCGTTTTAAAACTCAAAGCGGCTTTTGAGGACGAGACTGAGGATGATGAGGAGGAAGATTTAACGGAGGAAGAGAAGCAGAAAATCAAAGCTGAAAAGAAAAAAGAGCTGGTAAATCAACTCAAGGACGAGTTAAAGGCCAAAGTTATTAAAGGCTCTCTTGTACACTCAACTGAAATCTATGGGTGTACATACACGAAAAGAGAGTCACTCAAGACTGCTCGTGACCATCTTGCCGAAATCAACCGACGCATCGACCAAAACCACAAAAATATAATCTACTTTGCTGTTCTGGCCGGCCAAGTCGTCAATACTGTTCGAGAGAAATATAAGGGAAAAAGAAAGTTGTTTCTGAACTGGTTGGCGACGAACGAAAAGGTGATAATGATGAAGAAGTCAAAGGCATACTTTTACATGAAACTGGCGACCGTGGCTGAGAGATTTCCTACAATCCAGCAACTCTCTCTGCCTTTAAGGAAAATGCAGTCAATTTTGCCTCTACTGCCGGAAATTTGCTTTCACGACGAAACGTTTTGGACGAATCTTCAATAAACTTCATTCATTCTAAGAATTTTTGCTATCAAATTATTCTACGCCTGTATAAATGATTTAACTCCCGCTGCTACGGTAGTATATTTTTACTGCTAGAATACGTTTGGACCTTTTTTCCAACGCCGTTGGAATTTTTTGAGTCGCCACTGTGAACATAATAAATCAGAAGACCAGAATGACATAAGAAGGTCATTTGATTCCAACGCCGTTGGAATTTTTTGGCTAGCCTGTTTAATCATTAAAGCATGAGTTACTATTGCATAGCCTTCTGTATTCCGATTTCTTTTAGGAGTCTTCCCATTTCCTTATTTGGCGCGTGCAATACGAAACCAGCGGACTCACTACCCAAGCAGCCGCCAACCCCCAGCCCTAGCTTAGTCTTTCCAAAAATGATTCCTTTAACTAACTTACGCGCAATACTTTCTCTTAACCCGCTCGATGCTCCCATATTGTCTAGCCTTTTAAGCATCTCTTTATCCCATCGGTGTTTTTCATTTGGGAAGTCGCGATACTTTATATCGTGTTCCATACACACCTCGTCAAGTTCATCTACAGGCTCATGACCTGGATTAGGCACATTGTTAGAATCTAATTGTATTTCAAGAGGGTTCAAAGGTCCGCAATACTTATATCCAGGGATTGTCCAACCTTGGCTTGGCTTCGGAAGCTTTTCGATTATTCCGTGAATGTCTGGCATTTTTATTTAAAATAAAATAAAAAAATAATGACTGAGAACAAATTACAAGCAATCTATTACCGTGACAGCGGTTATTTTATCGGAAATAATGCCGTCTCCAAATTAACAGAACTTAGTAAAGAACCAAAACAAATAGTAGAAAAATGGCTGTCTAAACAGGCTGTTTATCAAGTCTATTTCCCACCTGTTAAATTTACAAGACCCCACTTCAACATCTATAAGCCTAACGAGGCGCACCAAGCTGATCTTCTGTTTCTCCCAAACGATTCTGGGTATAAGTACGCTCTTACAGTTATTGATGTAGCTTCGCGTTATAAAGAAGCAAGACCGCTGAAAACAAAGAAGTCAGAAGTTGTAGCAACTGCCTTTCAAGATATTTATAAAAATTCACCTTTAACCTTCCCAGAAACATTGATGACCGATCCGGGTAAAGAATTCATGGGTCGAGTTAAAACTCTAATGCAAAAAAATAATAAAAAAATTCGTTACGGTAGAACCGAGCTTCACAGAGATCAAGCCTTCGTCGAAAGATTTAATCTAACTTTAGCCAAGCGACTTTTTACTAAGCAGACAGCAGAGGAGCTCAAACTGAAGAGCGGACAATACTACACCAAATGGAAAGACCAACTCCCAGTAGTAATCAGTCAGCTTAACAATGAAGTTTCTCGCATGACAGGCCTAAAACCTTCAATTGCAATTAAACAAGACAAAGTTCAGCTTAAATCTCCCAATCCACAACAAAGAAATTATCCAAAGCTCCCAGGAGTTTATTCTCCGGAAATTCTCACAAATTCTGAGTTTGTTCGATTCCTTTACCTGCCGGGAGAATTAGAAAAGGACACAAAGAGAAGAGCAACTGACCCCCATTTCAGTCTAGATGTACATAAAATAGACAGGCACTTTACAACAGCAACCGGTGAGTATTACTTTCTTTCTCAAGCCTTTAATCCTAAATCCCCTACAAGATCATTTGCCAGAGCAGAACTTCTCGTCATTCCAAGTGACACAGAAATAAATTGAAAAAATAAATTTAAAATAAAAATGTACAAAAAATGATCGAAACCAGAACAGTTAATAAAATTAGCAAAATCATCGACTCTAAACAACCAGGTTTCGTAACTATTAAGGGCATGAAAGTGAAAGTCGATCCGTTACAGCAGCAAATCCATTGTAAAGATTGCAATAACCACACCCACAACCCCCGCAGCATTACAGATGAAAAGACAGGTGGAATCCTGCCTCTCGCTGCACTGATTCCAATCATTGCGGGTGCAGTTAGTGCAGCAGGTGGTGTTGCTGGAGGTGTTGCAACGGCTGTGAAAGCGGGCAATGACAGGGCTCACCAGTTAGAGATGCAGAAAATCGCGAGAGAAAAGGGAGTCACAATTAAGGCGGGTGAAGGCTGCCCCTTGGAAACCTTCGCAACTAATCCTAATACTAATCCCTGGGAAAACGAAAAAATTTCAAAATCCGACGTCATAAAAGCTATAATGACATTGCATAAAGCAGGATTTACAATGCTCCGGATGTGAAAAGATAAAAGCAGGGATCTGATCAGTAATACTCAAATTAATCAAAAGTTGTTAGTCCAGAGAAGTTCAAGCAAAAGCTGAGGGTGACCACCCAAAAATTTTTTTTAAACTTATATAAAAAAATGCCGAAAGCAAATCCAGCAAAAGATTCTGTAAACTCTTATTTTTCCCAAAGCCAAAATCTTTCATTTCAGGACAAAAGCAAATATCTTCAAGAACTTTGTAAGCAAAAGTTCAATACAGACCCAGGATACCTAGGCAGCTATGAGAAACAATTAGAAGTAATAAAGCAACTACAGTCATCAGATCAGTACACCCCAGTAAAAAACCCAGCAGCTGAACACCAACAGAAGAGCCGCAACCTAGTTAACAAGTACCAAACTCTCACAGGGCAAAATGTACCTAAATACCCACAGAATAAACAGGAACAGGATGACCTGGAAAGAACAATCGACCAAATTGAGTCAGAGATGAACCAAGAAGACATTCAATTTGCAAAGAGAACTTTTACAGACCACTACATAGAGTACACCATTCCCGCCAAACACAACACAGCAACATCCCCAACAACATCCAACACAACAACGACACCTGACATAAATGACTTTAGAGATGACATTCAATCAGTTATTAATCACACACTGAAAACACGCAAAACCTTCAAGCTTCAGCTCTCGTTTTTATTAGAATTTTATATGCCTACGAAACCTACTGAACATCTTGAATATTACATGACCAGTAAGGCATCACCCTTTAGTCCAACCGATTCACCAGACCCTTTTCTACAAGAAGTTAGTAAAAAGATTGACGCCTTTACATCAAGAGGTTCTGGTTGGGTTGTTACTGGAATTCGAAAAGTTTCAGCTATGATTTTCAAATTCGATCCCCTTAAAGCTTCTTCTTACCTGGAGCTGCCAACAAAGCTCGCCAATAAAAAGGCCTGTATCAACGTGAAGAACTATGACAACTGCTGCGCTTTATGGGCGGTTTTGTCAGCATTATTGTACGACAAGGATAGAGCCCATCCTGAAAGAACTTCACATTATAAGACGTACTTTGACAAGTATTTTACCAAGTGTATCAGCAAAGGAATATTATTTGAGAAAGGAGGTTTAGCAGTCTCTCAAATCCCCAAACTAGAGGAAGTGTTTAATAATAAAATCAGAATCACCGTCTTCGAGTGGAATGAAAGCAAAGAGAAAGTTGAAATTGTTAGGAGTAGCAAGAATATTCTAGACGAAGACCCGACCCGACACCCAGCAGCCAGGCGCACTGATGTCGATCTTCTAATAATTGGAAACTTACAGTCTGAAGCCCATTATGTTTGGATTAAAGATCTTTCCAAGCTAATTCACAAGCAAATGACCAACCACAAAGAAGCCGTATCTATCTGCAGATTGTGTCTGAAGTATTATTGTGGTGGTAAAGAAACTCGGGAGGCAAAACTCACAGAGCATGAACTCACCTGTGAGGACCATCCAACTAACTGCTCTCTTCCTTTCGGTAACCGGAAGTATTTACGGTTTAAAAATTATCACAAGATGGAGAAACTTCCCTTTATTGTATTTGCCGACTTTGAATGTTCAATTCTCGAAAATAGAACCACAAAGACCCCCGATGCCCCCACAAAGCACGTCCCAAATTCAGTAGCATACGTTTGCATTGGAAATCTTGGACATCTAGGAAATTCTGATATCATAGAGTATAACCACTTCTTTGGGGAAGACTGTGTTAAACAGTTTATATTTAGAATGCTAGAGTTACGTAGAACATTTAGCGCAATCCCACCTGTGCCAATCAATATGACCGATCAGGATGAGATCAATTTTCAATCGGCAACCCATTGCTACATATGTAGAAAATCATTTGAAGACAGTTTAAAGAATCCGAAAGTTAGAGACCATTCGCACATTCAAGGAAATTTCAGAGGTGCCGCACACAACACCTGCAACCTAAAGCTAAAAAATAACATCCACGATTTAAACATTTTTCTTCATAACGCTCGCTCATACGACCTGCACCTAATTGTTGAAAGAATAGGTGAAATAGAGGGCATTCACCTCGACTGCATAGCTGAGAACAAGGAAAAGTTTAAATGCCTCAATATCAAAGAGGTGGGGGCGTCCGGTTCACTAAGTGGTTCTTCTGGTTTGGTTAAAATCAAGGATTCTTATCAGTTCCTAGCAGCCAGTCTAGACGCATTAAGTAAAAATCTAACAGATGAGCAATGCACTTATACAAAAATCCTGGCCAAAATATTAGCAAACCAAGATCCCGTGTCTTTCAAGCTACTCAGAAAGAAAGGCTTCTACCCTTATGAGTATGTGACCGGTTCGCACGCTTTTGAAAAGCACGTCTTTGAAGGCGAACTTCCACCAAAAGAAAAGTTCTTCTCTCAGCTAACAAACTCAGGAATTTCTGACAATGACTATGAGCACGCACAAGCAGTCTACAAACATTTCAAATGTCAAAACTTTTTTCAATACCATTTGATTTATCTTTACACTGATGTTTTTCTTTTGGCCGACGTGTTTCAAACCTTCAGAAACACCTGGTACACAGCATATGGTCTTGATCCCGCACATTATGTAAGTTTACCTGCCACCAGCTGGGAATCTCTACTTAAAATGAAATGGGATGAAAACCCAGACTGGTATGTTGAACTTCTAACCGACATTGACATGTACAATTTTATAGACACAGCGAAAAGAGGCGGCATATCAATTTGCGTGAACAGATATGGAAAGGCAAACAATCCATATCTCGAATCATATGACCCAACGAAACCCTCAAATTATATAGTTTATTTAGACGCCAACAATCTCTATGGCTGGGCAATGAGTCAAGACTTACCTGTGAGAGACTTCCAGTGGCTCCCCGTATCACAAATAAACCCAGCGTTTTCGATACCTGCGATTTACGAGGTTGACGTAGAAATTCCCTATGAACTCCATGATCATTTCTCTGACTTTGCGCCATTCCCAGAGAATATTAACTGCCCGAAGATTATCGAGCACCCAGATGGCTCGTGGAACCTGTCAACAGAAAACGAACACACAGCTAAACTTACCCAAAACCTACACAACAAGACTCGCTACAAAATTCATTATAAGCTGCTACAGTACTTCATATCCTTAGGCTGTAGGGTCACAAATGTACATAGGGCCCTCAAATTTACAGAAGAAGCATGGATGAAACCCTACATAGAAAAGAACACCCAGTTCAGGGCCAAAGCAACCAACAACTTTGACAAGGATCTGTTCAAGCTGGCAAACAACTCTGTATACGGCAAGACTCTTGAAAATGAGCGCAACCGCACGAATCTTAAACTCGTCACCGTTCATGAGCGTGACATCATTCAGAGAAATATTTCTAAACCGACTTTTAAGGAACTTCACGTCTTCAACGATTACTTAGGGGCTGTTCTATTCTATAAGACAAAAGCAACACTTTGCAAACCTATATTTACAGGTGTCACTGTACTTGATGAATCGAAGCGTCTTATGTACAGTTTCTTCTATGACATGAAACGACAATACGGGGATCGGTTAAAACTTCTTTACACTGACACTGACTCCCTAATTCTAGACATTCAGACTGGGGACATCTATCAGGACATGCTTGAACAAAAAGACCTTTATGATTTGTCAGAGTACATAGAATCATTTAAAACTTTGAAAGGTGATCAAGTGTTCGACCCATCCAATAAAAAAGTAATTGGTAAAATGAAAGATGAAAAGGCAGGTGATGTTATCTCCGAGTTTATTGGTTTGAGATCAAAATCCTATTTTGTAAAATGCGGTGAAAGCGATGAAAGCGATGAATCAGGAAAAATAATTAAGAAGTCCAAGGGAATTCCAAAGCATGTAGTTAAGAACTCTCTACATGAAGAAGCCTACAGAGACGCCCTGTTACATAATAAGAAAACTTTACACGAGTTTGTAAAAATTCAGTCTAAGAACCATGATGTTTTTACAATAACCCAGAAAAAAATAGGTCTGTCAGGCGCAGATAACAAGAGGGTTGTCTTTCAAGACAATGTTACAAGTCTTCCATTTGGGCACTGGAGACTGAAAACGTAGACTAAATAAAAAAAAATAATGAAAAAAAAATAATGACGACAAATATTTTTCTGGAACAGTTGGCAAAAGAACTAGAAATCCCAAACTTTAGAGGCGTCTTTATGAAGGATACATTACCTGAATCCCACGCACTGAAAGAGTGTGGCATCATGAACTTTGACACTGCTGAGAAACCAGGGTCTCACTGGGTTTGCTGGGTGATTGATCCAAACAGAAAGCATAAGTACTACTACTTTGATAGCTATGGGACGGCTGTTCCTGATGAGCTAAGGGAATATATGGAAGCTCGGTCGACACTCGGAAATAACAAGGAACCTCCAAAAATCTACCGCTCAGACTTTATGCTGCAGGGGCTTAGAAGTGATATTTGCGGAGAGCTGTGTATGACTGTTTTATATGCAATGACTAAGACTCGAAAAAGCTACAGGGAAATCATTTTAAGTTTAAATGTTTGAATTCAGTTTTTTTTTATTTTTTTTAGTTTTTCTTCGAAGCGTGTTTGATTGCATAGTTTTTGAAGACAGTTTCGATATCATTTCTCAATTGGCTCATATCATCAATGCTATTCAAATTCAGACGTACATGTTGCTCACTAAGCTGCTCATAAAGTTTTTGAATGCTTTGAAACTCGTCCTCTGAAATGAACTTGTCTTCTATTGCTTTTGAAATATACCCGGTGATAGAAGACTGGATGCTTTTCTGTTTTGCTTGCATTTCCTGCAGATGCTTTAGCTTCTGGCGTCTGTTTCGAGTTAGAGCTCCTGTAACCGCTGAAATGAGCCCACACGAGGCCCCAATAATTCCAAGTGGAATAGCGATTGGTGCGGTGATAATAGGAAGTGTAGAAACAGCAGCTGCAGATCCGCTTAGAATTGACACTGACCCGAGAACAATATTAATATACTCGAAAGCTTGACACTGGCTGTTGAAGCGTTTCAGTTTTTTAGAGTTTTTCATAAGGGCGGTTTCAATGTCATTTCGCATTTTCTGAATCTCTACAAGTCGGAACTGTTGAGAGTTGCAGGTAAAAGTATTGATTGTAGGATAGAGATTTTGTACGATGGGTTGGTTCAATTGCTGATTTGATTGGTATTGTTGACTTTTCGAATACTGGGGTGCACTAGGTGTTACAGGTGCCATATTTGGTGCCATATTTGGTGCCATATTTGGTGCCATAGGCGGGTCATACAGAGAATCATTTTCGGCCATTTTTTATAGGTAAAAAAAATAATTTTTCTATTTTACGATGCCCTCTGCACTTATGTTGCTTTTCGTACAATCTCCTCTGAAGTGTTAGCTCGCCGCCTAGCCAATAGGGCGTCTTCAATGTCAATGTCAGGGAGATTGTGCTGTCGTTCCAGGCGACTAATTCGTCTCAAAGTTTTCCCCCACTTGTTATAAATTCTATCCAGATAGAGCGTATGCGTGGCAACATCTCTTTCTATCTTTTTTATTTTTGCAACATTTTGATTAATGGTTGTTCTCCAAGTGGTAAATAAGGCATCAGTCTCTGCTTGTGAATAGGAATCAAGGATGTCTCGCTTTTTATTAATCGCTGTTCTTATAGCAATGTCTTTTGCATTGATTTCCGATCTGAGAGTTTGAGCTAGAGTCTCAACGATGGCGGTCAGCTTTGCTATTTTTGCCCGCAAGTCTTCAATGTTTATTTGATGATGGTGTGCTGACCGTTCCAATGGTTTTAAGCGGCCTTTGATTGGTCCGATCTCCGGGATTTTTTCGTCAACGTTAATGTAGCGCCTGTCAAGGAAAGCAAGCGAGTGTGCAGTGGAGCCACTAGTAGATTCACCAGCAAAGTTTATGGACATTTTTGTTTGTTTTTTTGTTTTATTTTTGAAAAAGAATTAGGCTACTGTTCTTTTCTCTTTGTTAATCATCACGAACTGATAAGGTTTATTCCACTTCTCAAAGCATAGGTTAACAAATTCTTCCTGCGATACCTTGTGTGCTACCTTTCGACCATCGTCCTTTCGATCAAATGGAGGCTTAGTAAAATGGGCAGGAGCAATCACCTCGTTACTTAACCTCTTCAGTCGGTCTTGCGGTATGGTTGGGAACAAGAGGATCAGATTGCAGTTCCCACGAATAGTTTTGTTTGGCAACTCAAACCAGTTTTGGGTAATATAGATTACATTACAGTTGTTGTGACGACCCCTGGTGAAATAGTTTTCAATTTGCTTCTGGGGCCCTGTCATGCAGTCATCAAAGACAATCAAGTGCTTCCTTCCCTTTTCCAGTTCATCAGGCTGAGGGAGAAGTTTAGTTTTAGGATCAATTTGCGGGTCCCCATATGTAAACACTTTAATGTCGTGCCACTTTTCATTATCTGGGATATGGCTAGCATATTCTCTGGCGACAATTTCTGGATCACTGGGCAGCTTGGATTGGTTGTTAAAGCACTGAATGATATGCTCCTTTGTAAGTTTGTTCTGTAGACCTGCAATCAACATCTTATACTCATCTTGATACAGAGTGGGTGAGTAGATGTGCAGTGTGTCATAGTCAAGAAATCCTGGTCTCAGAAGCATGTTAAAGATTCTGAATGTCTTCCCTGAGCCTGATTCTCCAACAACAATACATCTGAAGTGACTAGGAATTGCCTCGTTATGATTAAATTTGATTTGGTTCCGAGTCCAATGAGGATTGAAATCATTTGAAAAATCCATTTTTATACGATAAAAAATTTTTGCATAATTATTTTGCAATCTAACTTTGCAATGATTGATGTGGGCCTGTGTGTCTTTTGGGATTTTATGTGTCTTTTTGGGGGCCTGTGTGTCTTTTTCGGGGGCCTGTGTGTCTTTTTGCTATTAGTCTTGTACCCCCACATGTCTTGTACCCCCGGAAAGCACCTTAGTCATATTTAAAACCGCTGCCTTTTTTAAGATCGGCTCTCATCTTAGCATAAACAGATGGATCAATGCTATCAGCGCTTGGTGCCAATGAATTTGGTGCGAGTGGTTGAACATTTTGTTGACCATCTGGTTTGCTTTGTTTAGGGGTTTTGGGGTCGCGGGTTTCAGTTATGGTGTCCTTGATCTTCTTCGCAGCTGTGACTACACTTCCCGCCGCCTCGGCAGCATTTTTAATATTTTCTTTGTTCTCACTGATGACTTTGAAAATCTTTGCCCCCTGGGCGATCAAATCAACAATACCATTACCCGATCGCTCTTTTCTTGGATAATGACCTGCTGGAAAAAGTCCAGATCCTCTTTTAATGAGCTTTAATTCATTCTCATCGTAGTATTTAGGGACGTCTTTTTCGAAGATTAGTGGCATTTTTTACGTGAAAAAAATTATTTTTTATTGAACCTTGAAAGTAAAAGTTCTCTTGCTCTTTTATCGATGTACTTCTTTTCTAGCATTTTATCAAGAATATGAACAAACTCTTTTCTATTCTCATCCTTTAAACCTGTCTTTGCTGCTCCTAGGAGAACGACTAGCCGCTTGTAGACTTCCGGCATCCCGGTGCCGGTTTTCCCGGTATTTGTGGAGCTTCCGGATTGAAATGAATCTTCTGTTGTAGTTGATGTCTCTGGTGATGTCTCTGGTGATGTTTCTGGTGTTCTTATGTCTTGCCTTGGTGTGAAAACTCTGTTTGAAATTCGCTGCATTCTATCTGGTGAGAATTGCTCTAGATGCCTCCATACTTGTGGATTTGCCGTTTTGTAATTAGCTACTTGAGTTGGATCTGCTGTCTCAAGTCGAGAGAGTACATCTTCTTCTGTTAATTTTTGAGGGCTTTGTTGCTGTTGAGGGGTCTCTTGATGCTGCTGAGGGGTCTCTTGTTGCTGTTGAGGGGTCTCTTGTTGCTGAGTGAGTTGCTTTTGCTGTTCCAGGTAATTTATGACTTCTAGCTGATCTGGCAGGTCAAACCATTGTTTAAAGTGCTTATACTTTCTAAAGCTGTTTAGGTTTACCCCATTGTCATGTAAAAATTTGAGTATATCAGGGACTTTAAGGATGTCTATGTCTCTTTGTAAAGCAAAAGTTACCAGTTCTTTATAATTTTTTAGCTGTTTCGCAGAAATAGTTTCTTGATTTTTAGTTATGAAGTTGAGCAATACTTGGGTGAAAGCAACCTTCTTTGAGGTGTTTTCTCCGACCCCGGCCGCGCCTTCTTTGATGACTCCAATACTTTCTTTCGTTATCTCAAGATGATAATCCACAGGATCAGTAGAAATATTTTTACGCCAGACACTAACACCAAAGACGCGTTTGCCTTCATATTCTACTGGCCCAAAGAAGTTATCTGTTACTTTTAATTTTTGCTGAGATGTTTCTTGCAAAGCCTGAGAATCTTGTGAGGCCGGTGGAATTTTATTCAGCGTATTCTGAAACTGGCTCTCTTGAATCTCATCAACAGCTTCCTTAACTGTTTCAATGGATTTCTTTGCTTCGGTGTATCCTGGTTTGTGAAACTCAGTGGCGGCTTGGATAAACTCATTGTAGGACTGCTGCTCTTTGTTAATTAACCCAGTGACTCGTTTTTCAGCTTCTGCGAGCTTCTCTAAGTCAGAGATGTAATGAGAATTTTTTCGCTTCATTTTTTTTATTTTAATTTTTAAACTAAAAAAATGAACGATCCTCTGACGCCAGTTTTCTATAAAATCAACAAGCCTATCTTGAGTGATGACAGCACAATCAAAGCGACTCAAGTAAGAGTCCCCAGTCATGAAAATCAGAATGAAACTAATTTGGGCCCCGGTCAAACGCTAACATTCACTTACACTGGGTGTTCATCTCTGGTCAGCGTTCACAGTCTAAGGAGCGGGTTTTACATGACATTCCAATACAAGACTAAAGGTGGTACAAATGCTGCTGGTGCTAATACTGACAAGCATGACGCTGATGTCACACTAATCAGCAACTTCTGGGCATACATGTTTAAGGAGTTAAGCGTGTCAAACGGGAGTACAGAGCTGGAGAGAATTGCCAACTTTGGTGTAGTGTATGACACTCATTGTCTCATTGAAAACCCAGATTTTATTCAACTTGGTAGCGGCGCTGGCTTCATCCCTAATGAGGAGAAAGGAGACGTAAATGATTCAGGTTATACAAAGAGAAAAGGGAGATATAACTATGCATTGACGGGTGCTGATGATGGTGCAAAGAATCCTCAGTATAGACATGTAGATATATTTGTACCTTTGAGATTCATGAGCGGGTTCTGCAATACTTTTAATCGCTTGACCAGCAACTTTAGTTACACATTTAGGCTTACCAGGGACGATCGCAACAGGAGTGTTTGGACAGGAGCTGAGCATACTAGAATGGAAGTTAAGCTAGCAGGAGTTGAGTTGTACTTGGAAATCATTGAACCAAAGACAGCACTGAAAGCTGAATATTTGAAGGCTATTGAAAAAGACATTGATGTTGCTTACACAGCTTACATGTGCAGGGATGAACGTAATGAAAGAAGGCAACAGATTTGTATTAAGGAGGGTTCTTGCAGCAACCCAAGGTACATTATTGTCAGTTTGAGAGATCCATTAACTATAAGTCGTTATGAACATGGAAATGTGCGAACAATTCAGCATGAAATCAGTGATAATCTTTACCCGGCAATGCCACAGAATGGAGATTTTGCAACAAACAAAATTAGCAAATTTTACTGCGAGCTGGTTGACTTGGCTGTTAAGGAAAACAACGGAATCGTTATTACGGCATGGCAGTTCAAGACTCTTTTCCCCATTTTCGGTGCAGACGTGTCGGCCAGGCAAATGCCTACTGACAACAGTCCGGTGAATATTGTGACCAATATCGACAGAAGTGAGGCTACACCCGTTGACCTTTTTATCATTTATGCATTTGAGAGGAAAATTAAGCTGAACATGATTAATAATTCTTCGAGTAAGGTTTAAAATATTTTTTTTTTGTAAAAAAATGGAAGCGATTGCTGAAAGACTAAACAATATTGTGTCGCATTCGAAGGAAAGTATCCCAGTTACAATAACTGGTCGACTTACAGATTCAAGTGGAACTTTTATTGAAAAACTTGAGCAACCCATTCGTCTGGACCCAGAGGCAAACTACCATGTTTATCTCAATGACTTTACTGGCTGGTCAAATGTCCCCAACGTGACAGAAAAGAATAACATGTTTTATTACAAATGGAAACAAATTGGAGGCGAAGTGAAAGAATTTCCGGTTAAATTCCCTGTGAGCACACAGAGCGTGGATACTTATAATTACTTTCTGGAGAACGTTTTTACCAAAAGGGGGCATTTTGAAACTCCTGATACTAGCAAACCCGAGAATAAACTATTTCCTGTTAAATAGTCCTATGATCTCACTGTAATGAGAGTGGTTATGCAAGTTCATAAAGACGCAGAGGTGGAGTTTAAAGATGGCACCTGGTATCGAGAGTTGGGATTTGAAAAGAAAGTTTACAAGGCGGAAACCGCAGCACCACCCGCAACTCCTTCGCCGGGGGCAGTTATGTTGAGCCGCCAGCCAGCTCGCGGTTTATTCATGGCTGAAAATATCGCGGATATTGTTAAAAGTTTGAACATTTTGATCCGAAGCAATCTCAGTCTGGACTGGGTCTTCAAGGGAAAGCGAACAAATATTTTGTACAACATTTCTAACTCAGTTGCTGGTGGACAGATGATTGTTGAAAAACCTAATCCAGTAAAAAGAGTTGTGCTCTGTAACAAAGAAATTAATGAAATATTGCTACAGTTTGAGACAGAGGACGGAGAAGCTGTTGATTTTAACGGTGAAGAGTTTGCAATGACAATTATTATTGAAAGAATGTGAATTGTCATTAGTACAGCGGTGGCAGGGACAAGCAAAGAAATGACTGGAAAAGAGGCAGGGAAAGCTCCAAACCAGGAATTGGGAAGACTGCTAAAAAAGGGGTAGAGAAATTCGCCCAGTATAGAAGTTATTTTTAGCGGCGCGCGTGGAGAGAAAGTACGCGGCCACAAAACGAGGCCAGAACCGAGGCCAGATTTGCGAATTTATTTTTCAAAAAGTTGGCCTCGGCCTCCGTTTTTGGCCAATTTTTCCATGACTCACAGTTGCTAATAATAGTAGTAGAGTTGCAGCTATGCTTTACAGTTGCTTAATAATTTCTGCAAAGTTATAGTAGCTGTCGTAATCTTTAATAGTTACCCCATGTAAATAACGCCAGTGAGTCTTAACCGCTTGATTAAGATTCAGGATGGTTGGTTCAATGTTAGGCCAGAATTTTTTCATATAATCTGTACATTCCTTCTTGCATTGGTACTTAGATTTGTAATTGGGTTCATGCGGTTTGTAGTAAGAACTTGGAGAGACGATTGGAAGCATTTTTATTGAGAATGTTAAATTTTTTTTCGGGGTGAGTACCCTGAGTTGTTGCTTGAATGTCTTTAAGTTGCTAGAATGAGGCTTAGGTTCAGTGTCTCCGGATGAAAGCAGGAGGTGCATTGAACTCGCTAGGATGTAAAAAGTAATGGATTATCGATTATGATTTTTTTTTCAAAGATTTTTAAGGTGACTTTTTTTCGATTTCTTTGGGATTAACTAAGTTTAAAGAATCTAGATTACGTTGAATGGTTATCCGCGAAAGTCAACCCCCAATTTTCATTTTTTATGTAGGCATAATAAGTTAAAAGAATCTAGATTATGATGGATGTTTTTCCATGAAAGTCGATCCCCCTATTTTTTCTAACTGTGCGGGCATAATAAATTTAAAGAATGTAGATTATGATGGACGTGAAAAGTTCTGTCCTAGAAGCCCCGTCTTGCATTCTACTTCTAAAATCACCTACTATGCTGCAGAAGCAAGCAGAAACAGTGTGCACGAAACGTGTCGGCCCGCTCGCCTACACACTTTATGCGATGCTTTAGTGTGCGTAAATCGGTTTATTTCGCCGAATTGAGTCGTTTGCGCACATCTAAAATCACCTACTATGCTGCAGAAGCAAGCAGAAACAGTGTGCACGAAACGTGTCGGCCCGCTCGCCTACACACTTTATGCGATGCTTTAGTGTGCGTAAATCGCTTTATTTCGCCGAATTGAGTCGTTTGCGCACATCTAAAATCACCTACTATGCTGCAGAAGCAAGCAGAAACAGTGTGCACGAAACGTGTCGGCCCGCTCGCCTACACACTTTATGCGATGCTTTAGTGTGCGTAAATCGCTTTATTTCGCCGAATTGAGTCGTTTGCGCACATCTAAAATCACCTACTATGCTGCAGAAGCAAGCAGAAACAGTGTGCACGAAACGTGTCGGCCCGCTCGCCTACACACTTTATGCGATGCTTTAGTGTGCGTAAATCGCTTTATTTCGCCGAATTGAGTCGTTTGCGCACATCTAAAATCACCTACTATGCTGCAGAAGCAAGCAGAAACAGTGTGCACGAAACGTGTCGGCCCGCTCGCCTACACACTTTATGCGATGCTTTAGTGTGCGTAAATCGCTTTATTTCGCCGAATTGAGTCGTTTGCGCACATCTAAAATCACCTACTATGCTGCAGAAGCAAGCAGAAACAGTGTGCACGAAACGTGTCGGCCCGCTCGCCTACACACTTTATGCGATGCTTTAGTGTGCGTAAATCGCTTTATTTCGCCGAATTGAGTCGTTTGCGCACATCTAAAATCACCTACTATGCTGCAGAAGCAAGCAGAAACAGTGTGCACGAAACGTGTCGGCCCGCTCGCCTACACACTTTATGCGATGCTTTAGTGTGCGTAAATCGCTTTATTTCGCCGAATTGAGTCGTTTGCGCACATCTAAAATCACCTACTATGCTGCAGAAGCAAGCAGAAACAGTGTGCACGAAACGTGTCGGCCCGCTCGCCTACACACTTTATGCGATGCTTTAGTGTGCGTAAATCGCTTTATTTCGCCGAATTGAGTCGTTTGCGCACATCTAAAATCACCTACTATGCTGCAGAAGCAAGCAGAAACAGTGTGCACGAAACGTGTCGGCCCGCTCGCCTACACACTTTATGCGATGCTTTAGTGTGCGTAAATCGGTTTATTTCGCCGAATTGAGTCGTTTGCGCACATCTAAAATCACCTACTATGCTGCAGAAGCAAGCAGAAACAGTGTGCACGAAACGTGTCGGCCCGCTCGCCTACACACTTTATGCGATGCTTTAGTGTGCGTAAATCGCTTTATTTCGCCGAATTGAGTCGTTTGCGCACATCTAAAATCACCTACTATGCTGCAGAAGCAAGCAGAAACAGTGTGCACGAAACGTGTCGGCCCGCTCGCCTACACACTTTATGCGATGCTTTAGTGTGCGTAAATCGCTTTATTTCGCCGAATTGAGTCGTTTGCGCACATCTAAAATCACCTACTATGCTGCAGAAGCAAGCAGAAACAGTGTGCACGAAACGTGTCGGCCCGCTCGCCTACACACTTTATGCGATGCTTTAGTGTGCGTAAATCGCTTTATTTCGCCGAATTGAGTCGTTTGCGCACATCTAAAATCACCTACTATGCTGCAGAAGCAAGCAGAAACAGTGTGCACGAAACGTGTCGGCCCGCTCGCCTACACACTTTATGCGATGCTTTAGTGTGCGTAAATCGGTTTATTTCGCCGAATTGAGTCGTTTGCGCACATCTAAAATCACCTACTATGCTGCAGAAGCAAGCAGAAACAGTGTGCACGAAACGTGTCGGCCCGCTCGCCTACACACTTTATGCGATGCTTTAGTGTGCGTAAATCGCTTTATTTCGCCGAATTGAGTCGTTTGCGCACATCTAAAATCACCTACTATGCTGCAGAAGCAAGCAGAAACAGTGTGCACGAAACGTGTCGGCCCGCTCGCCTACACACTTTATGCGATGCTTTAGTGTGCGTAAATCGGTTTATTTCGCCGAATTGAGTCGTTTGCGCACATCTAAAATCACCTACTATGCTGCAGAAGCAAGCAGAAACAGTGTGCACGAAACGTGTCGGCCCGCTCGCCTACACACTTTATGCGATGCTTTAGTGTGCGTAAATCGGTTTATTTCGCCGAATTGAGTCGTTTGCGCACATCTAAAATCACCTACTATGCTGCAGAAGCAAGCAGAAACAGTGTGCACGAAACGTGTCGGCCCGCTCGCCTACACACTTTATGCGATGCTTTAGTGTGCGTAAATCGCTTTATTTCGCCGAATTGAGTCGTTTGCGCACATCTAAAATCACCTACTATGCTGCAGAAGCAAGCAGAAACAGTGTGCACGAAACGTGTCGGCCCGCTCGCCTACACACTTTATGCGATGCTTTAGTGTGCGTAAATCGGTTTATTTCGCCGAATTGAGTCGTTTGCGCACATCTAAAATCACCTACTATGCTGCAGAAGCAAGCAGAAACAGTGTGCACGAAACGTGTCGGCCCGCTCGCCTACACACTTTATGCGATGCTTTAGTGTGCGTAAATCGGCTTTATTTCGCCGAATTGAGTCGTTTGCGCACATCTAAAATCACCTACTATGCTGCAGAAGCAAGCAGAAACAGTGTGCACGAAACGTGTCGGCCCGCTCGCCTACACACTTTATGCGATGCTTTAGTGTGCGTAAATCGGTTTATTTCGCCGAATTGAGTCGTTTGCGCACATCTAAAATCACCTACTATGCTGCAGAAGCAAGCAGAAACAGTGTGCACGAAACGTGTCGGCCCGCTCGCCTACACACTTTATGCGATGCTTTAGTGTGCGTAAATCGCTTTATTTCGCCGAATTGAGTCGTTTGCGCACATCTAAAATCACCTACTATGCTGCAGAAGCAAGCAGAAACAGTGTGCACGAAACGTGTCGGCCCGCTCGCCTACACACTTTATGCGATGCTTTAGTGTGCGTAAATCGCTTTATTTCGCCGAATTGAGTCGTTTGCGCACATCTAAAATCACCTACTATGCTGCAGAAGCAAGCAGAAACAGTGTGCACGAAACGTGTCGGCCCGCTCGCCTACACACTTTATGCGATGCTTTAGTGTGCGTAAATCGCTTTATTTCGCCGAATTGAGTCGTTTGCGCACATCTAAAATCACCTACTATGCTGCAGAAGCAAGCAGAAACAGTGTGCACGAAACGTGTCGGCCCGCTCGCCTACACACTTTATGCGATGCTTTAGTGTGCGTAAATCGCTTTATTTCGCCGAATTGAGTCGTTTGCGCACATCTAAAATCACCTACTATGCTGCAGAAGCAAGCAGAAACAGTGTGCACGAAACGTGTCGGCCCGCTCGCCTACACACTTTATGCGATGCTTTAGTGTGCGTAAATCGCTTTATTTCGCCGAATTGAGTCGTTTGCGCACATCTAAAATCACCTACTATGCTGCAGAAGCAAGCAGAAACAGTGTGCACGAAACGTGTCGGCCCGCTCGCCTACACACTTTATGCGATGCTTTAGTGTGCGTAAATCGCTTTATTTCGCCGAATTGAGTCGTTTGCGCACATCTAAAATCACCTACTATGCTGCAGAAGCAAGCAGAAACAGTGTGCACGAAACGTGTCGGCCCGCTCGCCTACACACTTTATGCGATGCTTTAGTGTGCGTAAATCGCTTTATTTCGCCGAATTGAGTCGTTTGCGCACATCTAAAATCACCTACTATGCTGCAGAAGCAAGCAGAAACAGTGTGCACGAAACGTGTCGGCCCGCTCGCCTACACACTTTATGCGATGCTTTAGTGTGCGTAAATCGCTTTATTTCGCCGAATTGAGTCGTTTGCGCACATCTAAAATCACCTACTATGCTGCAGAATCAAGCAGAAACAGTGTGCACGAAACGTGTCGGCCCGCTCGCCTACACACTTTATGCGATGCTTTAGTGTGCGTAAATCGGTTTATTTCGCCGAATTGAGTCGTTTGCGCACATCTAAAATCACCTACTATGCTGCAGAAGCAAGCAGAAACAGTGTGCACGAAACGTGTCGGCCCGCTCGCCTACACACTTTATGCGATGCTTTAGTGTGCGTAAATCGCTTTATTTCGCCGAATTGAGTCGTTTGCGCACATCTAAAATCACCTACTATGCTGCAGAAGCAAGCAGAAACAGTGTGCACGAAACGTGTCGGCCCGCTCGCCTACACACTTTATGCGATGCTTTAGTGTGCGTAAATCGCTTTATTTCGCCGAATTGAGTCGTTTGCGCACATCTAAAATCACCTACTATGCTGCAGAAGCAAGCAGAAACAGTGTGCACGAAACGTGTCGGCCCGCTCGCCTACACACTTTATGCGATGCTTTAGTGTGCGTAAATCGGTTTATTTCGCCGAATTGAGTCGTTTGCGCACATCTAAAATCACCTACTATGCTGCAGAAGCAAGCAGAAACAGTGTGCACGAAACGTGTCGGCCCGCTCGCCTACACACTTTATGCGATGCTTTAGTGTGCGTAAATCGGCTTTATTTCGCCGAATTGAGTCGTTTGCGCACATCTAAAATCACCTACTATGCTGCAGAATCAAGCAGAAACAGTGTGCACGAAACGTGTCGGCCCGCTCGCCTACACACTCTATGCGATGCTTTAGTGTGCGTAAATCGCTTTATTTCGCCGAATTGAGTCGTTTGCGCACATCTAAAATCACCTACTATGCTGCAGAAGCAAGCAGAAACAGTGTGCACGAAACGTGTCGGCCCGCTCGCCTACACACTTTATGCGATGCTTTAGTGTGCGTAAATCGGTTTATTTCGCCGAATTGAGTCGTTTGCGCACATCTAAAATCACCTACTATGCTGCAGAAGCAAGCAGAAACAGTGTGCACGAAACATGTCGGCCCGCTCGCCTACACACTCTATGCGATGCTTAGTGTGCGTAAATCGCTTTATTTCGCCGAATTGAGTCGTTTGCGCACATCTAAAATCACCTACTATGCTGCAGAAGCAAGCAGAAACAGTGTGGCACGAAACGTGTCGGCCCGCTCGCCTACACACTTTATGCGATGCTTTAGTGTGCGTAAATCGGTTTATTTCGCCGAATTGAGTCGTTTGCGCACATCTAGAAATCACCTACTATGCTGCAGAAGCAAGCAGAAACAGTGTGCACGAAACGTGTCGGCCCGCTCGCCTACACACTTTATGCGATGCTTTAGTGTGGCGTAAATCGCTTTATTTCGCCGAATTGAGTCGTTTGCGCATCTAAAATCACCTACTATGCTGCAGAAGCAAGCAGAAACAGTGTGCACGAAACGTGTCGGCCCGCTCGCCTACACACTTTATGCGATGCTTTAGTGTGCGTAAATCGCTTTATTTCGCCGAATTGAGTCGTTTGCGCACATCTAAAATCACCTACTATGCTGGCAGAAGCAAGCAGAAACAGTGTGCACGAAACGTGTCGGCCCGCTCGCCTACACACTTTATGCGATGCTTTAGTGTGCGTAAATCGCTTTATTTCGCCGAATTGAGTCGTTTGCGCACATCTAAAATCACCTACTATGCTGCAGAAGCAAGCAGAAACAGTGTGCACGAAACGTGTCGGCCCGCTCGCCTACACACTTTATGCGATGCTTTAGTGTGCGTAAATCGGTTTATTTCGCCGAATTGAGTCGTTTGCGCAATCTAAAATCACCTACTATGCTGCAGAAGCAAGCAGAAACAGTGTGCACGGAAACGTGTCGGCCCGCTCGCCTACACACTTATGCGATGCTTTAGTGTGCGTAAATCGCTTTATTTCGCCGAATTGAGTCGTTTGCGCACATCTAAAATCACCTACTATGCTGCAGAAGCAAGCAGAACAGTGTGCACGAAACGTGTCGGCCCGCTCGCCTACACACTTTATGCGATTGCTTTAGTGTGCGTAAATCGCTTATTTCGCCGAATTGAGTCGTGTTGCGCAGCATCTAAAATCACCTACTATGCTGCAGAAGCAAGCAGAAACAGTGTGCACGAAACGTGTCGGCCCGCTCGCCTACACACTTTATGCGATGCTTTAGTGTGCGTAAATCGGCTTTATTTCGCCGAATTGAGTCGTTTGCGCACATCTAAAATCACCTACTATGCTGCAGAAGCAAGCAGAAACAGTGTGCACGAAACGTGTCGGCCCGCTCGGCCTACACACTTTATGGCGATGCTTTAGTGTGCGTAAATCGGCTTTATTTCGCCGAATTGAGTCGTTTGCGCACATCTAAAATCACCTGCTGCAGAAGCAAGCAGAAACAGTGTGCACGAAACGTGTCGGCCCGCCTCGCCTACACACTTTATGCGATGCTTTAGTGTGCGTAAATCGTTTATTTCGCCGAATTGAGTCGTTTGCGCACATCTAAAATCACCTACTATGCTGCAGAAGCAAGCAGAAACAGTGTGCACGAAACGTTGTCGGCCCGCTCGCCTACACACTTTATGCGATGCTTTAGTGTGCGTAAATCGCTTTATTTCGCCGAAATTGAGTCGTTTGCGCACATCTAAAATCACCTACTATGCTGCAGAAGCAAGCAGAAACAGTGTGCACGAAACGTGTCGGCCCGCTCGCCTACACACTTTATGCGATGCTTTAGTGTGCGTAAATCGCTTTATTTCGCCGAATTGAGTCGTTTGCGCACATCTAAAATCACCTACTATGCTGCAGAAGCAAGCAGAAACAGTGTGCACGAAACGTGTCGGCCCGCTCGCCTACACACTTTATGCGATGCTTTAGTGCGTAAATCGCTTTATTTCGCCGAATTGAGTCGTTGCGCACATCTAAAATCACCTACTATGCTGCAGAAGCAAGCAGAAACAGTGTGCACGAAACGTGTCGGCCCGCTCGCCTACACACTTTATGCGATGCTTTAGTGTGCGTAAATCGCTTTATTTCGCCGAATTGAGTCGTTTGCGCACATCTAAAATCACCTACTATGCTGGCAGAAGCAAGCAGAAACAGTGTGCACGAAACGTGTCGGCCCGCTCGCCTACACACTTTATGCGATGCTTTAGTGTGCGTAAATCGCTTTATTTCGCCGAATTGAGTCGTTTTGCGCACATCTAAAATCACCTACTATGCTGCAGAAGCAAGCAGAAACAGTGGTGCACGAAACGTGTCGGCCCGCTCGCCTACACACTTTATGCGATGCTTTAGTGTGCGTAAATCGCTTTATTTCGCCGAATTGAGTCGTTTGCGCACATCTTAAAATCACCTACTATGCTGCAGAGCAAGCAGACAGTGTGCACGAAACGTGTCGCCCGGCTCGCCTACACACTTTAATGCGATGCTTTAGTGTGCGTAAATCGTTTATTTCGCCGAATTGAGTCGTTTGCGCACATCTAAAATCACCTACTATGCTGCAGAATCAAGCAGAAACAGTGTGCACGAAACGTGTCGGCCCGCTCGCCTACACACTCTATGCGATGCTTTAGTGTGCGTAAATCGGTTTATTTCGCCGAATTGAGTCGTTTGCGCACATCATAAAATCACCTACTATGCTGCCAGAAGCAAGCAGAAACAGTGTGCACGAAACGTGTCGGCCCGCTCGCCTACACACTTTATGCGATGCTTTAGTGTGCTTAAATCGTTTATTTCGCCGAATTGAGTCGTTTGCGCCCACATCTAAAATCACCTACTATGCTGCAGAAGCAAGCAGAAACAGTGTGCACGAAACGTGTCGGCCCGCTCGCCTACACACTTTATGCGATGCTTTAGTGTGGCGTAAATCGTTTATTTCGAATTGAGTCGTTTGCGCCACATCTAAAATCACCTACTATGCTGGCAGAAGCAAGCAGAAACAGTGTGCACGAAACGTGTCGGCCCGCTCGCCTACACACTTTATGCGATGCTTTAGTGTGCGTAAATCGCTTTATTTCGCGAATTGAGTCGTTTGCGCACATCTAAAATCACCTACTATGCTGCAGAAGCAAGCAGAAACAGTGTGCACGAAACGTGTCGGCCCGCTCGCCTACACACTTTATGCGATGCTTTAGTGTGCGTAAATCGCTTTATTTCGCCGAATTGAGTCGTTTGCGCACATCTAAAATCACCTACTATGCTGCAGAAGCAAGCAGAAACAGTGTGCACGAAACGTGTCGGCCCGCTCGCCTACACACTTTATGCGATGCTTTAGTGTGCGTAAATCGCTTTATTTCGCCGAATTGAGTCGTTTGCGCACATCTAAAATCACCTACTATGCTGCAGAAGCAAGCAGAAACAGTGTGCACGAAACGTGTCGGCCCGCTCGCCTACACACTTTATGCGATGCTTTAGTGTGCGTAAATCGCTTTATTTCGCCGAATTGAGTCGTTTGCGCACATCTAAAATCACCTACTATGCTGCAGAAGCAAGCAGAAACAGTGTGCACGAAACGTGTCGGCCCGCTCGCCTACACACTTTATGCGATGCTTTAGTGTGCGTAAATCGCTTTATTTCGCCGAATTGAGTCGTTTGCGCACATCTAAAATCACCTACTATGCTGCAGAAGCAAGCAGAAACAGTGTGCACGAAACGTGTCGGCCCGCTCGCCTACACACTTTATGCGATGCTTTAGTGTGCGTAAATCGCTTTATTTCGCCGAATTGAGTCGTTTGCGCACATCTAAAATCACCTACTATGCTGCAGAAGCAAGCAGAAACAGTGTGCACGAAACGTGTCGGCCCGCTCGCCTACACACTTTATGCGATGCTTTAGTGTGCGTAAATCGCTTTATTTCGCCGAATTGAGTCGTTTGCGCACATCTAAAATCACCTACTATGCTGCAGAAGCAAGCAGAAACAGTGTGCACGAAACGTGTCGGCCCGCTCGCCTACACACTTTATGCGATGCTTTAGTGTGCGTAAATCGCTTTATTTCGCCGAATTGAGTCGTTTGCGCACATCTAAAATCACCTACTATGCTGCAGAAGCAAGCAGAAACAGTGTGCACGAAACGTGTCGGCCCGCTCGCCTACACACTTTATGCGATGCTTTAGTGTGCGTAAATCGCTTTATTTCGCCGAATTGAGTCGTTTGCGCACATCTAAAATCACCTACTATGCTGCAGAAGCAAGCAGAAACAGTGTGCACGAAACGTGTCGGCCCGCTCGCCTACACACTTTATGCGATGCTTTAGTGTGCGTAAATCGCTTTATTTCGCCGAATTGAGTCGTTTGCGCACATCTAAAATCACCTACTATGCTGCAGAAGCAAGCAGAAACAGTGTGCACGAAACGTGTCGGCCCGCTCGCCTACACACTTTATGCGATGCTTTAGTGTGCGTAAATCGCTTTATTTCGCCGAATTGAGTCGTTTGCGCACATCTAAAATCACCTACTATGCTGCAGAAGCAAGCAGAAACAGTGTGCACGAAACGTGTCGGCCCGCTCGCCTACACACTTTATGCGATGCTTTAGTGTGCGTAAATCGCTTTATTTCGCCGAATTGAGTCGTTTGCGCACATCTAAAATCACCTACTATGCTGCAGAAGCAAGCAGAAACAGTGTGCACGAAACGTGTCGGCCCGCTCGCCTACACACTTTATGCGATGCTTTAGTGTGCGTAAATCGCTTTATTTCGCCGAATTGAGTCGTTTGCGCACATCTAAAATCACCTACTATGCTGCAGAAGCAAGCAGAAACAGTGTGCACGAAACGTGTCGGCCCGCTCGCCTACACACTTTATGCGATGCTTTAGTGTGCGTAAATCGCTTTATTTCGCCGAATTGAGTCGTTTGCGCACATCTAAAATCACCTACTATGCTGCAGAAGCAAGCAGAAACAGTGTGCACGAAACGTGTCGGCCCGCTCGCCTACACACTTTATGCGATGCTTTAGTGTGCGTAAATCGCTTTATTTCGCCGAATTGAGTCGTTTGCGCACATCTAAAATCACCTACTATGCTGCAGAAGCAAGCAGAAACAGTGTGCACGAAACGTGTCGGCCCGCTCGCCTACACACTTTATGCGATGCTTTAGTGTGCGTAAATCGCTTTATTTCGCCGAATTGAGTCGTTTGCGCACATCTAAAATCACCTACTATGCTGCAGAAGCAAGCAGAAACAGTGTGCACGAAACGTGTCGGCCCGCTCGCCTACACACTTTATGCGATGCTTTAGTGTGCGTAAATCGCTTTATTTCGCCGAATTGAGTCGTTTGCGCACATCTAAAATCACCTACTATGCTGCAGAAGCAAGCAGAAACAGTGTGCACGAAACGTGTCGGCCCGCTCGCCTACACACTTTATGCGATGCTTTAGTGTGCGTAAATCGCTTTATTTCGCCGAATTGAGTCGTTTGCGCACATCTAAAATCACCTACTATGCTGCAGAAGCAAGCAGAAACAGTGTGCACGAAACGTGTCGGCCCGCTCGCCTACACACTTTATGCGATGCTTTAGTGTGCGTAAATCGCTTTATTTCGCCGAATTGAGTCGTTTGCGCACATCTAAAATCACCTACTATGCTGCAGAAGCAAGCAGAAACAGTGTGCACGAAACGTGTCGGCCCGCTCGCCTACACACTTTATGCGATGCTTTAGTGTGCGTAAATCGCTTTATTTCGCCGAATTGAGTCGTTTGCGCACATCTAAAATCACCTACTATGCTGCAGAAGCAAGCAGAAACAGTGTGCACGAAACGTGTCGGCCCGCTCGCCTACACACTTTATGCGATGCTTTAGTGTGCGTAAATCGCTTTATTTCGCCGAATTGAGTCGTTTGCGCACATCTAAAATCACCTACTATGCTGCAGAAGCAAGCAGAAACAGTGTGCACGAAACGTGTCGGCCCGCTCGCCTACACACTTTATGCGATGCTTTAGTGTGCGTAAATCGCTTTATTTCGCCGAATTGAGTCGTTTGCGCACATCTAAAATCACCTACTATGCTGCAGAAGCAAGCAGAAACAGTGTGCACGAAACGTGTCGGCCCGCTCGCCTACACACTTTATGCGATGCTTTAGTGTGCGTAAATCGCTTTATTTCGCCGAATTGAGTCGTTTGCGCACATCTAAAATCACCTACTATGCTGCAGAAGCAAGCAGAAACAGTGTGCACGAAACGTGTCGGCCCGCTCGCCTACACACTTTATGCGATGCTTTAGTGTGCGTAAATCGCTTTATTTCGCCGAATTGAGTCGTTTGCGCACATCTAAAATCACCTACTATGCTGCAGAAGCAAGCAGAAACAGTGTGCACGAAACGTGTCGGCCCGCTCGCCTACACACTTTATGCGATGCTTTAGTGTGCGTAAATCGCTTTATTTCGCCGAATTGAGTCGTTTGCGCACATCTAAAATCACCTACTATGCTGCAGAAGCAAGCAGAAACAGTGTGCACGAAACGTGTCGGCCCGCTCGCCTACACACTTTATGCGATGCTTTAGTGTGCGTAAATCGCTTTATTTCGCCGAATTGAGTCGTTTGCGCACATCTAAAATCACCTACTATGCTGCAGAAGCAAGCAGAAACAGTGTGCACGAAACGTGTCGGCCCGCTCGCCTACACACTTTATGCGATGCTTTAGTGTGCGTAAATCGCTTTATTTCGCCGAATTGAGTCGTTTGCGCACATCTAAAATCACCTACTATGCTGCAGAAGCAAGCAGAAACAGTGTGCACGAAACGTGTCGGCCCGCTCGCCTACACACTTTATGCGATGCTTTAGTGTGCGTAAATCGCTTTATTTCGCCGAATTGAGTCGTTTGCGCACATCTAAAATCACCTACTATGCTGCAGAAGCAAGCAGAAACAGTGTGCACGAAACGTGTCGGCCCGCTCGCCTACACACTTTATGCGATGCTTTAGTGTGCGTAAATCGCTTTATTTCGCCGAATTGAGTCGTTTGCGCACATCTAAAATCACCTACTATGCTGCAGAAGCAAGCAGAAACAGTGTGCACGAAACGTGTCGGCCCGCTCGCCTACACACTTTATGCGATGCTTTAGTGTGCGTAAATCGCTTTATTTCGCCGAATTGAGTCGTTTGCGCACATCTAAAATCACCTACTATGCTGCAGAAGCAAGCAGAAACAGTGTGCACGAAACGTGTCGGCCCGCTCGCCTACACACTTTATGCGATGCTTTAGTGTGCGTAAATCGCTTTATTTCGCCGAATTGAGTCGTTTGCGCACATCTAAAATCACCTACTATGCTGCAGAAGCAAGCAGAAACAGTGTGCACGAAACGTGTCGGCCCGCTCGCCTACACACTTTATGCGATGCTTTAGTGTGCGTAAATCGCTTTATTTCGCCGAATTGAGTCGTTTGCGCACATCTAAAATCACCTACTATGCTGCAGAAGCAAGCAGAAACAGTGTGCACGAAACGTGTCGGCCCGCTCGCCTACACACTTTATGCGATGCTTTAGTGTGCGTAAATCGCTTTATTTCGCCGAATTGAGTCGTTTGCGCACATCTAAAATCACCTACTATGCTGCAGAAGCAAGCAGAAACAGTGTGCACGAAACGTGTCGGCCCGCTCGCCTACACACTTTATGCGATGCTTTAGTGTGCGTAAATCGCTTTATTTCGCCGAATTGAGTCGTTTGCGCACATCTAAAATCACCTACTATGCTGCAGAAGCAAGCAGAAACAGTGTGCACGAAACGTGTCGGCCCGCTCGCCTACACACTTTATGCGATGCTTTAGTGTGCGTAAATCGCTTTATTTCGCCGAATTGAGTCGTTTGCGCACATCTAAAATCACCTACTATGCTGCAGAAGCAAGCAGAAACAGTGTGCACGAAACGTGTCGGCCCGCTCGCCTACACACTTTATGCGATGCTTTAGTGTGCGTAAATCGCTTTATTTCGCCGAATTGAGTCGTTTGCGCACATCTAAAATCACCTACTATGCTGCAGAAGCAAGCAGAAACAGTGTGCACGAAACGTGTCGGCCCGCTCGCCTACACACTTTATGCGATGCTTTAGTGTGCGTAAATCGCTTTATTTCGCCGAATTGAGTCGTTTGCGCACATCTAAAATCACCTACTATGCTGCAGAAGCAAGCAGAAACAGTGTGCACGAAACGTGTCGGCCCGCTCGCCTACACACTTTATGCGATGCTTTAGTGTGCGTAAATCGCTTTATTTCGCCGAATTGAGTCGTTTGCGCACATCTAAAATCACCTACTATGCTGCAGAAGCAAGCAGAAACAGTGTGCACGAAACGTGTCGGCCCGCTCGCCTACACACTTTATGCGATGCTTTAGTGTGCGTAAATCGCTTTATTTCGCCGAATTGAGTCGTTTGCGCACATCTAAAATCACCTACTATGCTGCAGAAGCAAGCAGAAACAGTGTGCACGAAACGTGTCGGCCCGCTCGCCTACACACTTTATGCGATGCTTTAGTGTGCGTAAATCGCTTTATTTCGCCGAATTGAGTCGTTTGCGCACATCTAAAATCACCTACTATGCTGCAGAAGCAAGCAGAAACAGTGTGCACGAAACGTGTCGGCCCGCTCGCCTACACACTTTATGCGATGCTTTAGTGTGCGTAAATCGCTTTATTTCGCCGAATTGAGTCGTTTGCGCACATCTAAAATCACCTACTATGCTGCAGAAGCAAGCAGAAACAGTGTGCACGAAACGTGTCGGCCCGCTCGCCTACACACTTTATGCGATGCTTTAGTGTGCGTAAATCGCTTTATTTCGCCGAATTGAGTCGTTTGCGCACATCTAAAATCACCTACTATGCTGCAGAAGCAAGCAGAAACAGTGTGCACGAAACGTGTCGGCCCGCTCGCCTACACACTTTATGCGATGCTTTAGTGTGCGTAAATCGCTTTATTTCGCCGAATTGAGTCGTTTGCGCACATCTAAAATCACCTACTATGCTGCAGAAGCAAGCAGAAACAGTGTGCACGAAACGTGTCGGCCCGCTCGCCTACACACTTTATGCGATGCTTTAGTGTGCGTAAATCGCTTTATTTCGCCGAATTGAGTCGTTTGCGCACATCTAAAATCACCTACTATGCTGCAGAAGCAAGCAGAAACAGTGTGCACGAAACGTGTCGGCCCGCTCGCCTACACACTTTATGCGATGCTTTAGTGTGCGTAAATCGCTTTATTTCGCCGAATTGAGTCGTTTGCGCACATCTAAAATCACCTACTATGCTGCAGAAGCAAGCAGAAACAGTGTGCACGAAACGTGTCGGCCCGCTCGCCTACACACTTTATGCGATGCTTTAGTGTGCGTAAATCGCTTTATTTCGCCGAATTGAGTCGTTTGCGCACATCTAAAATCACCTACTATGCTGCAGAAGCAAGCAGAAACAGTGTGCACGAAACGTGTCGGCCCGCTCGCCTACACACTTTATGCGATGCTTTAGTGTGCGTAAATCGCTTTATTTCGCCGAATTGAGTCGTTTGCGCACATCTAAAATCACCTACTATGCTGCAGAAGCAAGCAGAAACAGTGTGCACGAAACGTGTCGGCCCGCTCGCCTACACACTTTATGCGATGCTTTAGTGTGCGTAAATCGCTTTATTTCGCCGAATTGAGTCGTTTGCGCACATCTAAAATCACCTACTATGCTGCAGAAGCAAGCAGAAACAGTGTGCACGAAACGTGTCGGCCCGCTCGCCTACACACTTTATGCGATGCTTTAGTGTGCGTAAATCGCTTTATTTCGCCGAATTGAGTCGTTTGCGCACATCTAAAATCACCTACTATGCTGCAGAAGCAAGCAGAAACAGTGTGCACGAAACGTGTCGGCCCGCTCGCCTACACACTTTATGCGATGCTTTAGTGTGCGTAAATCGCTTTATTTCGCCGAATTGAGTCGTTTGCGCACATCTAAAATCACCTACTATGCTGCAGAAGCAAGCAGAAACAGTGTGCACGAAACGTGTCGGCCCGCTCGCCTACACACTTTATGCGATGCTTTAGTGTGCGTAAATCGCTTTATTTCGCCGAATTGAGTCGTTTGCGCACATCTAAAATCACCTACTATGCTGCAGAAGCAAGCAGAAACAGTGTGCACGAAACGTGTCGGCCCGCTCGCCTACACACTTTATGCGATGCTTTAGTGTGCGTAAATCGCTTTATTTCGCCGAATTGAGTCGTTTGCGCACATCTAAAATCACCTACTATGCTGCAGAAGCAAGCAGAAACAGTGTGCACGAAACGTGTCGGCCCGCTCGCCTACACACTTTATGCGATGCTTTAGTGTGCGTAAATCGCTTTATTTCGCCGAATTGAGTCGTTTGCGCACATCTAAAATCACCTACTATGCTGCAGAAGCAAGCAGAAACAGTGTGCACGAAACGTGTCGGCCCGCTCGCCTACACACTTTATGCGATGCTTTAGTGTGCGTAAATCGCTTTATTTCGCCGAATTGAGTCGTTTGCGCACATCTAAAATCACCTACTATGCTGCAGAAGCAAGCAGAAACAGTGTGCACGAAACGTGTCGGCCCGCTCGCCTACACACTTTATGCGATGCTTTAGTGTGCGTAAATCGCTTTATTTCGCCGAATTGAGTCGTTTGCGCACATCTAAAATCACCTACTATGCTGCAGAAGCAAGCAGAAACAGTGTGCACGAAACGTGTCGGCCCGCTCGCCTACACACTTTATGCGATGCTTTAGTGTGCGTAAATCGCTTTATTTCGCCGAATTGAGTCGTTTGCGCACATCTAAAATCACCTACTATGCTGCAGAAGCAAGCAGAAACAGTGTGCACGAAACGTGTCGGCCCGCTCGCCTACACACTTTATGCGATGCTTTAGTGTGCGTAAATCGCTTTATTTCGCCGAATTGAGTCGTTTGCGCACATCTAAAATCACCTACTATGCTGCAGAAGCAAGCAGAAACAGTGTGCACGAAACGTGTCGGCCCGCTCGCCTACACACTTTATGCGATGCTTTAGTGTGCGTAAATCGCTTTATTTCGCCGAATTGAGTCGTTTGCGCACATCTAAAATCACCTACTATGCTGCAGAAGCAAGCAGAAACAGTGTGCACGAAACGTGTCGGCCCGCTCGCCTACACACTTTATGCGATGCTTTAGTGTGCGTAAATCGCTTTATTTCGCCGAATTGAGTCGTTTGCGCACATCTAAAATCACCTACTATGCTGCAGAAGCAAGCAGAAACAGTGTGCACGAAACGTGTCGGCCCGCTCGCCTACACACTTTATGCGATGCTTTAGTGTGCGTAAATCGCTTTATTTCGCCGAATTGAGTCGTTTGCGCACATCTAAAATCACCTACTATGCTGCAGAAGCAAGCAGAAACAGTGTGCACGAAACGTGTCGGCCCGCTCGCCTACACACTTTATGCGATGCTTTAGTGTGCGTAAATCGCTTTATTTCGCCGAATTGAGTCGTTTGCGCACATCTAAAATCACCTACTATGCTGCAGAAGCAAGCAGAAACAGTGTGCACGAAACGTGTCGGCCCGCTCGCCTACACACTTTATGCGATGCTTTAGTGTGCGTAAATCGCTTTATTTCGCCGAATTGAGTCGTTTGCGCACATCTAAAATCACCTACTATGCTGCAGAAGCAAGCAGAAACAGTGTGCACGAAACGTGTCGGCCCGCTCGCCTACACACTTTATGCGATGCTTT
Organism: Macrostomum cliftonense; assembly: GCA_950096795.1. Taxonomy (NCBI): domain Eukaryota; kingdom Metazoa; phylum Platyhelminthes; family Macrostomidae; genus Macrostomum; species Macrostomum cliftonense. The sequence goes on along the minus strand of CATNEM010000286.1, from coordinate 16,706 downwards.
AGTGTGCGTAAATCGCTTTATTTCGCCGAATTGAGTCGTTTGCGCACATCTAAAATCACCTACTATGCTGCAGAAGCAAGCAGAAACAGTGTGCACGAAACGTGTCGGCCCGCTCGCCTACACACTTTATGCGATGCTTTAGTGTGCGTAAATCGCTTTATTTCGCCGAATTGAGTCGTTTGCGCACATCTAAAATCACCTACTATGCTGCAGAAGCAAGCAGAAACAGTGTGCACGAAACGTGTCGGCCCGCTCGCCTACACACTTTATGCGATGCTTTAGTGTGCGTAAATCGCTTTATTTCGCCGAATTGAGTCGTTTGCGCACATCTAAAATCACCTACTATGCTGCAGAAGCAAGCAGAAACAGTGTGCACGAAACGTGTCGGCCCGCTCGCCTACACACTTTATGCGATGCTTTAGTGTGCGTAAATCGCTTTATTTCGCCGAATTGAGTCGTTTGCGCACATCTAAAATCACCTACTATGCTGCAGAAGCAAGCAGAAACAGTGTGCACGAAACGTGTCGGCCCGCTCGCCTACACACTTTATGCGATGCTTTAGTGTGCGTAAATCGCTTTATTTCGCCGAATTGAGTCGTTTGCGCACATCTAAAATCACCTACTATGCTGCAGAAGCAAGCAGAAACAGTGTGCACGAAACGTGTCGGCCCGCTCGCCTACACACTTTATGCGATGCTTTAGTGTGCGTAAATCGCTTTATTTCGCCGAATTGAGTCGTTTGCGCACATCTAAAATCACCTACTATGCTGCAGAAGCAAGCAGAAACAGTGTGCACGAAACGTGTCGGCCCGCTCGCCTACACACTTTATGCGATGCTTTAGTGTGCGTAAATCGCTTTATTTCGCCGAATTGAGTCGTTTGCGCACATCTAAAATCACCTACTATGCTGCAGAAGCAAGCAGAAACAGTGTGCACGAAACGTGTCGGCCCGCTCGCCTACACACTTTATGCGATGCTTTAGTGTGCGTAAATCGCTTTATTTCGCCGAATTGAGTCGTTTGCGCACATCTAAAATCACCTACTATGCTGCAGAAGCAAGCAGAAACAGTGTGCACGAAACGTGTCGGCCCGCTCGCCTACACACTTTATGCGATGCTTTAGTGTGCGTAAATCGCTTTATTTCGCCGAATTGAGTCGTTTGCGCACATCTAAAATCACCTACTATGCTGCAGAAGCAAGCAGAAACAGTGTGCACGAAACGTGTCGGCCCGCTCGCCTACACACTTTATGCGATGCTTTAGTGTGCGTAAATCGCTTTATTTCGCCGAATTGAGTCGTTTGCGCACATCTAAAATCACCTACTATGCTGCAGAAGCAAGCAGAAACAGTGTGCACGAAACGTGTCGGCCCGCTCGCCTACACACTTTATGCGATGCTTTAGTGTGCGTAAATCGCTTTATTTCGCCGAATTGAGTCGTTTGCGCACATCTAAAATCACCTACTATGCTGCAGAAGCAAGCAGAAACAGTGTGCACGAAACGTGTCGGCCCGCTCGCCTACACACTTTATGCGATGCTTTAGTGTGCGTAAATCGCTTTATTTCGCCGAATTGAGTCGTTTGCGCACATCTAAAATCACCTACTATGCTGCAGAAGCAAGCAGAAACAGTGTGCACGAAACGTGTCGGCCCGCTCGCCTACACACTTTATGCGATGCTTTAGTGTGCGTAAATCGCTTTATTTCGCCGAATTGAGTCGTTTGCGCACATCTAAAATCACCTACTATGCTGCAGAAGCAAGCAGAAACAGTGTGCACGAAACGTGTCGGCCCGCTCGCCTACACACTTTATGCGATGCTTTAGTGTGCGTAAATCGCTTTATTTCGCCGAATTGAGTCGTTTGCGCACATCTAAAATCACCTACTATGCTGCAGAAGCAAGCAGAAACAGTGTGCACGAAACGTGTCGGCCCGCTCGCCTACACACTTTATGCGATGCTTTAGTGTGCGTAAATCGCTTTATTTCGCCGAATTGAGTCGTTTGCGCACATCTAAAATCACCTACTATGCTGCAGAAGCAAGCAGAAACAGTGTGCACGAAACGTGTCGGCCCGCTCGCCTACACACTTTATGCGATGCTTTAGTGTGCGTAAATCGCTTTATTTCGCCGAATTGAGTCGTTTGCGCACATCTAAAATCACCTACTATGCTGCAGAAGCAAGCAGAAACAGTGTGCACGAAACGTGTCGGCCCGCTCGCCTACACACTTTATGCGATGCTTTAGTGTGCGTAAATCGCTTTATTTCGCCGAATTGAGTCGTTTGCGCACATCTAAAATCACCTACTATGCTGCAGAAGCAAGCAGAAACAGTGTGCACGAAACGTGTCGGCCCGCTCGCCTACACACTTTATGCGATGCTTTAGTGTGCGTAAATCGCTTTATTTCGCCGAATTGAGTCGTTTGCGCACATCTAAAATCACCTACTATGCTGCAGAAGCAAGCAGAAACAGTGTGCACGAAACGTGTCGGCCCGCTCGCCTACACACTTTATGCGATGCTTTAGTGTGCGTAAATCGCTTTATTTCGCCGAATTGAGTCGTTTGCGCACATCTAAAATCACCTACTATGCTGCAGAAGCAAGCAGAAACAGTGTGCACGAAACGTGTCGGCCCGCTCGCCTACACACTTTATGCGATGCTTTAGTGTGCGTAAATCGCTTTATTTCGCCGAATTGAGTCGTTTGCGCACATCTAAAATCACCTACTATGCTGCAGAAGCAAGCAGAAACAGTGTGCACGAAACGTGTCGGCCCGCTCGCCTACACACTTTATGCGATGCTTTAGTGTGCGTAAATCGCTTTATTTCGCCGAATTGAGTCGTTTGCGCACATCTAAAATCACCTACTATGCTGCAGAAGCAAGCAGAAACAGTGTGCACGAAACGTGTCGGCCCGCTCGCCTACACACTTTATGCGATGCTTTAGTGTGCGTAAATCGCTTTATTTCGCCGAATTGAGTCGTTTGCGCACATCTAAAATCACCTACTATGCTGCAGAAGCAAGCAGAAACAGTGTGCACGAAACGTGTCGGCCCGCTCGCCTACACACTTTATGCGATGCTTTAGTGTGCGTAAATCGCTTTATTTCGCCGAATTGAGTCGTTTGCGCACATCTAAAATCACCTACTATGCTGCAGAAGCAAGCAGAAACAGTGTGCACGAAACGTGTCGGCCCGCTCGCCTACACACTTTATGCGATGCTTTAGTGTGCGTAAATCGCTTTATTTCGCCGAATTGAGTCGTTTGCGCACATCTAAAATCACCTACTATGCTGCAGAAGCAAGCAGAAACAGTGTGCACGAAACGTGTCGGCCCGCTCGCCTACACACTTTATGCGATGCTTTAGTGTGCGTAAATCGCTTTATTTCGCCGAATTGAGTCGTTTGCGCACATCTAAAATCACCTACTATGCTGCAGAAGCAAGCAGAAACAGTGTGCACGAAACGTGTCGGCCCGCTCGCCTACACACTTTATGCGATGCTTTAGTGTGCGTAAATCGCTTTATTTCGCCGAATTGAGTCGTTTGCGCACATCTAAAATCACCTACTATGCTGCAGAAGCAAGCAGAAACAGTGTGCACGAAACGTGTCGGCCCGCTCGCCTACACACTTTATGCGATGCTTTAGTGTGCGTAAATCGCTTTATTTCGCCGAATTGAGTCGTTTGCGCACATCTAAAATCACCTACTATGCTGCAGAAGCAAGCAGAAACAGTGTGCACGAAACGTGTCGGCCCGCTCGCCTACACACTTTATGCGATGCTTTAGTGTGCGTAAATCGCTTTATTTCGCCGAATTGAGTCGTTTGCGCACATCTAAAATCACCTACTATGCTGCAGAAGCAAGCAGAAACAGTGTGCACGAAACGTGTCGGCCCGCTCGCCTACACACTTTATGCGATGCTTTAGTGTGCGTAAATCGCTTTATTTCGCCGAATTGAGTCGTTTGCGCACATCTAAAATCACCTACTATGCTGCAGAAGCAAGCAGAAACAGTGTGCACGAAACGTGTCGGCCCGCTCGCCTACACACTTTATGCGATGCTTTAGTGTGCGTAAATCGCTTTATTTCGCCGAATTGAGTCGTTTGCGCACATCTAAAATCACCTACTATGCTGCAGAAGCAAGCAGAAACAGTGTGCACGAAACGTGTCGGCCCGCTCGCCTACACACTTTATGCGATGCTTTAGTGTGCGTAAATCGCTTTATTTCGCCGAATTGAGTCGTTTGCGCACATCTAAAATCACCTACTATGCTGCAGAAGCAAGCAGAAACAGTGTGCACGAAACGTGTCGGCCCGCTCGCCTACACACTTTATGCGATGCTTTAGTGTGCGTAAATCGCTTTATTTCGCCGAATTGAGTCGTTTGCGCACATCTAAAATCACCTACTATGCTGCAGAAGCAAGCAGAAACAGTGTGCACGAAACGTGTCGGCCCGCTCGCCTACACACTTTATGCGATGCTTTAGTGTGCGTAAATCGCTTTATTTCGCCGAATTGAGTCGTTTGCGCACATCTAAAATCACCTACTATGCTGCAGAAGCAAGCAGAAACAGTGTGCACGAAACGTGTCGGCCCGCTCGCCTACACACTTTATGCGATGCTTTAGTGTGCGTAAATCGCTTTATTTCGCCGAATTGAGTCGTTTGCGCACATCTAAAATCACCTACTATGCTGCAGAAGCAAGCAGAAACAGTGTGCACGAAACGTGTCGGCCCGCTCGCCTACACACTTTATGCGATGCTTTAGTGTGCGTAAATCGCTTTATTTCGCCGAATTGAGTCGTTTGCGCACATCTAAAATCACCTACTATGCTGCAGAAGCAAGCAGAAACAGTGTGCACGAAACGTGTCGGCCCGCTCGCCTACACACTTTATGCGATGCTTTAGTGTGCGTAAATCGCTTTATTTCGCCGAATTGAGTCGTTTGCGCACATCTAAAATCACCTACTATGCTGCAGAAGCAAGCAGAAACAGTGTGCACGAAACGTGTCGGCCCGCTCGCCTACACACTTTATGCGATGCTTTAGTGTGCGTAAATCGCTTTATTTCGCCGAATTGAGTCGTTTGCGCACATCTAAAATCACCTACTATGCTGCAGAAGCAAGCAGAAACAGTGTGCACGAAACGTGTCGGCCCGCTCGCCTACACACTTTATGCGATGCTTTAGTGTGCGTAAATCGCTTTATTTCGCCGAATTGAGTCGTTTGCGCACATCTAAAATCACCTACTATGCTGCAGAAGCAAGCAGAAACAGTGTGCACGAAACGTGTCGGCCCGCTCGCCTACACACTTTATGCGATGCTTTAGTGTGCGTAAATCGCTTTATTTCGCCGAATTGAGTCGTTTGCGCACATCTAAAATCACCTACTATGCTGCAGAAGCAAGCAGAAACAGTGTGCACGAAACGTGTCGGCCCGCTCGCCTACACACTTTATGCGATGCTTTAGTGTGCGTAAATCGCTTTATTTCGCCGAATTGAGTCGTTTGCGCACATCTAAAATCACCTACTATGCTGCAGAAGCAAGCAGAAACAGTGTGCACGAAACGTGTCGGCCCGCTCGCCTACACACTTTATGCGATGCTTTAGTGTGCGTAAATCGCTTTATTTCGCCGAATTGAGTCGTTTGCGCACATCTAAAATCACCTACTATGCTGCAGAAGCAAGCAGAAACAGTGTGCACGAAACGTGTCGGCCCGCTCGCCTACACACTTTATGCGATGCTTTAGTGTGCGTAAATCGCTTTATTTCGCCGAATTGAGTCGTTTGCGCACATCTAAAATCACCTACTATGCTGCAGAAGCAAGCAGAAACAGTGTGCACGAAACGTGTCGGCCCGCTCGCCTACACACTTTATGCGATGCTTTAGTGTGCGTAAATCGCTTTATTTCGCCGAATTGAGTCGTTTGCGCACATCTAAAATCACCTACTATGCTGCAGAAGCAAGCAGAAACAGTGTGCACGAAACGTGTCGGCCCGCTCGCCTACACACTTTATGCGATGCTTTAGTGTGCGTAAATCGCTTTATTTCGCCGAATTGAGTCGTTTGCGCACATCTAAAATCACCTACTATGCTGCAGAAGCAAGCAGAAACAGTGTGCACGAAACGTGTCGGCCCGCTCGCCTACACACTTTATGCGATGCTTTAGTGTGCGTAAATCGCTTTATTTCGCCGAATTGAGTCGTTTGCGCACATCTAAAATCACCTACTATGCTGCAGAAGCAAGCAGAAACAGTGTGCACGAAACGTGTCGGCCCGCTCGCCTACACACTTTATGCGATGCTTTAGTGTGCGTAAATCGCTTTATTTCGCCGAATTGAGTCGTTTGCGCACATCTAAAATCACCTACTATGCTGCAGAAGCAAGCAGAAACAGTGTGCACGAAACGTGTCGGCCCGCTCGCCTACACACTTTATGCGATGCTTTAGTGTGCGTAAATCGCTTTATTTCGCCGAATTGAGTCGTTTGCGCACATCTAAAATCACCTACTATGCTGCAGAAGCAAGCAGAAACAGTGTGCACGAAACGTGTCGGCCCGCTCGCCTACACACTTTATGCGATGCTTTAGTGTGCGTAAATCGCTTTATTTCGCCGAATTGAGTCGTTTGCGCACATCTAAAATCACCTACTATGCTGCAGAAGCAAGCAGAAACAGTGTGCACGAAACGTGTCGGCCCGCTCGCCTACACACTTTATGCGATGCTTTAGTGTGCGTAAATCGCTTTATTTCGCCGAATTGAGTCGTTTGCGCACATCTAAAATCACCTACTATGCTGCAGAAGCAAGCAGAAACAGTGTGCACGAAACGTGTCGGCCCGCTCGCCTACACACTTTATGCGATGCTTTAGTGTGCGTAAATCGCTTTATTTCGCCGAATTGAGTCGTTTGCGCACATCTAAAATCACCTACTATGCTGCAGAAGCAAGCAGAAACAGTGTGCACGAAACGTGTCGGCCCGCTCGCCTACACACTTTATGCGATGCTTTAGTGTGCGTAAATCGCTTTATTTCGCCGAATTGAGTCGTTTGCGCACATCTAAAATCACCTACTATGCTGCAGAAGCAAGCAGAAACAGTGTGCACGAAACGTGTCGGCCCGCTCGCCTACACACTTTATGCGATGCTTTAGTGTGCGTAAATCGCTTTATTTCGCCGAATTGAGTCGTTTGCGCACATCTAAAATCACCTACTATGCTGCAGAAGCAAGCAGAAACAGTGTGCACGAAACGTGTCGGCCCGCTCGCCTACACACTTTATGCGATGCTTTAGTGTGCGTAAATCGCTTTATTTCGCCGAATTGAGTCGTTTGCGCACATCTAAAATCACCTACTATGCTGCAGAAGCAAGCAGAAACAGTGTGCACGAAACGTGTCGGCCCGCTCGCCTACACACTTTATGCGATGCTTTAGTGTGCGTAAATCGCTTTATTTCGCCGAATTGAGTCGTTTGCGCACATCTAAAATCACCTACTATGCTGCAGAAGCAAGCAGAAACAGTGTGCACGAAACGTGTCGGCCCGCTCGCCTACACACTTTATGCGATGCTTTAGTGTGCGTAAATCGCTTTATTTCGCCGAATTGAGTCGTTTGCGCACATCTAAAATCACCTACTATGCTGCAGAAGCAAGCAGAAACAGTGTGCACGAAACGTGTCGGCCCGCTCGCCTACACACTTTATGCGATGCTTTAGTGTGCGTAAATCGCTTTATTTCGCCGAATTGAGTCGTTTGCGCACATCTAAAATCACCTACTATGCTGCAGAAGCAAGCAGAAACAGTGTGCACGAAACGTGTCGGCCCGCTCGCCTACACACTTTATGCGATGCTTTAGTGTGCGTAAATCGCTTTATTTCGCCGAATTGAGTCGTTTGCGCACATCTAAAATCACCTACTATGCTGCAGAAGCAAGCAGAAACAGTGTGCACGAAACGTGTCGGCCCGCTCGCCTACACACTTTATGCGATGCTTTAGTGTGCGTAAATCGCTTTATTTCGCCGAATTGAGTCGTTTGCGCACATCTAAAATCACCTACTATGCTGCAGAAGCAAGCAGAAACAGTGTGCACGAAACGTGTCGGCCCGCTCGCCTACACACTTTATGCGATGCTTTAGTGTGCGTAAATCGCTTTATTTCGCCGAATTGAGTCGTTTGCGCACATCTAAAATCACCTACTATGCTGCAGAAGCAAGCAGAAACAGTGTGCACGAAACGTGTCGGCCCGCTCGCCTACACACTTTATGCGATGCTTTAGTGTGCGTAAATCGCTTTATTTCGCCGAATTGAGTCGTTTGCGCACATCTAAAATCACCTACTATGCTGCAGAAGCAAGCAGAAACAGTGTGCACGAAACGTGTCGGCCCGCTCGCCTACACACTTTATGCGATGCTTTAGTGTGCGTAAATCGCTTTATTTCGCCGAATTGAGTCGTTTGCGCACATCTAAAATCACCTACTATGCTGCAGAAGCAAGCAGAAACAGTGTGCACGAAACGTGTCGGCCCGCTCGCCTACACACTTTATGCGATGCTTTAGTGTGCGTAAATCGCTTTATTTCGCCGAATTGAGTCGTTTGCGCACATCTAAAATCACCTACTATGCTGCAGAAGCAAGCAGAAACAGTGTGCACGAAACGTGTCGGCCCGCTCGCCTACACACTTTATGCGATGCTTTAGTGTGCGTAAATCGCTTTATTTCGCCGAATTGAGTCGTTTGCGCACATCTAAAATCACCTACTATGCTGCAGAAGCAAGCAGAAACAGTGTGCACGAAACGTGTCGGCCCGCTCGCCTACACACTTTATGCGATGCTTTAGTGTGCGTAAATCGCTTTATTTCGCCGAATTGAGTCGTTTGCGCACATCTAAAATCACCTACTATGCTGCAGAAGCAAGCAGAAACAGTGTGCACGAAACGTGTCGGCCCGCTCGCCTACACACTTTATGCGATGCTTTAGTGTGCGTAAATCGCTTTATTTCGCCGAATTGAGTCGTTTGCGCACATCTAAAATCACCTACTATGCTGCAGAAGCAAGCAGAAACAGTGTGCACGAAACGTGTCGGCCCGCTCGCCTACACACTTTATGCGATGCTTTAGTGTGCGTAAATCGCTTTATTTCGCCGAATTGAGTCGTTTGCGCACATCTAAAATCACCTACTATGCTGCAGAAGCAAGCAGAAACAGTGTGCACGAAACGTGTCGGCCCGCTCGCCTACACACTTTATGCGATGCTTTAGTGTGCGTAAATCGCTTTATTTCGCCGAATTGAGTCGTTTGCGCACATCTAAAATCACCTACTATGCTGCAGAAGCAAGCAGAAACAGTGTGCACGAAACGTGTCGGCCCGCTCGCCTACACACTTTATGCGATGCTTTAGTGTGCGTAAATCGCTTTATTTCGCCGAATTGAGTCGTTTGCGCACATCTAAAATCACCTACTATGCTGCAGAAGCAAGCAGAAACAGTGTGCACGAAACGTGTCGGCCCGCTCGCCTACACACTTTATGCGATGCTTTAGTGTGCGTAAATCGCTTTATTTCGCCGAATTGAGTCGTTTGCGCACATCTAAAATCACCTACTATGCTGCAGAAGCAAGCAGAAACAGTGTGCACGAAACGTGTCGGCCCGCTCGCCTACACACTTTATGCGATGCTTTAGTGTGCGTAAATCGCTTTATTTCGCCGAATTGAGTCGTTTGCGCACATCTAAAATCACCTACTATGCTGCAGAAGCAAGCAGAAACAGTGTGCACGAAACGTGTCGGCCCGCTCGCCTACACACTTTATGCGATGCTTTAGTGTGCGTAAATCGCTTTATTTCGCCGAATTGAGTCGTTTGCGCACATCTAAAATCACCTACTATGCTGCAGAAGCAAGCAGAAACAGTGTGCACGAAACGTGTCGGCCCGCTCGCCTACACACTTTATGCGATGCTTTAGTGTGCGTAAATCGGTTTATTTCGCCGAATTGAGTCGTTTGCGCACATCTAAAATCACCTACTATGCTGCAGAAGCAAGCAGAAACAGTGTGCACGAAACGTGTCGGCCCGCTCGCCTACACACTTTATGCGATGCTTTAGTGTGCGTAAATCGCTTTATTTCGCCGAATTGAGTCGTTTGCGCACATCTAAAATCACCTACTATGCTGCAGAAGCAAGCAGAAACAGTGTGCACGAAACGTGTCGGCCCGCTCGCCTACACACTTTATGCGATGCTTTAGTGTGCGTAAATCGCTTTATTTCGCCGAATTGAGTCGTTTGCGCACATCTAAAATCACCTACTATGCTGCAGAAGCAAGCAGAAACAGTGTGCACGAAACGTGTCGGCCCGCTCGCCTACACACTTTATGCGATGCTTTAGTGTGCGTAAATCGCTTTATTTCGCCGAATTGAGTCGTTTGCGCACATCTAAAATCACCTACTATGCTGCAGAAGCAAGCAGAAACAGTGTGCACGAAACGTGTCGGCCCGCTCGCCTACACACTTTATGCGATGCTTTAGTGTGCGTAAATCGCTTTATTTCGCCGAATTGAGTCGTTTGCGCACATCTAAAATCACCTACTATGCTGCAGAAGCAAGCAGAAACAGTGTGCACGAAACGTGTCGGCCCGCTCGCCTACACACTTTATGCGATGCTTTAGTGTGCGTAAATCGCTTTATTTCGCCGAATTGAGTCGTTTGCGCACATCTAAAATCACCTACTATGCTGCAGAAGCAAGCAGAAACAGTGTGCACGAAACGTGTCGGCCCGCTCGCCTACACACTTTATGCGATGCTTTAGTGTGCGTAAATCGCTTTATTTCGCCGAATTGAGTCGTTTGCGCACATCTAAAATCACCTACTATGCTGCAGAAGCAAGCACAGAAACAGTGTGCACGAAACGTGTCGGCCCGCTCGCCTACACACTTTATGCGATGCTTTAGTGTGCGTAAATCGCTTTATTTCGCCGAATTGAGTCGTTTGCGCACATCTAAAATCACCTACTATGCTGCAGAAGCAAGCAGAAACAGTGTGCACGAAACGTGTCGGCCCGCTCGCCTACACACTTTATGCGATGCTTTAGTGTGCGTAAATCGCTTTATTTCGCCGAATTGAGTCGTTTGCGCACATCTAAAATCACCTACTATGCTGCAGAAGCAAGCAGAAACAGTGTGCACGAAACGTGTCGGCCCGCTCGCCTACACACTTTATGCGATGCTTTAGTGTGCGTAAATCGCTTTATTTCGCCGAATTGAGTCGTTTGCGCACATCTAAAATCACCTACTATGCTGCAGAAGCAAGCAGAAACAGTGTGCACGAAACGTGTCGGCCCGCTCGCCTACACACTTTATGCGATGCTTTAGTGTGCGTAAATCGCTTTATTTCGCCGAATTGAGTCGTTTGCGCACATCTAAAATCACCTACTATGCTGCAGAAGCAAGCAGAAACAGTGTGCACGAAACGTGTCGGCCCGCTCGCCTACACACTTTATGCGATGCTTTAGTGTGCGTAAATCGCTTTATTTCGCCGAATTGAGTCGTTTGCGCACATCTAAAATCACCTACTATGCTGCAGAAGCAAGCAGAAACAGTGTGCACGAAACGTGTCGGCCCGCTCGCCTACACACTTTATGCGATGCTTTAGTGTGCGTAAATCGCTTTATTTCGCCGAATTGAGTCGTTTGCGCACATCTAAAATCACCTACTATGCTGCAGAAGCAGCAGCAGAAACAGTGTGCACGAAACGTGTCGGCCCGCTCGCCTACACACTTTATGCGATGCTTTAGTGTGCGTAAATCGCTTTATTTCGCCGAATTGAGTCGTTTGCGCACATCTAAAATCACCTACTATGCTGCAGAAGCAAGCAGAAACAGTGTGCACGAAACGTGTCGGCCCGCTCGCCTACACACTTTATGCGATGCTTTAGTGTGCGTAAATCGCTTTATTTCGCCGAATTGAGTCGTTTGCGCACATCTAAAATCACCTACTATGCTGCAGAAGCAAGCAGAAACAGTGTGCACGAAACGTGTCGGCCCGCTCGCCTACACACTTTATGCGATGCTTTAGTGTGCGTAAATCGCTTTATTTCGCCGAATTGAGTCGTTTGCGCACATCTAAAATCACCTACTATGCTGCAGAAGCAAGCAGAAACAGTGTGCACGAAACGTGTCGGCCCGCTCGCCTACACACTTTATGCGATGCTTTAGTGTGCGTAAATCGCTTTATTTCGCCGAATTGAGTCGTTTGCGCACATCTAAAATCACCTACTATGCTGCAGAAGCAAGCAGAAACAGTGTGCACGAAACGTGTCGGCCCGCTCGCCTACACACTTTATGCGATGCTTTAGTGTGCGTAAATCGCTTTATTTCGCCGAATTGAGTCGTTTGCGCACATCTAAAATCACCTACTATGCTGCAGAAGCAAGCAGAAACAGTGTGCACGAAACGTGTCGGCCCGCTCGCCTACACACTTTATGCGATGCTTTAGTGTGCGTAAATCGCTTTATTTCGCCGAATTGAGTCGTTTGCGCACATCTAAAATCACCTACTATGCTGCAGAAGCAAGCAGAAACAGTGTGCACGAAACGTGTCGGCCCGCTCGCCTACACACTTTATGCGATGCTTTAGTGTGCGTAAATCGCTTTATTTCGCCGAATTGAGTCGTTTGCGCACATCTAAAATCACCTACTATGCTGCAGAAGCAAGCAGAAACAGTGTGCACGAAACGTGTCGGCCCGCTCGCCTACACACTTTATGCGATGCTTTAGTGTGCGTAAATCGGTTTATTTCGCCGAATTGAGTCGTTTGCGCACATCTAAAATCACCTACTATGCTGCAGAAGCAAGCAGAAACAGTGTGCACACGAAACGTGTCGGCCCGCTCGCCTACACACTTTATGCGATGCTTTAGTGTGCGTAAATCGCTTTATTTCGCCGAATTGAGTCGTTTGCGCACATCTAAAATCACCTACTATGCTGCAGAAGCAAGCAGAAACAGTGTGCACGAAACGTGTCGGCCCGCTCGCCTACACACTTTATGCGATGCTTTAGTGTGCGTAAATCGCTTTATTTCGCCGAATTGAGTCGTTTGCGCACATCTAAAATCACCTACTATGCTGCAGAAGCAAGCAGAAACAGTGTGCACGAAACGTGTCGGCCCGCTCGCCTACACACTTTATGCGATGCTTTAGTGTGCGTAAATCGCTTTATTTCGCCGAATTGAGTCGTTTGCGCACATCTAAAATCACCTACTATGCTGCAGAAGCAAGCAGAAACAGTGTGCACGAAACGTGTCGGCCCGCTCGCCTACACACTTTATGCGATGCTTTAGTGTGCGTAAATCGCTTTATTTCGCCGAATTGAGTCGTTTGCGCACATCTAAAATCACCTACTATGCTGCAGAAGCAAGCAGAAACAGTGTGCACGAAACGTGTCGGCCCGCTCGCCTACACACTTTATGCGATGCTTTAGTGTGCGTAAATCGCTTTATTTCGCCGAATTGAGTCGTTTGCGCACATCTAAAATCACCTACTATGCTGCAGAAGCAAGCAGAAACAGTGTGCACGAAACGTGTCGGCCCGCTCGCCTACACACTTTATGCGATGCTTTAGTGTGCGTAAATCGCTTTATTTCGCCGAATTGAGTCGTTTGCGCACATCTAAAATCACCTACTATGCTGCAGAAGCAAGCAGAAACAGTGTGCACGAAACGTGTCGGCCCGCTCGCCTACACACTTTATGCGATGCTTTAGTGTGCGTAAATCGCTTTATTTCGCCGAATTGAGTCGTTTGCGCACATCTAAAATCACCTACTATGCTGCAGAAGCAAGCAGAAACAGTGTGCACGAAACGTGTCGGCCCGCTCGCCTACACACTTTATGCGATGCTTTAGTGTGCGTAAATCGCTTTATTTCGCCGAATTGAGTCGTTTGCGCACATCTAAAATCACCTACTATGCTGCAGAAGCAAGCAGAAACAGTGTGCACGAAACGTGTCGGCCCGCTCGCCTACACACTTTATGCGATGCTTTAGTGTGCGTAAATCGCTTTATTTCGCCGAATTGAGTCGTTTGCGCACATCTAAAATCACCTACTATGCTGCAGAAGCAAGCAGAAACAGTGTGCACGAAACGTGTCGGCCCGCTCGCCTACACACTTTATGCGATGCTTTAGTGTGCGTAAATCGCTTTATTTCGCCGAATTGAGTCGTTTGCGCACATCTAAAATCACCTACTATGCTGCAGAAGCAAGCAGAAACAGTGTGCACGAAACGTGTCGGCCCGCTCGCCTACACACTTTATGCGATGCTTTAGTGTGCGTAAATCGGTTTATTTCGCCGAATTGAGTCGTTTGCGCACATCTAAAATCACCTACTATGCTGCAGAAGCAAGCAGAAACAGTGTGCACGAAACGTGTCGGCCCGCTCGCCTACACACTTTATGCGATGCTTTAGTGTGCGTAAATCGCTTTATTTCGCCGAATTGAGTCGTTTGCGCACATCTAAAATCACCTACTATGCTGCAGAAGCAAGCAGAAACAGTGTGCACGAAACGTGTCGGCCCGCTCGCCTACACACTTTATGCGATGCTTTAGTGTGCGTAAATCGCTTTATTTCGCCGAATTGAGTCGTTTGCGCACATCTAAAATCACCTACTATGCTGCAGAAGCAAGCAGAAACAGTGTGCACGAAACGTGTCGGCCCGCTCGCCTACACACTTTATGCGATGCTTTAGTGTGCGTAAATCGCTTTATTTCGCCGAATTGAGTCGTTTGCGCACATCTAAAATCACCTACTATGCTGCAGAAGCAAGCAGAAACAGTGTGCACGAAACGTGTCGGCCCGCTCGCCTACACACTTTATGCGATGCTTTAGTGTGCGTAAATCGCTTTATTTCGCCGAATTGAGTCGTTTGCGCACATCTAAAATCACCTACTATGCTGCAGAAGCAAGCAGAAACAGTGTGCACGAAACGTGTCGGCCCGCTCGCCTACACACTTTATGCGATGCTTTAGTGTGCGTAAATCGCTTTATTTCGCCGAATTGAGTCGTTTGCGCACATCTAAAATCACCTACTATGCTGCAGAAGCAAGCAGAAACAGTGTGCACGAAACGTGTCGGCCCGCTCGCCTACACACTTTATGCGATGCTTTAGTGTGCGTAAATCGCTTTATTTCGCCGAATTGAGTCGTTTGCGCACATCTAAAATCACCTACTATGCTGCAGAAGCAAGCAGAAACAGTGTGCACGAAACGTGTCGGCCCGCTCGCCTACACACTTTATGCGATGCTTTAGTGTGCGTAAATCGCTTTATTTCGCCGAATTGAGTCGTTTGCGCACATCTAAAATCACCTACTATGCTGCAGAAGCAAGCAGAAACAGTGTGCACGAAACGTGTCGGCCCGCTCGCCTACACACTTTATGCGATGCTTTAGTGTGCGTAAATCGCTTTATTTCGCCGAATTGAGTCGTTTGCGCACATCTAAAATCACCTACTATGCTGCAGAAGCAAGCAGAAACAGTGTGCACGAAACGTGTCGGCCCGCTCGCCTACACACTTTATGCGATGCTTTAGTGTGCGTAAATCGCTTTATTTCGCCGAATTGAGTCGTTTGCGCACATCTAAAATCACCTACTATGCTGCAGAAGCAAGCAGAAACAGTGTGCACGAAACGTGTCGGCCCGCTCGCCTACACACTTTATGCGATGCTTTAGTGTGCGTAAATCGCTTTATTTCGCCGAATTGAGTCGTTTGCGCACATCTAAAATCACCTACTATGCTGCAGAAGCAAGCAGAAACAGTGTGCACGAAACGTGTCGGCCCGCTCGCCTACACACTTTATGCGATGCTTTAGTGTGCGTAAATCGCTTTATTTCGCCGAATTGAGTCGTTTGCGCACATCATCTAAAATCACCTACTATGCTGCAGAAGCAAGCAGAAACAGTGTGCACGAAACGTGTCGGCCCGCTCGCCTACACACTTTATGCGATGCTTTAGTGTGCGTAAATCGCTTTATTTCGCCGAATTGAGTCGTTTGCGCACATCTAAAATCACCTACTATGCTGCAGAAGCAAGCAGAAACAGTGTGCACGAAACGTGTCGGCCCGCTCGCCTACACACTTTATGCGATGCTTTAGTGTGCGTAAATCGGTTTATTTCGCCGAATTGAGTCGTTTGCGCACATCTAAAATCACCTACTATGCTGCAGAAGCAAGCAGAAACAGTGTGCACGAAACGTGTCGGCCCGCTCGCCTACACACTTTATGCGATGCTTTAGTGTGCGTAAATCGCTTTATTTCGCCGAATTGAGTCGTTTGCGCACATCTAAAATCACCTACTATGCTGCAGAAGCAAGCAGAAACAGTGTGCACGAAACGTGTCGGCCCGCTCGCCTACACACTTTATGCGATGCTTTAGTGTGCGTAAATCGCTTTATTTCGCCGAATTGAGTCGTTTGCGCACATCTAAAATCACCTACTATGCTGCAGAAGCAAGCAGAAACAGTGTGCACGAAACGTGTCGGCCCGCTCGCCTACACACTTTATGCGATGCTTTAGTGTGCGTAAATCGCTTTATTTCGCCGAATTGAGTCGTTTGCGCACATCTAAAATCACCTACTATGCTGCAGAAGCAAGCAGAAACAGTGTGCACGAAACGTGTCGGCCCGCTCGCCTACACACTTTATGCGATGCTTTAGTGTGCGTAAATCGCTTTATTTCGCCGAATTGAGTT
>CATNEM010000285.1:430000-435211 GCA_950096795.1 Macrostomum cliftonense | reverse complement strand
TATCTATCTATCTATCTATCTATCTATCTATCTATCTATCTATCTATCTATCTATCTATCTATCTATCTATCTATCTATCTATCTATCTATCTATCTATCTATCTATCTATCTATCTATCTATCTATCTATCTATCTATCTATCTATCTATCTATCTATCTATCTATCTATCTATCTATCTATCTATCTATCTATCTATCTATCTATCTATCTATCTATCTATCTATCTATCTATCTATCTATCTATCTATCTATCTATCTATCTATCTATCTATCTATCTATCTATCTATCTATCTATCTATCTATCTATCTATCTATCTATCTATCTATCTATCTATCTATCTATCTATCTATCTATCTATCTATCTATCTATCTATCTATCTATCTATCTATCTATCTATCTATCTATCTATCTATCTATCTATCTATCTATCTATCTATCTATCTATCTATCTATCTATCTATCTATCTATCTATCTATCTATCTATCTATCTATCTATCTATCTATCTATCTATCTATCTATCTATCTATCTATCTATCTATCTATCTATCTATCTATCTATCTATCTATCTATCTATCTATCTATCTATCTATCTATCTATCTATCTATCTATCTATCTATCTATCTATCTATCTATCTATCTATCTATCTATCTATCTATCTATCTATCTATCTATCTATCTATCTATCTATCTATCTATCTATCTATCTATCTATCTATCTATCTATCTATCTATCTATCTATCTATCTATCTATCTATCTATCTATCTATCTATCTATCTATCTATCTATCTATCTATCTATCTATCTATCTATCTATCTATCTATCTATCTATCTATCTATCTATCTATCTATCTATCTATCTATCTATCTATCTATCTATCTATCTATCTATCTATCTATCTATCTATCTATCTATCTATCTATCTATCTATCTATCTATCTATCTATCTATCTATCTATCTATCTATCTATCTATCTATCTATCTATCTATCTATCTATCTATCTATCTATCTATCTATCTATCTATCTATCTATCTATCTATCTATCTATCTATCTATCTATCTATCTATCTATCTATCTATCTATCTATCTATCTATCTATCTATCTATCTATCTATCTATCTATCTATCTATCTATCTATCTATCTATCTATCTATCTATCTATCTATCTATCTATCTATCTATCTATCTATCTATCTATCTATCTATCTATCTATCTATCTATCTATCTATCTATCTATCTATCTATCTATCTATCTATCTATCTATCTATCTATCTATCTATCTATCTATCTATCTATCTATCTATCTATCTATCTATCTATCTATCTATCTATCTATCTATCTATCTATCTATCTATCTATCTATCTATCTATCTATCTATCTATCTATCTATCTATCTATCTATCTATCTATCTATCTATCTATCTATCTATCTATCTATCTATCTATCTATCTATCTATCTATCTATCTATCTATCTATCTATCTATCTATCTATCTATCTATCTATCTATCTATCTATCTATCTATCTATCTATCTATCTATCTATCTATCTATCTATCTATCTATCTATCTATCTATCTATCTATCTATCTATCTATCTATCTATCTATCTATCTATCTATCTATCTATCTATCTATCTATCTATCTATCTATCTATCTATCTATCTATCTATCTATCTATCTATCTATCTATCTATCTATCTATCTATCTATCTATCTATCTATCTATCTATCTATCTATCTATCTATCTATCTATCTATCTATCTATCTATCTATCTATCTATCTATCTATCTATCTATCTATCTATCTATCTATCTATCTATCTATCTATCTATCTATCTATCTATCTATCTATCTATCTATCTATCTATCTATCTATCTATCTATCTATCTATCTATCTATCTATCTATCTATCTATCTATCTATCTATCTATCTATCTATCTATCTATCTATCTATCTATCTATCTATCTATCTATCTATCTATCTATCTATCTATCTATCTATCTATCTATCTATCTATCTATCTATCTATCTATCTATCTATCTATCTATCTATCTATCTATCTATCTATCTATCTATCTATCTATCTATCTATCTATCTATCTATCTATCTATCTATCTATCTATCTATCTATCTATCTATCTATCTATCTATCTATCTATCTATCTATCTATCTATCTATCTATCTATCTATCTATCTATCTATCTATCTATCTATCTATCTATCTATCTATCTATCTATCTATCTATCTATCTATCTATCTATCTATCTATCTATCTATCTATCTATCTATCTATCTATCTATCTATCTATCTATCTATCTATCTATCTATCTATCTATCTATCTATCTATCTATCTATCTATCTATCTATCTATCTATCTATCTATCTATCTATCTATCTATCTATCTATCTATCTATCTATCTATCTATCTATCTATCTATCTATCTATCTATCTATCTATCTATCTATCTATCTATCTATCTATCTATCTATCTATCTATCTATCTATCTATCTATCTATCTATCTATCTATCTATCTATCTATCTATCTATCTATCTATCTATCTATCTATCTATCTATCTATCTATCTATCTATCTATCTATCTATCTATCTATCTATCTATCTATCTATCTATCTATCTATCTATCTATCTATCTATCTATCTATCTATCTATCTATCTATCTATCTATCTATCTATCTATCTATCTATCTATCTATCTATCTATCTATCTATCTATCTATCTATCTATCTATCTATCTATCTATCTATCTATCTATCTATCTATCTATCTATCTATCTATCTATCTATCTATCTATCTATCTATCTATCTATCTATCTATCTATCTATCTATCTATCTATCTATCTATCTATCTATCTATCTATCTATCTATCTATCTATCTATCTATCTATCTATCTATCTATCTATCTATCTATCTATCTATCTATCTATCTATCTATCTATCTATCTATCTATCTATCTATCTATCTATCTATCTATCTATCTATCTATCTATCTATCTATCTATCTATCTATCTATCTATCTATCTATCTATCTATCTATCTATCTATCTATCTATCTATCTATCTATCTATCTATCTATCTATCTATCTATCTATCTATCTATCTATCTATCTATCTATCTATCTATCTATCTATCTATCTATCTATCTATCTATCTATCTATCTATCTATCTATCTATCTATCTATCTATCTATCTATCTATCTATCTATCTATCTATCTATCTATCTATCTATCTATCTATCTATCTATCTATCTATCTATCTATCTATCTATCTATCTATCTATCTATCTATCTATCTATCTATCTATCTATCTATCTATCTATCTATCTATCTATCTATCTATCTATCTATCTATCTATCTATCTATCTATCTATCTATCTATCTATCTATCTATCTATCTATCTATCTATCTATCTATCTATCTATCTATCTATCTATCTATCTATCTATCTATCTATCTATCTATCTATCTATCTATCTATCTATCTATCTATCTATCTATCTATCTATCTATCTATCTATCTATCTATCTATCTATCTATCTATCTATCTATCTATCTATCTATCTATCTATCTATCTATCTATCTATCTATCTATCTATCTATCTATCTATCTATCTATCTATCTATCTATCTATCTATCTATCTATCTATCTATCTATCTATCTATCTATCTATCTATCTATCTATCTATCTATCTATCTATCTATCTATCTATCTATCTATCTATCTATCTATCTATCTATCTATCTATCTATCTATCTATCTATCTATCTATCTATCTATCTATCTATCTATCTATCTATCTATCTATCTATCTATCTATCTATCTATCTATCTATCTATCTATCTATCTATCTATCTATCTATCTATCTATCTATCTATCTATCTATCTATCTATCTATCTATCTATCTATCTATCTATCTATCTATCTATCTATCTATCTATCTATCTATCTATCTATCTATCTATCTATCTATCTATCTATCTATCTATCTATCTATCTATCTATCTATCTATCTATCTATCTATCTATCTATCTATCTATCTATCTATCTATCTATCTATCTATCTATCTATCTATCTATCTATCTATCTATCTATCTATCTATCTATCTATCTATCTATCTATCTATCTATCTATCTATCTATCTATCTATCTATCTATCTATCTATCTATCTATCTATCTATCTATCTATCTATCTATCTATCTATCTATCTATCTATCTATCTATCTATCTATCTATCTATCTATCTATCTATCTATCTATCTATCTATCTATCTATCTATCTATCTATCTATCTATCTATCTATCTATCTATCTATCTATCTATCTATCTATCTATCTATCTATCTATCTATCTATCTATCTATCTATCTATCTATCTATCTATCTATCTATCTATCTATCTATCTATCTATCTATCTATCTATCTATCTATCTATCTATCTATCTATCTATCTATCTATCTATCTATCTATCTATCTAATCTATCTATCTATCTATCTATCTATCTATCTATCTATCTATCTATCTATCTATCTATCTATCTATCTATCTATCTATCTATCTATCTATCTATCTATCTATCTATCTATCTATCTATCTATCTATCTATCTATCTATCTATCTATCTATCTATCTATCTATCTATCTATCTATCTATCTATCTATCTATCTATCTATCTATCTATCTATCTATCTATCTATCTATCTATCTATCTATCTATCTATCTATCTATCTATCTATCTATCTATCTATCTATCTATCTATCTATCTATCTATCTATCTATCTATCTATCTATCTATCTATCTATCTATCTATCTATCTATCTATCTATCTATCTATCTATCTATCTATCTATCTATCTATCTATCTATCTATCTATCTATCTATCTATCTATCTATCTATCTATCTATCTATCTATCTATCTATCTATCTATCTATCTATCTATCTATCTATCTATCTATCTATCTATCTATCTATCTATCTATCTATCTATCTATCTATCTATCTATCTATCTATCTATCTATCTATCTATCTATCTATCTATCTATCTATCTATCTATCTATCTATCTATCTATCTATCTATCTATCTATCTATCTATCTATCTATCTATCTATCTATCTA
>CATNEM010000285.1:412500-425000 GCA_950096795.1 Macrostomum cliftonense | reverse complement strand
ATCTATCTATCTATCTATCTATCTATCTATCTATCTATCTATCTATCTATCTATCTATCTATCTATCTATCTATCTATCTATATCTATCTATCTATCTATCTATCTATCTATCTATCTATCTATCTATCTATCTATCTATCTATCTATCTATCTATCTATCTATCTATCTATCTATTCTATCTATCTATCTATCTATCTATCTATCTATCTATCTATCTATCTATCTATCTATCTATCTATCTATCTATCTATCTATCTATCTATCTATCTATCTATCTATCTATCTATCTATCTATCTATCTATCTATCTATCTATCTATCTATCTATCTATCTATCTATCTATCTATCTATCTATCTATCTATCTATCTATCTATCTATCTATCTATCTATCTATCTATCTATCTATCTATCTATCTATCTATCTATCTATCTATCTATCTATATATCTATCTATCTATCTATCTATCTATCTATCTATCTATCTATCTATCTATCTATCTATCTATCTATCTATCTATCTATCTATCTATCTATCATCTATCTATCTATCTATCTATCTATCTATCTATCTATCTATCTATCTATCTATCTATCTATCTATCTATCTATCTATCTATCTATCTATCTATCTATCTATCTATCTATCTATCTATCTATCTATCTATCTATCTATCTATCTATCTATCTATCTATCTATCTATCTATCTATCTATCTATCTATCTATCTATCTATCTATCTATCTATCTATCTATCTATCTCTATCTATCTATCTATCTATCTATCTATCTATCTATCTATCTATCTATCTATCTATCTATCTATCTATCTATCTATCTATCTATCTATCTATCTATCTATCTATCTATCTATCTATCTATCTATCTATCTATCTATCTATCTATATCTATCTATCTATCTATCTATCTATCTATCTATCTATCTATCTATCTATCTATCTATCTATCTATCTATCTATCTATCTATCTATCTATCTATCTATCTATCTATCTATCTATCTATCTATCTATCTATCTATCTATCTATCTATCTATCTATCTATCTATCTATCTATCTATCTATCTATCTATCTATCTATCTATCTATCTATCTATCTATCTATCTATCTATCTATCTATCTATCTATCTATCTATCTATCTATCTATCTATCTATCTATCTATCTATCTATCTATCTATCTATCTATCTATCTATCTATCTATCTATCTATCTATCTATCTATCTATCTATCTATCTATCTATCTATCTATCTATCTATCTATCTATCTATCTATCTATCTATCTATCTATCTATCTATCTATCTATCTATCTATCTATCTATCTATCTATCTATCTATCTATCTATCTATCTATCTATCTATCTATCTATCTATCTATCTATCTATCTATCTATCTATCTATCTATCTATCTATCTATCTATCTATCTATCTATCTATCTATCTATCTATCTATCTATCTATCTATCTATCTATCTATCTATCTATCTATCTATCTATCTATCTATCTATCTATATCTATCTATCTATCTATCTATCTATCTATCTATCTATCTATCTATCTATCTATCTATCTATCTATCTATCTATCTATCTATCTATCTATCTATCTATCTATCTATCTATCTATCTATCTATCTATCTATCTATCTATCTATCTATCTATCTATCTATCTATCTATCTATCTATCTATCTATCTATCTATCTATCTATCTATCTATCTATCTATCTATCTATCTATCTATCTATCTATCTATATATCTATCTATCTATCTATATCTATCTATCTATCTATCTATCTATCTATCTATCTATCTATCTATCTATCTATCTATCTATCTATCTATCTATCTATCTATCTATCTATCTATCTATCTATCTATCTATCTATCTATCTATCTATCTATCTATCTATCTATCTATCTATCTATCTATCTATCTATCTATCTATCTATCTATCTATCTATCTATCTATCTATCTATCTATCTATCTATCTATCTATCTATCTATCTATCTATCTATCTATCTATCTATCTATCTATCTATCTATCTATCTATCTATCTATCTATCTATCTATCTATCTATCTATCTATCTATCTATCTATCTATCTATCTATCTATCTATCTATCTATCTATCTATCTATCTATCTATCTATCTATCTATCTATCTATCTATCTATCTATCTATCTATCTATCTATCTATCTATCTATCTATCTATCTATCTATCTATCTATCTATCTATCTATCTATCTATCTATCTATCTATCTATCTATCTATCTATCTATCTATCTATCTATCTATCTATCTATCTATCTATCTATCTATCTATCTATCTATCTATCTATCTATCTATCTATCTATCTATCTATCTATCTATCTATCTATCTATCTATCTATCTATCTATCTATCTATCTATCTATCTATCTATCTATCTATCTATCTATCTATCTATCTATCTATCTATCTATCTATCTATCTATCTATCTATCTATCTATCTATCTATCTATCTATCTATCTATCTATCTATCTATCTATCTATCTATCTATCTATCTATCTATCTATCTATCTATCTATCTATCTATCTATCTATCTATCTATCTATCTATCTATCTATCTATCTATCTATCTATCTATCTATCTATCTATCTATCTATCTATCTATCTATCTATCTATCTATCTATCTATCTATCTATCTATCTATCTATCTATCTATCTATCTATCTATCTATCTATCTATCTATCTATCTATCTATCTATCTATCTATCTATCTATCTATCTATCTATCTATCTATCTATCTATCTATCTATCTATCTATCTATCTATCTATCTATCTATCTATCTATCTATCTATCTATCTATCTATCTATCTATCTATCTATCTATCTATCTATCTATCTATCTATCTATCTATCTATCTATCTATCTATCTATCTATCTATCTATCTATCTATCTATCTATCTATCTATCTATCTATCTATCTATCTATCTATCTATCTATCTATCTATCTATCTATCTATCTATCTATCTATCTATCTATATATCTATCTATCTATCTATCTATCTATCTATCTATCTATCTATCTATCTATCTATCTATCTATCTATCTATCTATCTATCTATCTATCTATCTATCTATCTATCTATCTATCTATCTATCTATCTATCTATCTATCTATCTATCTATCTATCTATCTATCTATCTATCTATCTATCTATCTATCTATCTATCTATCTATCTATCTATCTATCTATCTATCTATCTATCTATCTATCTATCTATCTATCTATCTATCTATCTATCTATCTATCTATCTATCTATCTATCTATCTATCTATCTATCTATCTATCTATCTATCTATCTATCTATCTATCTATCTATCTATCTATCTATCTATCTATCTATCTATCTATCTATCTATCTATCTATCTATCTATCTATCTATCTATCTATCTATCTATCTATCTATCTATCTATCTATCTATCTATCTATCTATCTATCTATCTATCTATCTATCTATCTATCTATCTATCTATCTATCTATCTATCTATCTATCTATCTATCTATCTATCTATCTATCTATCTATCTATCTATCTATCTATCTATCTATCTATCTATCTATCTATCTATCTATCTATCTATCTATCTATCTATCTATCTATCTATCTATCTATCTATCTATCTATCTATCTATCTATCTATCTATCTATCTATCTATCTATCTATCTATCTATCTATCTATCTATCTATCTATCTATCTATCTATCTATCTATCTATCTATCTATCTATCTATCTATCTATCTATCTATCTATCTATCTATCTATCTATCTATCTATCTATCTATCTATCTATCTATCTATCTATCTATCTATCTATCTATCTATCTATCTATCTATCTATCTATCTATCTATCTATCTATCTATCTATCTATCTATCTATCTATCTATCTATCTATCTATCTATCTATCTATCTATCTATCTATCTATCTATCTATCTATCTATCTATCTATCTATCTATCTATCTATCTATCTATCTATCTATCTATCTATCTATCTATCTATCTATCTATCTATCTATCTATCTATCTATCTATCTATCTATCTATCTATCTATCTATCTATCTATCTATCTATCTATCTATCTATCTATCTATCTATCTATCTATCTATCTATCTATCTATCTATCTATCTATCTATCTATCTATCTATCTATCTATCTATCTATCTATCTATCTATCTATCTATCTATCTATCTATCTATCTATCTATCTATCTATCTATCTATCTATCTATCTATCTATCTATCTATCTATCTATCTATCTATCTATCTATCTATCTATCTATCTATCTATCTATCTATCTATCTATCTATCTATCTATCTATCTATCTATCTATCTATCTATCTATCTATCTATCTATCTATCTATCTATCTATTCTATCTATCTATCTATCTATCTATCTATCTATCTATCTATCTATCTATCTATCTATCTATCTATCTATCTATCTATATCTATCTATCTATCTATCTATCTATCTATCTATCTATCTATCTATCTATCTATCTATCTATCTATCTATCTATCTATCTATCTATCTATCTATCTATCTATCTATCTATCTATCTATCTATCTATCTATCTATCTATCTATCTATCATCTATCTATCTATCTATCTATCTATCTATCTATCTATCTATCTATCTATCTATCTATATATCTATCTATCTATCTATCTATCTATCTATCTATCTATCTATCTATCTATCTATCTATCTATCTATCTATCTATCTATCTATCTATCTATCTATCTATCTATCTATCTATCTATCTATCTATCTATCTATCTATCTATCTATCTATCTATCTATCTATCTATCTATCTATCTATCTATCTATCTATCTATCTATCTATCTATCTATCTATCTATCTATCTATCTATCTATCTATCTATCTATCTATCTATCTATCTATCTATCTATCTATCTATCTATCTATCTATCTATCTATCTATCTATCTATCTATCTATCTATCTATCTATCTATCTATCTATCTATCTATCTATCTATCTATCTATCTATCTATCTATCTATCTATCTATCTATCTATCTATCTATCTATCTATCTATCTATCTATCTATCTATCTATCTATCTATCTATCTATCTATCTATCTATCTATCTATCTATCTATCTATCTATCTATCTATCTATCTATCTATCTATCTATCTATCTATCTATCTATCTATCTATCTATCTATCTATCTATCTATCTATCTATCTATCTATCTATCTATCTATCTATCTATCTATCTATCTATCTATCTATCTATCTATCTATCTATCTATCTATCTATCTATCTATATCTATCTATCTATCTATCTATCTATCTATCTATCTATCTATCTATCTATCTATCTATCTATCTATCTATCTATCTATCTATCTATCTATCTATCTATCTATCTATCTATCTATCTATCTATCTATCTATCTATCTATCTATCTATCTATCTATCTATCTATCTATCTATCTATCTATCTATCTATCTATCTATCTATCTATCTATCTATCTATCTATCTATCTATCTATCTATCTATCTATCTATCTATCTATCTATCTATCTATCTATCTATCTATCTATCTATCTATCTATCTATCTATCTATCTATCTATCTATCTATCTATCTATCTATCTATCTATCTATCTATCTATCTATCTATCTATCTATCTATCTATCTATCTATCTATCTATCTATCTATCTATCTATCTATCTATCTATCTATCTATCTATCTATCTATCTATCTATCTATCTATCTATCTATCTATCTATCTATCTATCTATCTATCTATCTATCTATCTATCTATCTATCTATCTATCTATCTATCTATCTATCTATCTATCTATCTATCTATCTATCTATCTATCTATCTATCTATCTATCTATCTATCTATCTATCTATCTATCTATCTATCTATCTATCTATCTATCTATCTATCTATCTATCTATCTATCTATCTATCTATCTATCTATCTATCTATCTATCTATATCTATCTATCTATCTATCTATCTATCTATCTATCTATCTATCTATCTATCTATCTATCTATCTATCTATCTATCTATCTATCTATATCTATCTATCTATCTATCTATCTATCTATCTATCTATCTATCTATCTATCTATCTATCTATCTATCTATCTATCTATCTATCTATCTATCTATCTATCTATCTATCTATCTATCTATCTATCTATCTATCTATCTATCTATCTATCTATCTATCTATCTATCTATCTATCTATCTATCTATCTATCTATATATCTATCTATCTATCTATCTATCTATCTATCTATCTATCTATCTATCTATCTATCTATCTATCTATCTATCTATCTATCTATCTATCTATCTATCTATCTATCTATCTATCTATCTATCTATCTATCTATCTATCTATCTATCTATCTATCTATCTATCTATCTATCTATCTATCTATCTATCTATCTATCTATCTATCTATCTATCTATCTATCTATCTATCTATCTATCTATCTATCTATCTATCTATCTATCTATCTATCTATCTATCTATCTATCTATCTATCTATCTATCTATCTATCTATCTATCTATCTATCTATCTATCTATCTATCTATCTATCTATCTATCTATCTATCTATCTATCTATCTATCTATCTATCTATCTCTATCTATCTATCTATCTATCTATCTATCTATCTATCTATCTATCTATCTATCTATCTATCTATCTATCTATATCTATCTATCTATCTATCTATCTATCTATCTATCTATCTATCTATCTATCTATATATCTATCTATCTATCTATCTATCTATCTATCTATCTATCTATCTATCTATCTATCTATCTATCTATCTATCTATCTATCTATCTATCTATCTATCTATCTATCTATCTATCTATCTATCTATCTATCTATCTATCTATCTATCTATCTATCTATCTATCTATCTATCTATCTATCTATCTATCTATCTATCTATCTATCTATCTATCTATCTATCTATCTATCTATCTATCTATCTATCTATCTATCTATCTATCTATCTATCTATCTATCTATCTATCTATCTATCTATCTATCTATCTATCTATCTATCTATCTATCTATCTATCTATCTATCTATCTATCTATCTATCTATCAATCTATCTATCTATCTATCTATCTATCTATCTATCTATCTATCTATCTATCTATCTATCTATCTATCTATCTATCTATCTATCTATCTATCTATCTATCTATCTATCTATCTATCTATCTATCTATCTATCTATCTATCTATCTATCTATCTATCTATCTATCTATCTATCTATCTATCTATCTATCTATCTATCTATCTATCTATCTATCTATCTATCTATCTATCTATCTATCTATCTATCTATCTATCTATCTATCTATCTATCTATCTATCTATCTATCTATCTATATCTATCTATCTATCTATCTATCTATCTATCTATCTATCTATCTATCTATCTATCTATCTATCTATCTATCTATCTATCTATCTATCTATCTATCTATCTATCTATCTATCTATCTATCTATCTATCTATCTATCTATCTATCTATCTATCTATCTATCTATCTATCTATCTATCTATCTATCTATCTATCTATCTATCTATCTATCTATCTATCTATCTATCTATCTATCTATCTATCTATCTATCTATCTATCTATCTATCTATCTATCTATCTATCTATCTATCTATCTATCTATCTATCTATCTATCTATCTATCTATCTATCTATCTATCTATCTATCTATCTATCTATCTATCTATCTATCTATCTATCTATCTATCTATCTATCTATCTATCTATCTATCTATCTATCTATCTATCTTATCTATCTATCTATCTATCTATCTATCTATCTATCTATCTATCTATCTATCTATCTATCTATCTATCTATCTATCTATCTATCTATCTATCTATCTATCTATCTATCTATCTATCTATCTATCTATCTATCTATCTATCTATCTATCTATCTATCTATCTATCTATCTATCTATCTATCTATCTATCTATCTATCTATCTATCTATCTATCTATCTATCTATCTATCTATCTATCTATCTATCTATCTATCTATCTATCTATCTATCTATATCTATCTATCTATCTATCTATCTATCTATCTATCTATCTATCTATCTATCTATCTATCTATCTATCTATCTATCTATCTATCTATCTATCTATCTATCTATCTATCTATCTATCTATCTATCTATCTATCTATCTATCTATCTATCTATCTATCTATCTATCTATCTATCTATCTATCTATCTATCTATCTATATCTATCTATCTATCTATCTATCTATCTATCTATCTATCTATCTATCTATCTATCTATCTATCTATCTATCTATCTATCTATCTATCTATCTATCTATCTATCTATCTATCTATCTATCTATCTATCTATCTATCTATCTATCTATCTATCTATCTATCTATCTATCTATCTATCTATCTATCTATCTATCTATCTATCTATCTATCTATCTATCTATCTATCTATCTATCTATCTATCTATCTATCTATCTATCTATCTATCTATATCTATCTATCTATCTATCTATCTATCTATCTATCTATCTATCTATCTATCTATCTATCTATCTATCTATCTATCTATCTATCTATCTATCTATCTATCTATCTATCTATCTATCTATCTATCTATCTATCTATCTATCTATCTATCTATCTATCTATCTATCTATCTATCTATCTATCTATCTATCTATCTATCTATCTATCTATCTATCTATCTATCTATCTATCTATCTATCTATCTATCTATCTATCTATCTATCTATCTATCTATCTATCTATCTATCTATCTATCTATCTATCTATCTATCTATCTATCTATCTATCTATCTATCTATCTATCTATCTCTATCTATCTATCTATCTATCTATCTATCTATCTATCTATCTATCTATCTATCTATCTATCTATCTATCTATCTATCTATCTATCTATCTATCTATCTATCTATCTATCTATCTATCTATCTATCTATCTATCTATCTATCTCTATCTATCTATCTATCTATCTATCTATCTATCTATCTATCTATCTATCTATCTATCTATCTATCTATCTATCTATCTATCTATCTATCTATCTATCTATCTATCTATCTATCTATCTATCTATCTATCTATCTATCTATCTATCTATCTATCTATCTATCTATCTATCTATCTATCTATCTATCTATCTATCTATCTATCTATCTATCTATCTATCTATCTATCTATCTATCTATCTATCTATCTATCTATCTATCTATCTATCTATCTATCTATCTATCTATCTATCTATCTATCTATCTATCTATCTATCTATCTATCTATCTATCTATCTATCTATCTATCTATCTATCTATCTATCTATCTATCTATCTATCTATCTATCTATCTATCTATCTATCTATCTATCTATCTATCTATCTATCTATCTATCTATCTATCTATCTATCTATCTATCTATCTATCTATCTATCTATCTATCTATCTATCTATCTATCTATCTATCTATCTATCTATCTATCTATCTATCTATCTATCTATCTATCTATCTATCTATCTATCTATCTATCTATCTATCTATCTATCTATCTATCTATCTATCTATCTATCTATCTATCTATCTATCTATCTATCTATCTATCTATCTATCTATCTCTATCTATCTATCTATCTATCTATCTATCTATCTATCTATCTATCTATCTATCTATCTATCTATCTATCTATCTATCTATCTATCTATCTATCTATCTATCTATCTATCTATCTATCTATCTATCTATCTATCTATCTATCTATCTATCTATCCATCTATCTATCTATCTATCTATCTATCTATCTATCTATCTATCTATCTATCTATCTATCTATCTATCTATCTATCTATCTATCTATCTATCTATCTATCTATCTATCTATCTATCTATCTATCTATCTATCTATCTATCTATCTATCTATCTATCTATCTATCTATCTATCTATCTATCTATCTATCTATCTATCTATCTATCTATCTATCTATCTATCTATCTATCTATCTATCTATCTATCTATCTATCTATCTATCTATCTATCTATCTATCTATCTATCTATCTATCTATCTATCTATCTATCTATCTATCTATCTATCTATCTATCTATCTATCTATCTATCTATCTATCTATCTATCTATCTATCTATCTATCTATCTATATCTATCTATCTATCTATCTATCTATCTATCTATCTATCTATCTATCTATCTATCTATCTATATCTATCTATCTATCTATCTATCTATCTATCTATCTATCTATCTATCTATCTATCTATCTATCTATCTATCTATCTATCTATCTATCTATCTATCTATCTATCTATCTATCTATCTATCTATCTATCTATCTATCTATCTATCTATCTATCTATCTATCTATCTATCTATCTATCTATCTATCTATCTATCTATCTATCTATCTATCTATCTATCTATCTATCTATCTATCTATCTATCTATCTATCTATCTATCTATCTATCTATCTATCTATCTATCTATCTATCTATCTATCTATCTATCTATCTATCTATCTATCTATCTATCTATCTATCTATCTATCTATCTATCTATCTATCTATCTATCTATCTATCAATCTATCTATCTATCTATCTATCTATCTATCTATCTATCTATCTATCTATCTATCTATCTATCTATCTATCTATCTATCTATCTATCTATCTATCTATCTATCTATCTATCTATCTATCTATCTATCTATCTATCTATCTATCTATCTATCTATCTATCTATCTATCTATCTATCTATCTATCTATCTATCTATCTATCTATCTATCTATCTATCTATCTATCTATCTATCTATCTATCTATCTATCTATCTATCTATCTATCTATCTATCTATCTATCTATCTATCTATCTATCTATCTATCTATCTATCTATCTATCTATCTATCTATCTATCTATCTATCTATCTATCTATCTATCTATCTATCTATCTATCTATCTATCTATCTATCTATCTATCTATCTATCTATCTATCTATCTATCTATCTATCTATCTATCTATCTATCTATCTATCTATCTATCTATCTATCTATCTATCTATCTATCTATCTATCTATCTATCTATCTATCTATCTATCTATCTATCTATCTATCTATCTATCTATCTATCTATCTATCTATCTATCTATCTATCTATCTATCAATCTATCTATCTATCTATCTATCTATCTATCTATCTATCTATCTATCTATCTATCTATCTATCTATCTATCTATCTATCTATCTATCTATCTATCTATCTATCTATCTATCTATCTATCTATCTATCTATCTATCTATCTATCTATCTATCTATCTATCTATCTATCTATCTATCTATCTATCTATCTA
The DNA here is from genome assembly GCA_950096795.1 of Macrostomum cliftonense. Taxonomy (NCBI): domain Eukaryota; kingdom Metazoa; phylum Platyhelminthes; family Macrostomidae; genus Macrostomum; species Macrostomum cliftonense. The sequence goes on along the minus strand of CATNEM010000285.1, from coordinate 413,406 downwards.
TCTATCTATCTATCTATCTATCTATCTATCTATCTATCTATCTATCTATCTATCTATCTATCTATCTATCTATCTATCTATCTATCTATCTATCTATCTATCTATCTATCTATCTATCTATCTATCTATCTATCTATCTATCTATCTATCTATCTATCTATCTATCTATCTATCTATCTATCTATCTATCTATCTATCTATCTATCTATCTATCTATCTATCTATCTATCTATCTATCTATCTATCTATCTATCTATCTATCTATCTATCTATCTATCTATCTATCTATCTATCTATCTATCTATCTATCTATCTATCTATCTATCTATCTATCTATCTATCTATCTATCTATCTATCTATCTATCTATCTATCTATCTATCTATCTATCTATCTATCTATCTATCTATCTATCTATCTATCTATCTATCTATCTATCTATCTATCTATCTATCTATCTATCTATCTATCTATCTATCTATCTATCTATCTATCTATCTATCTATCTATCTATCTATCTATCTATCTATCTATCTATCTATCTATCTATCTATCTATCTATCTATCTATCTATCTATCTATCTATCTATCTATCTATCTATCTATCTATCTATCTATCTATCTATCTATCTATCTATCTATCTATCTATCTATCTATCTATCTATCTATCTATCTATCTATCTATCTATCTATCTATCTATCTATCTATCTATCTATCTATCTATCTATCTATCTATCTATCTATCTATCTATCTATCTATCTATCTATCTATCTATCTATCTATCTATCTATCTATCTATCTATCTATCTATCTATCTATCTATCTATCTATCTATCTATCTATCTATCTATCTATCTATCTATCTATCTATCTATCTATCTATCTATCTATCTATCTATCTATC
>CATNEM010000285.1:395000-407500 GCA_950096795.1 Macrostomum cliftonense | reverse complement strand
ATGTCTCGTAATGAAATTATATTTCGCTGAAAACTCCTAATAAATAACCAAATCATACAGTACAGATATTTGAATAATCAACGTGCGCAAAAATACTAATTTAAAAATAATAAAAAACACAAAATATGTTCAGAATGGAAGCCAGCAAAAACAAAACAATTCAAAACACAGCAGAGTCAAATCCGGCAGTTTCTTGCGCAGCAAAAAAGGGAGTACCGCCCAGAATAGCTGCAAAATTGAGGTGAAACACAGGGCAAAAGGACTGCTCAGTTAGTAGCTTTCAGCTGCTGTGTCTGTTTCAGTTTCTGTGTGTGTAGACCTGACTTAAAAATTGCTGTATTTCAGCTTGCGATCTGCCTGTACGTCTGCCTGTACACGTGAGTCTTTGTGCGCCTTTCTATCTATAATTCTACGTCTAAAATTGCACACGTTTTGTCTGTCTGCCTGTCTGTCTGTCTGTCTGTCTGTCTGTCTGTCTGTGTGTCTGTCTGTGTGTCTGTCTGTCTGTGTGTCTGTCTGTGTGTCTGTCTGTCTGTCTGTCTGTCTGTCTGTCTGTCTGTCTGTCTGTCTGTCTGTCTGTCTGTCTGTCTGTCTGTCTGTCTGTCTGTCTGTCTGTCTGTCTGTCTGTCTGTCTGTCTGTCTGTCTGTCTGTCTGTCTGTCTGTCTGTCTGTCTGTCTGTCTGTCTGTCTGTCTGTCTGTCTGTCTGTCTGTCTGTCTGTCTGTCTGTCTGTCTGTCTGTCCGTCTGTCTGTCTGTCTGTCTGTCTGTCTGTCTGTCTGTCTGTGTGTCTGTCTGTCTGTGTGTCTGTCTGTCTGTCTGTCTGTCTTTCTCTCTGTCTGTCTGTCTGTCTGTCTGTCTGTCTGTCTGTCTGTCTGTCTGTGTGTGTGTCTGTCTGTCTGTCTGACTGTGTGTCTGTCTGTCTGTCTGTCAGTCAGTGTCTGTCTGTCTGTCTGTCTGTCTGTCTGTGTGTCTGTCTGTCTGTCTGACTGTGTGTCTGTCTGTCTGTCTGTCAGTCAGTGTCTGTCTGTCTGTCTGTCTGTAGTTATATTGACAGCAATTCAGTCTGCATGAAGCATCAACTGAAACTAACGCATTTGTCAGTCAGGCCAACTAGGAACAGAAGCAATAATACCATCAAAGCCAGTCCGCTTTCAGTTGCTGACGCCAGGTTGTAGTCCGGGCAGTAGGGACACTGGAACGAGCCGCAGACTTTGCAAATATCGTTGCTATGCAAGGCTCGCGCATTGTAGGTCGTGAAGTTGCCGTTATCTGGTGGGATATCGAGAAGAAAAACAGAATAGGAAAATGTTGAAAATATTCTTAAATACAGTGATTGAAATTCGGTCTTGTCAGTGAAAACTCACTGTTTTCAAAATATTCGTACACCTGGCAAGACTGCTCGACCGTGATGTTGGCCACAGGAAATCTTCTCGCTACCGATATGGTGACGCAGGTTGTTTCTGTTGATGTGAACTGAAATTTAACGACATTCTCTTTAGTAGCTACTGTCAGTGAATGATGAGCATTTTAATTTCCTTCGATGTAAGAAAAAAGAACAGACAGACAGACAGACAGACAGACAGACAGACAGACATACAGACAGACAGACAGACAGACAGACAGACAGGCAGGCAGGCAGACAGACAGAGAGACAGACAAAACGTGCGCAATTGTAGAGGTAGAATTATGGATAAAAAGGCGCACAAAGACTCACGTGTACAGACAGACCGACAGACAGACTGACAGACAGACAGGCAGGCAGACAGACAGACAGACTGACAAACTGACAGACTGACAGACAGACAGACAGGACATGCGGAAAATGCACTGGTACGTAGGTTTTTGTTTTTCGTAAAGGGGATGCACACTATGGGGCATTAGCTATTCTATGCGCAGAAGAAATAGACTACAATATACATCAAGCCACAGCATCGAAAGTTGCTGGATGGCTAACTATGGCACTCTTGCTTAAGCATTCCCATCCTTTTCTCCAATCTAAACAAACTAAAAATTGGCTCACATTAGTGAAAAACAAGTTCAGGTTATTGCCGCTCTCCCAGATGTGACGCAGGCCGCGGACATTCGACTCCTGAACGATGTCGCGCAATACGTAGTTGCTAACCGCGTATCCGCTGGGAATGGTGTAGGATAGGACAGCCATGCCGCTGGTCTCGGAACGTTCCGTCCAAATCCATCTAAAATCAATTTAATAGGTAAAATGATTTGATGAGACTGTTGGAAACAATGGTGCACCTACATGTAGACGAAAGCGCTTCGACTAAAAAAGAATTGAAGCAGACGAGGGCATTGAATACAAACTACGAAAACTAATAAAATTGGAAGTGCTGCCTCTCTGAACTCAGTTTGTAACTAATTTACTTGTTGTTTCCTACCAAAAACACTGTTTGAAAGTGCATCGATACATTTAATGCGCGGGGCAAAATTTAGCATCGTAAAAGAGTACAAAGAATTCTAAAATGTTTTTTTTCGCTTTTTTGCATTACAGCAACAAATAACGTTTACTTAATTTCGCAGTTGCAAAAAACTCTCCACTAAAACACAACACATAAACCTAAACAATGGGTAAAGTTAGGCTCTCACCGGGCGCAAGATGTCACGTGTAGCCAGGATCCATTCCGACCTGAGTAAGTCGGCGTGCAGGTCAACTCAAACATACTCATTCCTTGGTCTGGATTCAATGGATCTGCAGCGTTTTTAATCTGGAAATTATTCTCCACGCTTTTCTTAGCGTACAGCTGAATGACAGCTCGTCCGCTGCCCGTAGCTTTGACCATAATCTCGCCCCAGGTGTCCTTGCTGTTCAAGCTGAACAGCTGCGGCACCGTCAGGTTGCTGCCATCAAGGACAAAGGAAACCGATTTAGCAATATTCGATGTTGGTCGAATATCGATTCGCATCTTGTAGATGCCCCTGTTCAGATCGAGTGTGGCCACCTCCCTAAGAGCGCGCAGAGCGAACACAGTGTCCTGAGTAGAGATCCAACCATTAGGTGAGTTCTTTGTCTCCGTTAGAAAGTTAACAATTTTGGTGATGTTGCTGCGCAGCTTCCTGTCCGTGGTTGGCGTGCCGGTTTGGAACAGGGCCAACAGCGCGAAGCTCGTTGCCTGCACGGCGAAGGCATCGTTGGGCCACTCCACCCGGGGCTTGATGAGAATCTTGCCGGCGGAGTCAGGTTCGCGGATCAATGGTCGAAGCTGGCGCACTGCCCAGTAGAGATAATTATCGGTCCGAGCGGAGCTAAGCAGCATGCTCTTTGCCTTGTTGAAGCTTGTTGAGTCATGATCGAATGTCAGTGCGTAAGTTGTCATAGCCAGGCATAGCGCATTATCGCCCATTTTTTCCAAATGACGCTTCAAATAGTTCGAAGCTTGTCTAGCGATTGACCTTGCTAGGCCTGCTAAGGCAGCCGGAATGCTGGGATGCCGCGTTGCTATGACAACGAGAGCAGTTAGTGGCACTCGCTCAAGAAATCTTCTATAATCCTTTGGAACAGTTTTGTCATTTATGTACGTTGCAAAATATTTCATATCCCACTTGATATCGTCGTAAAATGATCCAGAAAGTTCGTGGTCGGTTGACCGATACTGGGTCTCATTGAGATGAAATAGCAAGCCGCGGAATACGTCTGGTGGGATGTAAATAACTTGGTCCCACTCGGAGAAGGCCATTTCTGCCAAGGTAAAAAGACCAAAAGCGGTCAGAAAAGTGCTCCTCTCCGTAGAAAACCTCTCTGGAAAGTTGGAAATTCCGCCCCGAACTAGATCCATGTAGAACGACAATCTGGTATACTGCGTGTTGATAGCACTTAATGAACTTTTTAACGTTGAATGAATCAATTGACCACTCATTCGTAAATAGTGCAGCATCTGTACATTCCGGTTGATGTTAAACAGGATGCTCTCGGCTGAGCCGACCGGTTTCCATGCGGAACAGGAGGCGTCGCAGAATGGCTCAGTCGGGCTCAGGCTTGGCCCAATAATGTCACCGGCCACTGTGAGCAGTGCGCCCTTGGACTCGGGCACGAATCGTCTCCATCGTTTCTCGGGTTCAACAAACGACTGCTCCGGGATGACGTAGAGATTCTGAGCCATTAGTTCCGAGTTGTCAACGAGATCGAGAAGAATTGGAGTACTGTATGAATTGGAGATCCCGTTGATCTGTAACAGAAAATCGTGCATTCATAAGATTCGCGTAAGATTTTTTTTTTTAAAATTATATCATTTCAATGATGGCATTAAACTTACCGAAACTGAAATCTTTACAGTGGAGCATTCGCCGCCGATAAAGGAATAGGCACAAATCGTGACTACCGTGTCGCCGAGATGTCGAGGCAGAATAGGAAAGTACACCGTACGTTCGCTACCAGCTGTCAGGTAAACCATGGTGTGTACTTTTAGATTTGAGAGTAGGTCAGGAGCGTAGCTGTTTACCTGACCGTTTGTGCCCACCGATACAAAGTCATAGCTAGGACTGCCTTGTAGCTCAACGACTGCCTACAGAAACACAGATGCATATATTTTACTGTTTCGGTAAGACATTTGCCAACTAAAAATGTTTCAGATTGTTACCTCTGTCCAGTACTCCCATCGATTGAAAAGCGCCACTCGCACACCAATCTGCTCGCCTAAAATAGCGGTCTGCGGTGCCTCCAGCACCATGTAGAACTTCCTGGCTGAGGTGAATCTCGTTGGCGAGTTCTGCACTTGAATGCCAAACGACGGGTGAATTGCTATGGCGCCGATTACCCACGAGGTTTCCAGTTTGGGAACAACTGCCGTGTTGATGGCTGCCATTCCATCTGGCAGGGGTCTGAAATGGGATTTTAGATGTGAAAGTATTCCTTTTACCGAATTTGAAAATGACGAATGAGTAAGATTTGAAAAAATACCATAAAAAACACTTACTTGACGTAGATATTCTGCCACAGCCAATCAGCATCGTAAGCAAAGTGTCGAAACTCAAATTGAAACTTCGGCTCAACGTAGCCCGGAAAACTTCTCAGATCTTCGGATTCGCAGTTTAACTCGTCGATACCGGTGAAACAGTCAATTTTACCATCGCAACGGTGCCTGTGTCCGTAGCACTCGTCTGGTGAAGCTGAATAGCAAGGAAACGCCCGGTCTGGGTTCAGCGTCTCGTTGCACGTGTCTGAAAAAATTAAGCGCATACAGCTGTATGGAAAACTTTCTTCTTTCGGGACAAAGTTTTCATGCGCATGTATGATTCTTACGTGCAAACGACACCATGGTATGATTGCTGTCCGTAAATAAGATCAAGCCGGAATAGTTCATGGTCTTGTTGGCGTCAGGGCCAAGTGTCGCAGTGGGAAAATAATTTGCCTTTGGAATGCTAGTTGAATCGTCGAACCATCGAATGCTTAGAGGCTTCTCCTCGGGACTGCTGTATTGTATCTGTTCCTCTAGAAGCTGAAAATCGAAATGGATTGTTAATGGACTTCAAATTTCACCTTTGGCAAAGATTTCGCCACTTTTTTTCAGAGAACTATTAAGCTAAGTCAAGAAAAAGGATAGTTTGATGGTCACAATGGTGAAGTCACGTAAGGCATCAAGTTACATGAATTGAGGTTTTACCTTACCTATTCCACATTAAGAAGCTAGGTGTGTGCTAAGTATGGACATATTTTTACTTAAGTACACTATATATCAAATTTATTGCCGTAAGGCAGTAAATATGTCCCACATTTACTAAGGTAACCCACTAATGACGGCTCATACTCACCGCAGCGTGCTCCAAAATAACTCTGGACCCGAATCTCACGTACAAGTCGAACGGTACTGCAGACAACAGTGCAAAAGACCCGGGAGCAGCTCCGGACACCCAGCCTGTGACCGTTTTCCCCGAGAGATCCGAGCCCTGGCTCATCGTCACACTCACAGAGCTAATGCTACGCAGCTCGACAAAGAAGCTGAGCGAGTCCGTAACCAGCTCTCCATCCTGTTTCATGAAATAGGCCACAATCCTAGACACAGGTGCCATCTCCCTTGATAAGGCAATTGAAAATGTCTTGGACAACACTCCTGCTGGCATCCTGACGATATCGCTGAACAGAATTTGGCCACCAGCTTTGATCAGATAATGTATCTCAGGTGTATAGTGAGTGCTTTGCACATTAAACACAATGTAGCTGTCCACAGTGGGTCGCGCAGTAGAAGTAGTCAATCTGAGGTAGGCTCCGGTTGCTGAGTAGTGACGAAAGATAAACTGCTCTACAGTTTTGGCTGCTGAAAAGCTTGCAGACTGAAGTACGGCAACCAGTCGGTAGTTGATGCAATTTCGGCTCGTTTGCACAGTGTAGCGAATCACTGAGTCATCTGGGATCAGAATGCCCGACTCGCTCTTGATTAATTTGCCAGTGTTGCAGTAGACAGTCATGCTGACAAATCTTTGTCTGGTATCTGGCTTTTGTCCATCCGGTTGGAATATCCACAACTTAAATCGAACAATAAAACAATAAAAATAATCTCAAATTTTATAATAATAATCATTTTATATTATTCACTTAATGAATTACTTACCAAGGCAGTGAAGGGAAAACCGGGCTTAAATTGGCGCACCAATCCGCCGATAAACTTGATGTCGGAAACTTCTCTAAAAATCACAGAGTAAGCCGAACTGACCTCAGTCACCAGGTACTGCCAGTCGTAGACTGCCGCTTCGGCTTTGACTTCGAGGTCACGCGGTCGCGAGCTCAGCTGCAAAGCCTGCTGAATTTCTTGCATTGTGAACAGAAAAGCTGATCGACCATGAAACTGAAATATCAATTAGTTATTGTTTAAGGTGGAGTTTAAGGTAAAAATTTGGTCACAATCTAGAAACATTTGTCTGGATGTGGTCGCTCATACTCACAAACGGAATCTCCTTGGACACGGAGCCGAGCTTTACAGACTGAGCTACTCTAGTAAAGAAATCTAGTCGAATGGTTGCGTTGCCTCGGGAAGGCGTGTTCGTACTATGGTTGGCCTCCAGAATGCCGTACACACCAAAGGCAAACTCGGACAGGCGCTGAGGCATTGTCACGTTCACGGAGATCATGCTCCTGGCTGTGTTGAATGATACGGTGAAGGCCTTCTCAATTGAAAATGTTTCCCTGACGCAGCGGACCCGCCACTCGCCGTGATTGCTTGTCTCGGGCAGCTGCACATCCAGTTCGATGAAGCCACGAGCTCCTGTCCTAGGAGACAGCCAGCGGCGCACTATCAGCCTGCTGGAGTCGACAACTTCGATGCTAGTGAATAGGCGCTCACGGACGTGCAGATCGAATTCGTGCGGAATAACGCGAAATCGAACGGTGTCTCCCATGGCGTAGACGGGCTTGGAGAACTGGATGAAGGCTGAGAACATTCGAGGCTCCAGTATGAGCTCCGTTCGGTTGGTGAAGATCACACCGCCGTTTGGATTTATCGAGCCTTCAACAATTAAGCTGTAGTTGCTCTGAGTTGTGTGCTCAGGGACCTGAGTGTGGGATGCCAATTGCGTGTAACAATTAACGGGCCTAGAGTTCTTGCGAGTAAATAATTACAGAGATTAAATAAACCATACAGTAGAATCTAATTGACTTGTAAAAACCATTCCGAAATCTCGGAGGCATTTAATAAAACGGTAACTCACAATCGCTCCAATGATTCTCGATCCTGGCTTCACAAATGTCTCGCTTGCGGTGGCGATTTCGCTGCCTTCCAGACCATTAGCAATCGATCGGGTTACTATAATCCTGATTGACATGCTTTTGTACAGTAGGCGGAATAATGTGACACTGATGCGTAATTCCTGACCTGGTCGAAGGACTTTCGGTACCAGTACAAGGTAGCTTCTGAAAACAATGACAGTAGTTTTATTCAATCCTCATAAAAGTTGTAATAGTTGACAGCTATATAGATCAGGTCAAATACTGTTAGCGACTAAATGAGGAAAACACATCACACAATGGGCCTACAAATGACGCCATGGGTCGCAGAGGAATTTTTAAGGAAGGGAAGAATTGCTTCAAATGGGTTTTGTTGCGGGGGCGGATCTAGACGTACTGAGGGGAACTGTGGCGCTGTAGTGGAAAGTGCTTTTGGATCTGGCTGTAAATGGGCAATTGTCCCATTTGTGATTTGGATAGCAACAATGACAACGGATACGTAACTTACGGCGTCGGTGATAGCAAAATCGCATTGTCGGGCAATCCTGCAGCTCCTGCTGATGCTTGACCAAAGAAAAGAGTGCAAAATATCAAAAGTCGCATTTTAGTAGAGATTCTTGCTGCTTCCATAGCACGCGAAAGCAGATATTTTGCATATGGCAGATCTATACTTTTAGCCTCTTTTTTGAATAAAAACAAGTTCTGTCACGTAAGTTTTATACGTAGATTTAATAGCTACTTATTAGGCCTACCCTGGGCCTTGAATACCTTGCGAAACTCAATTGAATGGCGTGTTAACGCGACAATCCGTCAGCAGGAGCATGTGCCGCATGTGGGTAACAAGATATACCTCCGGCCCTAAAGCCACCTGCAGCCTCGGTATTGGGCCTATCATGCAGTGCACGCGAAACTGCGTGTGAAGACTGCACGCAAAAAATTACTACAAATTCTCACTTTCGTCCTGTATTAATTAATAATAATAGTGGCAAATCACCTGGCTAAAGAGAAAAGTATGACTCAGCTCAGGGTATATATAATAACTATCCAATTAAGGGCAAGCGTTTTTAGCAGGTAATCCGCATATGGCGCGGCCTCCTCGTGCTATATGTATATGCCTATAATATGAATTCGATACAATTAACCTGACTTTGAAATTTATTGCGAAGTATTTTAGCAATGTACGTTTGGACTGTACGCACAGTGCACGATTTTTTCATTTACTCTGGTTCCGTCGCTTATTTAGAGACAAGATTAGCATACACTGAACATGTACACCTGAATTACTGTCGATTAATTTTTCCATGCTGAAAGTGAGAGCCTACTGTATCTACTCTGAGAATCACAACTATTGTACGCACGTGGATACTTAGTTGGGATCAACTCTAAACTTTCCAAGATTCACCGCTTTACCTAAATAAAGACCTAATGCTTCAACTGCATGTGCATGTGTACATGTAATTACCCAGATTATATAAATAAGCAATTCATGAAATTTCAATCAAACCTTAATTTAAACTGACCTATTACTTTTCAATAGGATAGCTGTGTGATGAGGAGGCACTTTTTTCATTCGCTAGCTTGGCGCTGAGGGTCTTTGTAGCTCGTACGCTACTGTGTTACTGTCAGTAGTCTAATCTCTTTTTGGGCTTCTCCTGTAATTTATTCTGACATTACTGAATCGATCTAGTAAATATAAGCTTTAATATTTTGATCTCTAGACGTCCTGGGTTGTTTATGTGTCTCGTGACCTCTAGTTTATGGCGCCAGATGGCGTCTGGGAAGTCAAGTGACTGGGGTTTTATTTAGATACTTTTCACAGTTAGATAATTTATGACTTCCCCCTCCTATTGTTCTCTTTTTACTTTTTTTCCTCTCAAATTTGACAGCTGACATTCTTACCCTTAAAAGTACCTTAAAAGTACCTTTACCTTCTCTTAATCTTAAGCTTTCTAATGTATTTTTCCGCTTTACTGTACGATCGCAAATCCAAAAAGTCATGAATAATTTTTGCTCATTTTTGCATCATGTTTTTTATGCGACAACCTGGCGCCAGTTTTATTACCCTCGGTCCCCGGTGAGGTTTCCGGGTGGGGTGGGGCTGGTTAGCAACAAGCTCAACCAATCATAATACAAAAGGTGGCTAACCAATCAGAAAATTCGGCGCTAACTATAACAAATCGGCGCCCTGGAAATCTAAAAATCGTGCCACTCAGCGCCGCCCTCGGATCAGACGCTTTCCGCGCTGCGCTTCACGTGGTTCGCGCTCTGGTTTCCCCCGGACTCGGTGTGACGTTCTTCCCCTGCTTGGGATCGGCTTGGACGCGCCTAAGCTGGTGCTCAACGGCTCTCCCTTTATCTTGTGACTTCCCCTTTCCCGGATTAAGAAGAAGTCAGCATCCAGCATCATCACCACTAGCATCATCAACAGTTAAGAGCCAGCAGCAACATCATCATCATTTGAGCCAGCGGCGTCATCAGCGGCCAGGTTCTGGATCTACGGCGACTTAGCGCCCGACTAGCCGGATTAGCGACTTGGCGACTGAAACAGCATCTGATTGGTTGGGTGAGAGGCTACTCAATGCTGCTCTATCAGGTGTATTTCTTACTGGGCCCCGTTCTCGGTATTAGGACTAGGCTAGGCTCACCCTTTGTTTATGCTGAATCATTAAGACAGCCTAATATTAATAATAATATAACTGAGTGGTTCCAATTCAATTCAGGATTAGTAGCTAAGATAGCAAGATAAATTCATTAGTATTATAATCATTATTTCTTTATCGCAATGAGCGCGCCACTGAGCGGCTAAACATTTGGTTCCGGCCACGGTGGACCTAGGGCCACACAGATCCCAGTTCTCGGAATGCAGAAGATTAGCGCCGGGATGCACTTTAGCGCAGCCCCGGGCGCAGTAGCGGCTAAATTAATGTAATAAGTAGGCATGCGTCTCTGGATGTTCGGGCTATTCATTTCATCGCTGAGGGATCCGTTCGTTGAGGCCAAAAGCTAGATAATCCGACCCTATGACCCGCCTAACAAGAACCCCCTGCGCAAGTCCTCTCTGTACCTGCCTAGCCATGCGATCTTGTCCCTGCAGAGTCCCTTTAGACAGCTATGACACAGCTAGACAGCTAAAAGACACTAATTGGAGGTGGCAATAATCCTCTATTTGTCGGGAGCTTGATCTCGACAAGGCCGATTGATGATGCGGTCCGTACAAGCTGGTGGTGGCGGGGTTGTCAGTCTCATTTCTGGGCTGTCAATTCTTACCTTTCCTCTATCTCCTTCTTGTCTGCTCCTGTAATTATAGGACCTAGCCGCTCGCCACAATTTCTTTATTATCAGCTACCTGGGGCCGGCTTCGAGTCAGAAGTGGGAGGTCAGTGTACTTCTAGGTGGAGACCAGTACGCTGAGGTCTGAGTTGCTAAGGCAACAAAGTCCAAAACCCATGAGCTGGCCCATAAATAAAACAGCCTAATATGACGGCATTGGCGTGCGCAGGAATTTGAATTCGCTTAGGGGCCGCAGCCAAAAAGGGCGCCATAATGGGTTATCTAGGGGTGCTCCTATGGACAGTACATGTACAAGTCGGGCGCTATTTATGACTTGGATATCGCTTTCTAGCTTATACATGTACATGTACGAGGATCGTAATTATGGCGGCTTTAGGGTAAAAACTCGAGTATTTTTCTCAGTTTTCTAGGTCTTCTTGGTTCGCTTTCCGGGGCGCCAACTTTTTTGGGCGTGCTGATTGGGGGAAATATGCTTGACCCCATGCGTACGCCACTGGCCTATTGGCCGGGGCTCTTTTATTGCAAATAAATTTTTCTCAGAATTAGCAAATTCTTGCAACTTCTGAGGTGTGATCTGATTTTCCATCCATGATTCACACTTTCAAAGCTGAATTAGATGCGATGAATGAAAAAAAACTTTAATTAGGCATGCTACTTAAAAATTAAATTATATTTTGCTTGTGCTTAAGCCATTACGTGTATAAAATCGTGGCATTACGTGTATAAATGCGTGTATAAATACGTGCAAAAATTACGGTGAAAATGTTGGTATGAAAAATATAATTACGTATGCATCTTTCCCGAGAGGACGTCCTTCTTTCCCATCACGATCGAGCTAAAAGAATTTAAATTTTTACGTTGTATATACATAAAACTTAACAAAGATAATAGATTAAAAATAAGTAGTTCGTAATATTTTTTGAAGGACACGCCCTAATAAAAATAAAACTTATGCTTCGTAATTTTATTATCACGTTTTACCTTAACGATTTTAAGTAAATTAATTGCATATACGCCTTTCAAAACTGTACGAAGTTGACATTTAACCATCTAAGATCTTATTCCGTAGAATGAAATTCATGTACTACTACTATCGAATGTCTGAACGATTTATACCCACATTCTTATATTTATTTATTTTTTAGTTATTTTTAAAATCAATACAGTCATTTTATAGTTTTTTAATGCTGGTATTTGATATTTAATCGGAATTCTAGCCATGATATAAATTATAATATTACTAAGTTAATAAAAAAATTAAACACTTCTTAAAAGTTACAAGTTATGACTTATATTATTTTACAGATTAGCTTAAAGTGTGTTGCTTTTTTAATTCTAATGTAGTATTTCAAAAACTATTAAATATAATAACTTATTACAATACCCTATAGGGTCCCTATTTATTGTTTAATGATTTCTTTATAATACTTGGATTTGCACATATCCTTAGCATAAGAGCAGTTGTAATATTGTTTCTTGGGTTTCTAAAATGGGCGTCAATTGGTTTAAAGGCTAACTTTGAATAGAAGTCAGCTTGTCTGTC
>CATNEM010000285.1:295000-390000 GCA_950096795.1 Macrostomum cliftonense | reverse complement strand
GGGCCAGCCTCCGAGCCGAGATTTTCCGATCATTAGACGATCCGACATCGGCTGGTGTAGCGGGTCGGTCAGGTCAGCAGCAACCGCAGAGGCCCACTCTATCTAATGAGAATCTGCTAATCAACGAGCTAATTACAGAGTACCTGGAATTTAACGAATACTCGAATGCGGCCTCAGTGCTAGCCGCCGAGAGCGGTCAGCCTCAGGCTCGTCTTAGTCGCAGCCTACTGGCTAGGGAGCTGAATCTGCGGGAAGATCCCAGTTGCCAGGGACTGCCGCTGCTCTACTCTATGCTGGCCTACTATATGAACCGGGGCGTCGCTTCTAGATTTCGACAGCGTCAGGACGAAGAAGGATCGGTGGAGGAATTCTGATGGGGAGTTTCTTCCCAAATAGATTGCATTTTGCAACAATGTCGAAAATTTTGGAATGTTGGGATACTTTCCGGGTCACATTAACTGCTGAGCAGGTCTCAGCAGCCATCGAGTGGCTGTGTGTATAAATTATTCAACTAGACAAAATGAACTGCCAGTTTTTTTGCTTCTAGATCGTTTAAAATTAGCGAAAAAATATTTTAATCACTTTTCGTTTATGGCTGCTTATACTGGGCCAAGTGATGAGTCCTATAATGCGTAGAGTATTGAAATGTCTTGCGATTTTTTTCCAGGAATCAGCCCAAACTTAATCGCCCTTAACAGCCTTAATCGCTGCTAAACTGGCGCTAAACAGTTTCTAAGAATCGCCCCTCAAAAGTTTATAAGAATCATTCCTAAACTGGCCCAAACCAGGTTCTAAGAATCACTCCTAAACTGGCGCTAAACAGTTTCTAAGAATCACTCTTAAACTGGCGGTAAACAGTTTCTAAGAATCACTCCTAAACTGGCGCTAAACAGTTTCTAAGAATCACTCTTAAACTGGCGCTAAACAGTTTCTAAGAATCACTCTTAAACTGACCCTAAACAGTTTCTAAGAATCGCCCTTAAACAGTTTATAAGAATCACTCCTAAACTGGCCCAAAACAGTTTCTAAGAATCCCCCTTAACTTGCCCATAACAGTTCTAAAGTGGCCCAAAACAGTTTTTAAAAATCGCCCCTCAAAAGTTTATAAGAATCACTCCTTAACTGGCCCAAAACAGGTTCTAAGAATCACCCCTCAAAGTTTATAAGAATCACTACTTAACTGACCCTAAAAAGTTTCTAAGAATCCACCACTAAATTTGCCTTTGCCTGTAACCTGCTTTCTTGGAATATTGGTGTACTTTTAAATTTACTTAAAAAGCTTATAAGCTATCTCGTATAATAATAAATTTAGCACCACTTCGTGCCTGGCGTCGTACTACTAACTAATTGATGTTAGTAGTATCCTCATTAAAACCTTTCTTTAAAGAAATAAACAATAATAAGCAACCAACAGCCGATTTTTGATAGTTACGAACACAAAAGCTGGTGCCGAATAGTCAGACAGGTTTATTGTACTTTTTTGTTTGTTTTTTTCTGTTTGCTAGCTAGTTTTGAAAGAAAACGGAGAGAAATTTATCGACACGAATTAGCCAATCAAGGGCTTTCAGACTTGGAACAAAAAAGTTCTGTCGAAGCGTTTTCTAAGCGTTTGAAAACTGACACATAGCAGATTGAATGATGTGCAGCGGGCTGGATAAATAAAGTCTTCTAGGCTAGCTATTATTATAAATAGATTTCGCTCACAAAGATGTTAAAACTAGCTGCGAAATTTAAACGATTAGAGCACAACACAGATAATAAATAAACCAGAAATAATATATAGATTTAGTGTCGCACATACAGGAGGAGAAAGCATCCGAGCGAAATAGTTACTTCGTTTGCTTTTGACTCTACTATTAGTAGGAAATAAGAGTTTTACTGTTTACGAGTTTCTAGCCGCTAATATCTCAGCTTTCTACTAACAGTAGAAAAAGTGCAATTTCACTTAATAATTTGTTTGAAAAAAAACAAAAAAATCGCTCGGATGCCGTCAACCTTACCTTAACCTACCGTAACTAAGCCAACAAAAATAGAGAATGAACACAAAAAATGAATGCCAATAGGATTGGGGGGAGACACGCAACACGCGGACACACTGCGTTTCTTCACGCTTGCGCAACGCCGCCAGTTAATTATTGGACTAAAAACCTTGAGTATTATGTATATAATAAACACGGTAATTAACAATTACAGATATTAAGAATAGAATTGTAATGACAGCTAATGGGAGAGAAAGTTTGTAGTTTCATAAACTGAAGAAAAGAATAAAAAAATAGGATACGACAAAAAACGAGTCCTGTCACCAACAGTGCGAAATCAAAGTGTCAATTGGGATTTCCTAGGATTATTAATTATTGATTTATTAGTCGGGACAGCGTGCGCTTCCTAAACTGGCTCAGATGTTGTCAATATCAACATCCGACTCGTTATCTTCTTCTTCAACCGGCTTTTTCTCTTCTTTCTTAGCTGGCTTCTGCTCCTGCGCCTGTTGTTTACCACCGACTTGGTTGCCGTTAGTTGCCGTAGGCTTCGGCTTCTCAATTGGCTTCTTCTGCGGCTCTTCGTCTTCTTCTTCTTCCTCCTCGTCGCTTGACTCCACGTCGGCAGTCTTTAGCCAGGTGATGAATGGCTTGGCCAGCTCGTGAATCTGCTTGCTCAGCTTGCGATCGCCTGTGTGACGCTTCGTTGGCTGGAATGTGTTGTGGCGCAATGAGCGGCTAGTAAGTTTATAGAGACCAATTGCTCAGCTCATATTGCCATCATTGGCACGCTGAATTATTAGATTCAATCAGGACTCAATTGTTAGCAATATCATAGGCAGACTCATAGGCCTGGACACTTGTATTGGCAATTTATGTCATCATTTCTTGGCTAAGCATGCTGTTACTTAAATTTTTTTGGGTAAGGAAAAAATTCCACCCTAAATTAATAGGTTATTGACTTAAAAAAGTCCAACTTTTCACAATTTACACTTTCATAAGGACACCCTTACAGATGCTCAAGCGTTAAACAGGCAGCCTTACAGATGCTCAAGTGCTAAACAGACAGCCTTACAAATGCTCATGCGTTAAACAGGCAGCCTTACAGATGCTCAAGCGCTAAACAGACAGCCTTACAGATGCTCAAGCGCTAAACAGACAGCCTTACAGATGCTCAAGCGCTAAACAGACAGCCTTACAGATGCTCAACCGCTAAACAGACAGCCTTACAGATGCTCAAGTGCTAAACAGACAGCCTTACAGATGCTCAAGTGCTAAACAGATAGCCTTACAGATGCTCAAGTGCTAAACAGGCAGCCTTACAGATGCTCAAGTGCTAAACAGACAGCCTTACAGATGCTCAAGTGCTAAACAGACAAGACAGCCTTACAGATGCTCAAGTGCTAAACAGACAGCCTTACAGATGCTCAAGTGCTAAACAGACAGCCTTACAGATGCTCAAGTGCTAAACAGACAGCCTTACAGATGCTCAACCGCTAAACAGACAGCCTTACAGATGCTCAAGTGCTAAACAGACAGCCTTACAGATGCTCAAGTGCTAAACAGACAGCCTTACAGATGCTCAAGTGCTAAACAGACAGCCTTACAGATGCTCAAGTGCTAAACAGACAGCCTTACAGATGCTCATGCGTTAAACAGGCAGCCTTACAGATGCTCAAGAGGCCCTGCGAAAGATCTATGCCCAAGTAGTTAGTCGCATAATACCAGTTTTAAGAAATGTACACCGATTTTTTCATCCAAATTGCACAACAAATGTACTTAGCTCTGTTTGTTAACTTTAGGAAACAGATAGGTGGATAGAGAGAGAAGCAGAGAGCAGAACCAGGCGGGCAAACGCAGTAAAAGATGCGGAAAAAAATACTGTGTGTTTTTTAGAGCTTATGTCACGCCACTCCTAATAAAAGCAAACTAGCTAACAGTCTATTTTTAACGCAGGGAGGAATTTTCACGCAAGTATAGACCGGCTCAGAATTGGTGTTTTAATGCAGGACAGCAGAACTAGCAGATAGCAAATAATTTCACCATATGCAAGTGGACCCACATTTTAGTCATAGAAGGAAGCTACTCACCCCTTTGTTGTCCCATTCGATCAAGACCTCCTCGGACAGCAGATCGGCGCTGTAGAAGGCATTCAACAAGTTAGGAATCCTTTTAGCATCCAGCAGGGCGTCTTTGTAGCGCTGGATCAGCGACTCCACGGCGCCAATTAGATATTTCTGCGAGCGCGGATTGCCGTTGGTAAAGGCCAGAAACACCGATCTGTAGTTCTTAGCAATGTCGGCAACTAGCGTGCCCGGATTGGTTAGCAACACCTCGGCAACCACCATTACAGCTTTGTCGCGAATGTCAAGCTTGTCGGCTTCCTGGACGAGCTCCTGCGGCGTCTTGTCGGTGAAGCCGGCGGCCAGCTTGTCAGTGAGCAGCTTGTGGAAGCTGAGCGAGGGTGGAGTTTGTTTGCGATTAGTAAAATATGCAATAAAATTCGAATTTTGTCGAAAGGATACATATGTATCATGCTGATTATTGCAATAATGTGGCGACAAAGACAAGGGGGATGAGGAGGTAACAAAGACCGGGTGGCTTTCGGACTAAGAATGGTTTATTGGGGTGGCGACAAAGACCAGAAGATCTAATAAATTGGCGACAAACATCAGTGCGATAACCTGGAAACAAGGACAAGGACAATAGGGTGGCGGCAAGGACCATGACAATGGGGTGAGGACAAAGACCAGGGCAATAATGCAGCTATAAAGATCAAGGACACTAGAGTTGCGATAAGGATCAGGACAATAAGGGTGGCTACAAAAATCAAGGGCTATCAAGTGGCGACAAAGACTAGGCATAATCGGATCGAAGAATGCCTGAGAAAAGAAGTGGCGACAAAGACCAGAGATACGTAAAAGCGTACGGACTGCAAATTAAAAAAACTAATTTGCAGTGGAAAGCCAGCGGAAGAAAAGGCAAAATAATTTTCAACGAGAAATTTGCCATATTAGGAAGTAATAAAACTCCCCGACTAGCTGCGCAATAAAAAAATCTATTTTTTTCGCAAATCGCACAACACAGGATCAGCTTTCAAAAGCTAATCCCGATTAGACAAGCGCTGTAACTGTAGAACCCAGACAGTGTCAAATCAAGTTACTAAACCCAGCTAGTAGGCTTGTCTGATTTCCGGAGATAGCCTAAATCAAATTTAAGAGAGCTGCGACGTGAAGAAAAAAATCTGGCAACATTTAGACCAAGACAGTTACAGAGAAAGAGATAAAATGGCGAAAGGAATGCTTAATACTCCACCTATTTCAAACGAAAATAGGCCCTAAATCTACAATGAGATTTACACAGGGAGACGAGAGAGAGAGGTCAGAGGTTAGGGAGTGAGATTAGGCTTTGCACTTGCAGAAAAAAAGCAATTAAGCTTTTATAAAAGAACTAAATTAGATAAAGCCAGGCATGCCGCTTTAATTTAGCTAATAGTCTGAGATTGCATGATTTTTATGCCAATTTTTTATCTATCTACAATTAGTTTTGGCTTGTTATGCACTTGTTACGAGTTAATAAATGGCGTACATCGTTTACCATTCTAGTTTCTGTACTTTATTAAAAAATATGTGCTTTAGGTACATTTGATATTTTATGTTCATTACCTAATTCAAAGGCATGGCACTTTTTGTACTCTTATATCGTTAACATCAAGAATTTTCAAAAAATGCACTAAATATCTGATTTGTACTTTAATTGGAGTTTGCACTTTAAGTACATTTATACTAAAAGTACTTCTGTACTTTTGTACCTTAAAAGTACAAAAGTGTACCGTAGTTACGTAGTAAATATCATTATTTCAAGACAGTAAGATAAAGGTACATCGTGTACTTTTATTCAAATCGTCGTTTTATTTTTCTACTCACCGATCGGCCCTATCCTGCGGCGTCATCTCCAGAAGGTCGTCGGTGACAATCAAACGCTTAATAGACTCCGGCAGTTCCTCGGCGCGCTCCTCGACGCCGATCGGGCCGTCCTCCCATTCGGCGTTGTCGCTATCGAAACCGTCTCCGCCGAGAGCCTCGTTGCCGTCGTCGTCGTTGCCTTCAATACCGCCAGCGGCGTCGTTCTCGTCGCTGTTGCCGCCTTCGGGGCTGCGATCGGCGCCAGTTTTATCGGCTTTGTCGGCGCCGCGTCGCTGTTTTTTGCCGCCGCTGCCGGATTTGACGCCGGCGGCCAGAGCCAGGCCGGTCTCGTCCGGCGGATTTTTAATTATAAATTGGGTGGTGCGGCTGTTGTCAACAATGGTGCCGGTGCTGCCGCAGGCTTTGCACTTGGCGTAGAGCTCGCCCTGCTTGCCGCGACTCTTTACTATTAGATCGGTCTCCGGGTTATCGCATTCGGAGCACAGGACGTAGCTGGGAGAGGAACAGTTGGCGGATTAGTGAAGCGTGGTCGTAAGACAAGAATTATAGGATGGGACGAAGATTGCTGCTTTGATTATGGATAGTTGAGAAGCCCCGATGATGAGTAATCCGAGTGACCAATGAATGATTGGTAGAATGATTATCTGAGTGACCAATGAATGATTGCTAGGATGATTATCTGAGTGACCATTGAATGATTGCTAGGATGATTATCTGAGTGACCAATGAATGATTGCTAGGATGATTATCTGAGTGACCAATGAATGATTGCTAGGATGATTATCTGAGTGACCAATGAATGATTGCTAGGATGATTATCTGAGTGACCAATGAATGATTGGTAGGATGATTATCAGAGTGACCAATAAATGATTGGTAGGATGATTATCTGAGTGACCAATGAATGATTGCTAGGATGATTATCTGAGTGACCAATGAATGATTGCTAGGATGATTATCTGAGTGACCAATGAATGATTGGTAGGATGATTATCTGAGTGACCAATGAATGATTGCTAGGATGATTATCTGAGTGACCAATGAATGATTGCTAGGATGATTATCTGAGTGACCAATGAATGATTGCTAGGATGATTATCTGAGTGACCAATGAATGATTGCTAGGATGATTATCGGAGTGACCAATGAATGGTAGGATGATTATCTGAGTGACCAATGAATGATTGCTAGGATGATTATCTGAGTGACCAATGAATGATTGCTAGGACGATTATCAGAGTGACCAATGCATGATTGGTAGAATGATTATCAGAGTGACCAATGAATGGTAGGATGATTATCTGAATGACAAACAAATGATTGGTAGGATGATTATCTGAGTGACCAATGAATGATTGCTAGGATGATTATCTGAGTGACCAATGAATGATTGCTAGGATGATTATCTGAGTGACCAATGAATGATTGGTAGAATGATTATCAGAGTGACCAATGCATGATTGGTAGGATGATTATCTGAGTGACCAATGAATGATTGCTAGGATGATTATCTGAGTGACCAATGAATGATTGGTAGAATGATTATCAGTGTGACCAATGAATGGTAGGATGATTATAATCAGAGTGACGAGGGGATGGTAAAGATTATCATAAGAGTATATTATCATGAGTAATTTTTAACATGATTATTAGTGACAAGAGATCTTTGAGATAATTATCACAACGACGAGTGATTTTTTAGATGATTATCAAACTGACGAATTATCGGCAAGCTAAGACTGGGGAAAATGATTTTCCAATTTAATTAATTATAAGCCATTATTATAGATACTGCAATAAAATACCAATATTCATCTGACGAATATGAAACTCACCGCTTAATAAAACCATCCAGAATAGTTTGCAATTTCTCCCCGTCGTGAGCCCCATTAACAATGTAGCGATCGTTTTTCTGATCGAATTGAGTCTGGGCGCCCAACTCGGCGCCAAAATATTTAGTTGGATAAATAGGCGGCCGGCACAGAGCTTTGCCAACCTCTTGCATGTTAACTATGACAGTCTTGATGCCGTTGCCTTTGCCCTCTACTTTAGCTATTAGACGGGGCATCTTGTAACGATAGAAATCGTCGCTAATCTCTCGATTGACGTTGAGAGCCATGCTTTATTATAGTTGCTGATTGATAGGTTGATTAATAGCCAAACACCAATTAGATAGTTATTAGAATTAGAACTAGAAGAAAACTGAAGAAAAACTGTTTGAAAGTCGGAGTAATTAATAATTAATTAGCGGTTGCGCAAGTGTGTAGGAATCGACAGTGTGTACAACGTGTTCAGGGATGTATTCTCCGCGGCTTCAACTAAGCTCATAATCCGCAAATTTTAACGCTTTCTTCCTACAGGCCCAGGCGGCTTGAATTGCATGGAGTCCTTTGCGTCGGTTGTGTTGGCGCGTCGTGATGGCGGCTGCTTTGACGAACAACGGCATGCGATTGTTAAATTGTTTAGCTAGACTGATTGCTGCGCAGCTGGATGCTGAGTCCAGTTGGAACTGAAAGTTTATCAAGTCTAGGCTTTGTAAGACTTATAATGTATACTTTGAAATATATATTTTTATATATTTCATATATTTATATATATATAACTAAAATTTACAACTAACTTTAATAAGTTTTACTTTTTAGCCATTTAAAGAAGTTACAAGTTTACAACATTTCTTGTTGGCTGTCATTGGAAAAAGTAAAATTAAACAAAATACACAATGCGCCAAAAAACAGATTACCCTCTTGCCTTGTCTCAATTGCACACTTCAATTCAAGGGGCGGACTGGCTTTTGGTAGATAGGGTGGGTGGGTGGTGGGGTGACTGGCCGAGATGATTTTTACTTCTCCTTTACTTCTCCTTTGCAGTTGTTGACTTTGCATGATTATTAAATTTAATCTCTAAAATTGTTACCAGCTAAAAGAAGAGGTAAAAAGAATAGCTATAGTTTACTTAATATATATCAAACAAAAAATATTTACCCTAATAAAAAAGTTATTGCAAAAAGTGGCAGTAAATATGCTCTTTTATAAAATTCTTACTAACTTTGCCAAATATATAGATTGAAAATGTAATTTATACGATCATAGACAGAGTTTGGATAATTACTAGTAATAACATATATTATGAGCTATAATTAGCATTTTTTAAAGTTGCTATCTTTTTAAGAGTACAAACACAGTTTCTTGAATTTTAAACTTTATTAAACTTGATAGTATATCTTTTTTTATATCCCTTATCCTTAGTCCAGTGATTAGCAACATACTATGCTTTTTACTTTTGTTGAGAAAGAAAAAGTTATAAATGTTTTGTATTAGAATTAGAAGCCTTTCAAATAGTAATTTTATAATTTAGTTATGATCTTTTTGACTAAAAGTATTTTTTTTAATTATATTTCATAAATCCTTTATTATCTAATTTTTTTATAGTTATGACTGCTTATTTTGTATTTTAATTTTATTATTTAAAATTGTTTATATTTTGTATTTTAAATTTATTATTACATTGTTATACTTGCAAATTATATACTCAATTTCATAACTGGTACAGACTAAAATGCAGAATGGGTATGGAAATGGATTGTATCTTAATCAATAGTGTATTTTTTAGAAATTATTCCTTGCATACGTGCACAACTTGAAAATTTTGGTTGGCCAGTGCAACTCAGTTGAAACAAACTTTGGTGACTTACTTGGGAAAAAGTTTGAAGGACCAAAAAAGTCCTATGAAACACTTCTTGCCTATACCTTCCTAGTTGCTACATTTTTTGTGAACTCCTCCAATTTTTACACTTTCACTAACCATCTTATGACTTTCCCCCTTGATTTTGCAACTTATCTCCTTAATTTTTACTGACTTTGCAATTTATGATGCCAATTTTACAAATTAGATTGCAGATTACATGATTTACCTCCTCAATTTTTATCAATTTTGCAACTTACATTGCCAATTTTGCAACTTACCTTGGTTGGCCACCAAATTAGTTAGCCAGATTGGCCAACTTAGCCAATTGTTGCACATGCATGATTCCTTAAGCCTATTTAACACTGGAAAAATTAAATGCTCTAATGCCTGTTTGGTCTAAAATTTTCTAATTAAATCAATAAATTACAAAAACTTATTAGGCCTATTACTTATAGGCTAAGGAAGTGAAATTTTCAAAATAAAGGATTTTAAAGAAAATTCCTAATCTGTATCATTTTGTATTTTTGTTAGTACTTTCATGAATATTTGTAGCTAAATACCAAAATTGCATATCTTTTTAGCAAAAAACCTAGGAGCCAATTATGATTGACGAAAGGTGCATAATATTAAAGAGTCTAGTCCTAGAACCTAGAATAGCTTAGAGTTATTATTATAAAATATTTATTAATTATATTTCTGATATAAACAAGTTTTACAAAATAAAACTAAGAAAAGCTAGTCAAAATTGTTGATCTATTTTTCTATCTATTGTTAATAGATCAACAATTTTGACTAGACTAGGTCTAATATAGCTATTTATATACAATACAAATATCTATTGTCTAAATCTTTCAATTGATGAAGTATGCTCATTAGGCCTAGTATTTTGCAATTGGATTGGCTGCAAAGGCTAGGCCTAGGGGCCAATTGTGATGCCAGTGATGACTTCAGATCATATCCATAGCAAATTTTTATATTTAAGCATACCAATTTGGTTGGCATGGAATGATAGAATGGAAATTGCATCAAAAGTATTATTTTAATTGTAAGTAAGTTATTTTATATGACCATGGGCCTATAATTATAAACATAGTATGATTATATCATATATGATGGATCTTGGAAAAAAAGATTTTTTAACAATAGTCTTATATAGTTGAAATGCGTAGGCTTATGGTAGGCTTTGTACGGCATAACTAATGAAATACTGACACTTAAGCCTTGGCTATCGAATTATAACTTAAATTGATTAATCACTATATGTGATAGCCTAAGCGGCTGAACCTAAGCCTAAGTATTATTATAAAGAATATATGTCAAAACGGCCACATGTGGAATGGCCACACAACAGAATGGCCACATGACAAAATGGCCACACGACAAAATGGCCACACGACTTAACTCCTACACGACAAAACAGCCACACGACAAAACGGCCACATGTCAAAACGGCCACACGTCAAAACAGCCATCACGTCAAAACGGCCACATGTTAAAAGTATATATTGCTAGTTTATTTTCTCCTATGAGGGAGACTTCCGTCGCGTGTCCCCTCCGGCTTTGTGGCTGTTTTGACATGTGGCCGTTTTTTCGTGTGGTCATTTTGTCGTGTGAGAGTTAAGTCGTGTGGCCGTTTTGACGTGTGGCCGTTTTGACGTAATGGCCGTTTTGTCGTGTGGCCGTTCTGTCGTGTGGCCGTTCTGTCGTGTGGCCGTTCCGCATGTGGCCGTTTTGACGGTATCCCATTATAAAACATTCAGAATTAGTCTACTTAAAAAGTTAAATTAGGCTGTAACTAAAACGTAATTAGTAAAAAATAATATTTTCAGAGTTTTATATAGACTTTTCAGTCAGCCGATCAAAGCTCTAACTTGTTCCTTTCTACCACGGCCAGACAGAAAAATCTAGAATGACGCAATTGAGATATTTTATAAATTTAAACATGATTCTAATATTTATAATTGTACTGAGCCACTAATAAAATATTTTAAATAATTTTTTTCATAATTTAAAAAACCTTTATGCCAAATTTGATAACAGTACTATATTAAAAGCAAAACTGTTGTTTGGTACATCTAAATCTTCCGGAGTTCAAAATTCTGAAACATTAGTGAACAGACAAAAAGAATAAATAACAATAATAAAATGAGCCACTAGTTTAAGTTCCCAGCTTTACTAATTGAGATCTCTATCTCCCTTAAATTTCCAGGCTGCCCAAAGAGACAGTTTTACAACTCACTCTTGGTCCAGTCTGGTTCCCGTTGGCCATCTGCTTGTGTGTCTCGGAAGCCCAAACTTCACGCCTCTTTGACTGCCCCCAAACCCCCTCTTAGACTGCTCTCAGACCGGGCTTTGCTCCCACAACCTCTATCTGATATAGTAACGTTAGGCGCTCGATGTAGTGTTGTATGAAACCTACAATATACTGAACCAACCTCTCTGTGAATTGATACTGCACATGGTGCAGTGTGCTTAAATCTCCTTTGCGTGGACTTTGTTATTCGGCGATTTCCGTCAGCTCAGTCAACCGTGGTGTCGAGACCGGAGATCACTGGTGCCAGCATCCGCTACTCCTGTGGACGTTCTGAAACTGTACATCCGCTACTAAAACTCGTCCTAG
The DNA here is from genome assembly GCA_950096795.1 of Macrostomum cliftonense. Classification (NCBI taxonomy): domain Eukaryota; kingdom Metazoa; phylum Platyhelminthes; family Macrostomidae; genus Macrostomum; species Macrostomum cliftonense. Next base: position 377,791 of record CATNEM010000285.1, on the reverse strand, counting down.
AGTTCTCCTGCCACTTTCCCCTTAAACCAGAGAACCCAAGGTACAAGAATAACAAAAAACAAGGAGTTTAGTATTTCATTCACCAAAATGATCCTGGATAACGTTGTGTACAATCGGATTCAATAATACATTTTTAGTTTTATTTTTCTAAATTGCACTTTTCAAAAAATGTACATTATAGACATTAGTTACAGAACATGGTACAAAAATTAAATAAATATGTTACGATAGCAAACAATGCGTATAAAAATTTATGTATGAAAAAACATCAAACGGTATTTCGATTAAAACTTGTTTCGAAAAAAATAATTTTTTTAGAAAGCCATGTAGTAACTATGTACATAGAACTGTACAATAAAAATAACTCAATTGTTAAGATAGGCAATAGTTCAGCCCTTTTTCCACAAAGAATAAAAAAGTAACTAATATGATAACGGTTGCCGAAACAACACAAAAAATAAAATAAAGTTAAATAAGCAACGAACTAATTATTTGATAGGACAGCTGAGTAGACATCCGACTGTACAACATTATTCACATGTTGAACATATCGGACAAATTGGTTGAAACAGAACAAAGACCGTAACCCATACACCCTTAGGTAATTGGACGAGCCAAACGCAAGAGGTCAATAATGGTAGTAGATATTCATGGAAAGCACTTTTAATTTTGTATTCTCTGAATAATAATACAGTGAAAAAAGAAGAAACAATTGTTGTTTCAAATAGCAAAACGACCAAACAAAAACTTTTTGATCTTACAAAGGTACTATAATTAATCAGGAAAGACACTTGAAAGAATAGGTTCCTCGCTTATGATGAGTTGAAAATACTAAATAGAGAGTCCAATTATTCAACAGTATTTTATAGTTAGAAATGAATATAAATATCACATAAAACCAACTAAATTGATATGATACCTTACTTACATAAAGATCTACATTTTTAAATAAAAGTTTGCAAGCAACACACCAGTTTACTATAAGTAGCAATATAATAAATAATGAAAAAATTCGTCAGCAATATTTGCTAACAGAAAGCTAATGCTACAGGCTTAAAATCGAAATTTATACAGCATGTCAAATGTAGGGATCAAAGAAAAAAAGTAAATAGATAGGACCTAATTTGACTTAGTCCACAGCCAATAAAAATTAGTTTATGCAATACGCATAAGTTCCAATAAATTGAAATATCACTTACTCAAAATGATTTAATAAACATAATTTATCATTGCAGTAAAAAAACCATCATTTGTTACAGAAACGAACGCTTATATGTTGGATTTCTGGAAGAGTGACGGCGCCAACTGAGGGGGATTTCTGGAAGAGTGGCAGCGCCAACAGAAGGGGATTTCTGGATGAGTGGCGGCGCTAACTGAGGGGGATTTCTGGATGAGTGGCGGCGCCAACTGAAGGGGATTTCTGGATGAGTGGCAGCGCCAACTGAAGGGGATTTCTGGATGAGTGGCGGCGCCAACTGAAGGGGATTTCTGGATGAGTGGCGGCGCCAACTGAAGGGGATTTCTGGAAGAGTGGCAGCGCCAACAGAAGGGGATTTCTGGATGAGTGGCGGCGCCAACTGAAGGGGATTTCTGGATGAGTGGCGGCGCCAACTGAAGGGGATTTGTGGATGAGTAGCGGCGCCAACTGAAGGGGTTTCTGGAAGAGTGGCGGCGCCAACTGAAGGGGATTTCTGGATGAGTGGCGGCGCCAACTGAAGGGGATTTCTGGATGAGTGGCGGCGCCAACTGAAGGGGATTTCTGGATGAGTGGCGGCGCTAACTGAGAGGGATTACTGGAAGAGTGGCAGCGCCAACAGAAGGGGATTTCTGGATGAGTGGCGGCGCCAACTGAAGGGGATTTCTGGATGAGTGGCGGCGCTAACTGAGGGGGATTTCTGGAAGAGTGGCAGCGCCAACAGAAGGGGATTTCTGGATGAGTGGCGGCGCTAACTGAGGGGGATTTCTGGATGAGTGGCAGCGCCAACAGAAGGGGATTTCTGGAAGAGTGGCAGCGCCAACAGAAGGGGATTTCTGGATGAGTGGCAGCGCCAACTGAAGGGGATTTCTGGAAGAGTGGCAGCGCCAACAGAAGGGGATTTCTGGAAGAGTGGCGGCGCCAACTGAAGGGGATTTCTGGATGAGCGGCGGCGCCAACAGAGGGGGATTTCTGGATGAGCGGCGGCGCCAACAGAGGGGGATTTCTGGATGAGCGGCGGCGCCAACAGAGGGGGATTTCTGGATGAGCGGCGGCCCAACTGAAGGGGATTTCTGGATGAGTGGCGGCGCCAACTAAGTGATTTATTTTTAGTCAACCAATAAATCAATCATTTACTCGGGCAACTCGGCGCACTTGTCGCACACCCTGACGCGGCTCTCCCATCCCCTGGACGGTACAGGCATCCTCTTCAACGAGCAGGCGTCGCACACGCCCAAGCCGCAGCGCCGGCAATGGTGCAGCGGCACTGGCGGCCCGAACTGGACGCTGCACACGGCGCACCGCACAGCCAGATGGTCCGGCTGCCAGTAGCTCGGCCTGGCGTAGCTTTTAACAGCCTGGGCCGCTCCGCTGAAGACGGCCGTGCAGGCGGTGGACACGAGCTCGCCGTACTGCCTCAGCCTGGTGTTGTCGTCCGGCGCGATCAGCGGGCCCTGATCTGGCGAGCGGTTGGCGCAGTCAGTGCACACCCTGACCGGATCGGGGCCGTAGCCAATCACGGGGACCCGGCTGCTGCTGCACGGGTCGCAGAAGCCCTGCGGCGTCGGAGTGCCGGGTGTCTGTCTAATGATCTATGACACATCTATCTATCATTCTGTCTATCTATCTATCTATCTATCTATCTATCATTCTGTCTATCTATCTATCTATCTATCTATCTATCTATCTATCTATCATTCTGTCTATCTATCTATCTATCTATCTATCTATCTATCTATCTATCTATCTATCTATCTATCATTCTATCTATCTATCTATCTATCTATCTATCTATCTATCTATCATTCTGTCTATCTTTCTATCTATCTATCTATCTATCTATCTATCTAATCTATCTATCTATCTATCCATCCATCTATCTATCTATCTATCTATCTATCTATCTATCTATCTATCTTTCTATCTATCATTCTGTCTATCTATCTATCTATCTATCTATCTATCTATCTATCTATCTATCTAATCTATCTATCTATCTATCTATCATTCTGTCTATCTATCTATCTATTTATCTTTCTATCTATCTATCTATCTATCTAATCTATCTATCTATCTATTTATCTATCTATCTGTCTATCTATCTATCATTCTGTCCATCTATCTATCTATCTATCTGTCTATCTATCTATCATTCTGTCTATCTATCTATCTATCTGTCTATCTATCTATCTATCTATCCATCTATCAATCTATCTATCTATCTATTTATACATTTCTAAAATATAGAAAAAATATACTTCTAGGCTAGAAAAGAATGCGAAATAAAATGCTGACCTGACCGCAGGCTCGGCAGTGATGCTTGCTGGGCGCCCCGGGACTGGCCAGATCAGTCTTACACCTGAAGCACTCTTTAATGCTGGAATTCGGCACCCATTTGGCCGGGGCGATGCTGTCGGAGATGTACTCGGCCACGGCGCGGGTCGGCAAAGCGGCGCCGGCCACAGCTCCGACGGTGTTGAATGCGTAGGAGAAGCCTTCTAGCACCCGTTGGCCAGCATTGAGAGAGCTCTGCAGATCTGGCGCCGACTAAACAGGTTATAATGGGAAAAAGCGCCGATTAGTGCTTGGCTAAGCTGTTGGAAGGATGTGGCTGTGAGGGCTGGAGTGAGGTAGCTGCGAGCGCTGGAGTGGGGTGGCTGCGAGCGCTGGAGTGAGGTGGCTGCGAGCGCTGGAGTGAGGTGGCTGTGAGAGGTGGAGTGAGGTGGCTGTGAGGGCTGGAGTGAGGTGGCTGTGAGGGCTGGAGTGAGGTGGCTGTGAGGGCTGGAGTGAGGTGGCTGTGAGGGCTGGAGTGAGGTGGCTGTGAGGGCTTGAGTGGGTTATTCAGAATTAGAATAAGCCCAAGTACACAGCAGAAAAGCTATGATTTGAAAAAGCACGTCAAAAAATTGGATTTGCTTAAATCAGTGGAAGTTTTTTTTACTTAAAAGTGTCGCATTTTAACCGCTGCAAGACGGTTAACGGTCAGTAATTTAGATTAAGAAGCAGATTAACAAAGACAAACAGCTAAACGGTTTGCAATTATAAATAAAACTGAAAATTGAATGCTATATTGTAAAATGGCAAAGTAAAAGCAACGCAGAAGCAGGTTTAAAAACGATCTGAATATAATCCGTTTTTTTATTAAAATATTCACTGAACAAAAGCTATTACCGATTTTTTTGCCTGCCAGAATTGGCGTAAAACAGAACAATAAATTAACTTTTCGCATAAGGTCTTATGGCACTGAATATGTCACCTAATATCTCAATTAAGATTTTAATTAATTTTAGCTTTAAGTATTGCTTAATAAGTGGCTTAACTTAAGATTAAAACAGATTGGCACTAACCGCATCGCCATTCGGCCAGACGTGAACAAATTCAACGCGAACTAAACCAGCCTCAACCGGATCCTGATTGCCGTACCAGTACTGCCTGGTGCGTTGTAGTACGCCGCACTTCGGACAGGTCAATGCGTAGCCATGCAGAGCGTAACTAGCCAAGCCGGACTCGAGAGCGTAGATTGCCACGCTGCGTTCGCTGCGACTTTTCTCGCAGGCCAGACAGATGTATTGCCGATTGTCTACTTGGGCGGATTGGCGGCATTTGATGGCTAACGAGCGAACGGCGTGACTGCCTGAATGGCCTTGGGCGCTGCTGCACTTGGCCTGGCAACTGAGGCAGCGGGTCTGAAAAGGGTAAACGGTTTGGGGTGATTAATTTTGAGAACAATGATTCAATTAATTCAGATAGAAGCTGAGTGAAACCTACAACCGGAAGCTGAGTGAAACCTACAACCGGAAGCTGAGTGAAACCTACAACCGGAAGCTGAGTGAAACCTACAACCGGAAGCTGAGTGAAACCTACAACCGGAAGCTGAGTGAAACCTACAACCGGAAGCTGAGTGAAACCTACAACCGGAAGCTGAGTGAAACCTACAACCGGAAGCTGAGTGAAACCTACAACCGGAAGCTGAGTGAAACCTACAACCGGAAGCTGAGTGAAACCTACAACCGAAAGTTGAGCGAAACCTACAACCGGAAGTTGAGTAAAACCTACAACCGGAAGTTGAGTAAAACCTACAACCGGAAGTTAAGTGAAACCTACAACCAGAAGTTGTGTGAAACCTACTACCGCGCCAGAAGTTGAGTGAAACCTACAACCGAAAGTTGAGTGAAACCTACCGGTATAGCCGGAAGTTGAGTGAAACCTACAACCGGAAGTTGAGTGAAACCTACAACCAGAAGTTGAGTGAAACCTACTACCGCGCCAGAAGTTGAGTGAAACCTACAACCGAAAGTTGAGTGAAACCTACAACCGAAAGTTGAGTGAAACCTAAAACCGAAAGTTGAGTGAAACCTACAACCGGAAGTTAAGTGAAACCTACAACCAGAAGTTGTGTGAAACCTACTACCGCGCCAGAAGTTGAGTGAAACCTACAACCGGAAGCTGAGTGAAACCTACCGGTATAGCCGGAAGTTGAGTGAAACCTACAACCGGAAGTTGAGTGAAACCTACAACCAGAAGTTGAGTGAAACCTATAGCCGGAAGTTGAGTGAAACCTACAACCGGAAGTTGATTGAAACCTAAAACCGGAAGTTGAGCGAAACCTACAACCGGAAGTTGAGTGAAACATACAACCGGAAGTTGAGTGAAACCTACAAACCTACTAGTTGACTAAGGCCAAGATCAAATAAAAGATCTAACCGGAAGTGAACTGAGAGCTACTTTCGAAAGCTGATAAATCCGAAAAATTGACTAATATATAAAAATAAGCGGTCAATTAGCTAATGCAAACCTGGCAGGTGAAATACTCAGCAGGGGCAGCAGCGGCCGCCGTCACAGGCCCCGACGCCACCGCAGCTGGTATGCTAATAGAATTACTTGCACCGGCGTCAGCCGTCTCAGCATCTTCTCCAGCCTCATCAGCAATAATATTATCGTCGTCAGCTTTAAAGTCGCCAGCTCCGCCGACTCCTCGAAATCTCCCGGACAACAAGCGCAAACGTTTCACAACGCCGCCAGGGGTTCGACCACGCCGGCTGCTAAGCAGTCGGTCGACTCGACGTCGAAGCGGCTCAAAATTAGTGGCGCCGCTGTCGTAGGAGCGAACGCCGACATAGTCTAGGCGGCTGAAGCCGTCAGAATGGCAGCCAAGCTCGGCGTAGCGGCGGCTGAAGATTTGCAAGTTAGGAGTGCTGTTATGACCAGGAGTGTTGCCTTTTTTATAGGTATGGAGCGTTTTCATATAATCTTAGGGTTAACAAATGATGCTTTCAGTATATAGACTGGTGTTTTAATCAATCAGACATGCAATTGAGACGAACAGGTAAGAGATGGACAGGTAAGAGACGGACGCTTGAGATGGACAGGTAAGAGATGGACAATTAAGATGGACAGGTAAGAGACGGACAGGTAAGGGATGGACAGGTAAGAGACGCACGCTTGAGATGGACAGGTCAATCCTCACCGAAACGCTTCCCCGCCTCGATCGTCTTCATCTTCGCTGCCCTGATCAACTCCATCGGCGCCGAGTGTTCGCGTGTGCCGCGTCTCATGAAAAACTAACAAGGCCGGTCGGGCGGTCTCCTCAGCTTCGCCATCCTCTTCGTCATCGATAATCGAGGCAGAATTTTCAGTCAGGGCTGGACGAAGTACGTCGACGTAGGCCCGACTGGCGTCGCTTAGAAACGTGAACGCGTCGTCTTGGAGACGTTCGGAACGGGCCCGATAGATGACAATGTCGCTGATGGCCAGCACTTTCAGTAGAAGCGACACCTGCCTGCGAGGATTTGAGGAATAGTACGGTAGGTTTTAGAAATTCCAGGTCGCTACTGAAGGACCTGAGAAGGTGAGGGTGGCTACTGGAGGATCTGAGAAGGTGAGGGTGGCTTCTGGAGGATCTGAGAAGGTCAGGGTGGCTTCTGGAGGATCTGAGAAGGTCAGGGTGGCTTCTGGAGGATCTGAGAAGGTTAGCGTGGTTACTGAAGGATCTGAGAAGGTCAGGGTGGCTATTGAAGGATCTGAGAAGGTCAGGGTGGCTACTCAAGGATCTGAGAAGGCCAGGGTGGCTTCTGGAGGATCTGAGAAGGTCAGGGTGGCTACTGGAGGATCTGAGAAGGTCAGGGTGGCTTCTGGAGGGTCTCGGAGGCTTGGGCTCAGGCTGTCACCTACCTGTTAGCCACTGAGGTGGCGGCGCCCTGAAGTCCCTCAGTATCCAACAGCAGGCATTGGCGATTCCGACCCAGGGCGGCCCACACGCCCACAGTGCAGGACGTGGGATCGTCAGAGGTGTGAAAAACGCTCGAACCGTTGAAGAAAGCGTAGTTCAGCGTGTGCGACTTTCCGTCGCCGGTTTTACCAACAATGGACACAACCGGCAGCCGACGGAATTCCGCCTCGGGACAGTCGAGCAGGTTGCAGAGCTTCGACCCGGTGTCAACTAGAAGGCATTCGCGGGCATCGATCAGGCGGGCGGCTGGTGGAGCGATCGGAGATGGCAGGGGCGCCACGTCGTGCTCGGGCGGTGACTGGCGCGACCACGTGGCCCTGCTGTGCCAGTAAAGTGCGTTGAGAGCTGGCCGGGTGCGATTCTCTATGCGGTGATTCTATATGACGGAATCTCTACGGGGCGATTCTCTTTGACAGGCAGTTCTCAATGGCGTGATTATCTTTAAGGGGATTATCCATAAGGGGGCGATTCTCTAAAGGTGCGATTATCGATGGAGCAATTTTCTATTTTCTATAGGGCGAATGTTTATGAGAGGCGATTCTCTCTGTGGGCCGATTTCTCTGTGGCACGATTCTATATGAGGCGATTCTGTGGGAAGATTTTTTTGAGGCGATTCTGTATGGGACGATTCTCTGTGGGAAGATTTTTTTGAGGCGATTCTATATGGGATGATTCTCTGTGGGAAGATTTTTTTGAGGCGATTCTGTATGGGATGATTCTCTGTGGGAAGATTTTTTTTTAGGCGATTCTGTATGGGATGATTCTCTGTGGGAAGATTTTTTTTAGGCGATTCTGTATGGGATGATTCTCTGTGGGAAGATTTTTTTGAGGCGATTCTCTATGGGACGATTCTCTGTGGGAAGATTCTTTTTGAGGCGATTCTGTATGGGACGATTCTCTGTGGGAAGATTTCTTGGGGCGATTCTCTGTGGGAAGATTTTTTGAGGCGATTCTCTATGGGACGATTCTCTGTGGGAAGATTTTTTGAGGCGATTCCCTATGAGACGATTCTCTATAAGGGGCTGAGGGTGGATTTTCTATTGGGCCATTCCCTATTGACGATATTCTCTATGTGGGTCGATTGTCCATAGGGAGATTCTCGACTATGCTTTTCTGATTTTTGTGTCAGAAACGTTAACAATAATCCTCACCTGGCCGGCTGATTAGTAATGATAGTCCCACCAACAGGAGCAGACAGACTGTAGAACTGATCAGCATTAGCCGAATTAAACTCGCCAACATCGCTGTCCTCAGGATCGCTGCTCAGCCTACTGGGAGAATTATCCCTAATTAGCTTTGTAGGCCGGCTGTCGCTAACTGTTTTGGTTGTTGCGCAACCAGATTCGCCACTTAGCAACGCCAAGGCTAAATCGGCCCGACGATCCGAAATAGGAATTCTCTTGTGAGCTCGGCCAGCCCTATGCTCTTTAGAGTCGCAATTGTAGCAGAAATTTCTCTGACAAACTGAACAATACACGTCGGCGTAGTTGCTAGGCTGACAGCCGACTTGCTGGCACAATTCGTCGGCGTCGGGCTCGGGCAAAGCTACCCGATCGTGTCTGGCCATGCCGCGGCTGCTGTGTATGAAGCTGTCGCAATTGGCGCACTGCTCAGTGCCGCACTGTTGACAGCGGACGCAAGCTGGGGCGCGCTCTGTGCCGCAGCTGACCTTCTCGGCGCAGTAGCTGATGGAGCAGCGGGTGCGGCGCATTTTTTTGTTAATCTGTTTGTTTGATTTGTGTTAACAAGGAGTTTTACTCGGGTAGCTATGGCCACTAATGATGAGCTGGTAATGCTGAGCTGAAAGGTCAGTAAGTCAGGTTGACATTAATTGGATATTTACTTGCCTGGCATTATTTTATTAGTGTAATAATGTTAACCTATATTTATGCATCATATAATGGTTACAATACAAGTATCCTGTTCCTTCATGAAAAATAACATAGAAATATAAAGACTGACCTTGATTTGAATACTTTATAGTGCCAATCACTGTAATTCTCTTTGACTATATTTGTGCATATGTTATTTATTTTTTCCATTAAATTTGTCCTAATCTTATATGCCTTATATGCTTAAACGGTTAGAAAATCTACCAATTAGAAAAGAAATGGTTCAAGCTATTTATAGTAAGGTCAAAGTGATAGGCCTAGTAGCCTAAAGCTATACTTCAATTTCATACTTGGTCTCAATGCAATTTAGCCTAAAAAGGCTTAGGGTGGAGCAAATTAATGTTACCTACAATTTATGAATAGGGAGATATGATTTCTTTGTTTGGTTTTTTTCTTTCTCTATTCTAGGCTTATATACAAATCCAATTTTTTTCAATATTGTGTGATATCAGTAATATAATATATATTTCATTCTTTTGGAATATGGTCTTAATTACTCTAGCTAATACTTTTTGCTATAGCAATACAATAGCTATGACTAACAAATTTAATTTTTTAACTTAATATTGTTGTAATTTTTGCTTTTATTAAAAAAGTAATTAAAGATTTGTGTAAGTGGTGTGAATTATAATATTGTTTTATTCTATTGCAATATTATTGAGCAATACCAAAGTTTTGTCGCAGGGTATATAGATATTTATTAGTTAACCTTTTTCTAACTAGGCCCTATATTTAGCTCCCTTTGACTACAACTTAGTTTTCTTAGACTGTGACTTACTTCCTTCTAATTGAAATTTATCTCTTATTAATTTCCTTTAACTAAAACTTAATTCTTTTCTCTTGGACTACAATTTGTCTTTCTTGACTCTAACTAAGACTTAGTTATCTTTGATTGCAATATTATTTATTTCCTTATCAAGTTTGTTTCTATGGTTACCTTTTTCTTGTTTATAGGCCTATTTCCTTCTTTTTTCCTTGCTTTTCATATATAGGCCCTATCTCCTATCCTTTTCTTTTGGGCTTTTTTGCTATTTGTTTTTTTTCAAAAGGTAAATTTTTTTACTTATCTCACTTGGTAGCCATTTTATCTAACCAAATTGGCCAGGTTGGCCTGATATTGTGCATTTTTGACAATGATTAAGGAATAAGCCTAAGGACTATAAATGCCAAGAAGAAGTTTAATGGGTCAAGCTTATGGGAAGTTGTGATAGGCCTAGCCTGCCTAGTCGCCTAGTCAACTTAAAGACAAAAATAATATTCTACTTGTTACTATTAGACCTAGAAGATCAGACATTTATAACATTTGGTCTAGGCCTAGCTTCTAAGTTTTAATAAAATCCTAATAATAAAAGAATGGGTCTAGACAGAACTAGACCTAGGTCAAGCCTAGAATAGTCATAGGATAAGCATAGGCCCAGGTCCTATTTTATGATAATATATTAGCTTTGCTTGATTGGAATAACCCCTAGTTCGAAAAACACATGATTACAATCTGATGAAACTGATCATTTGCTTTGCCAATGGATGGGATAGCTACTATATAGTAGCCACTTAAATTATTATTTAAGTAAGAAGCAAGCGCCACCACCAACCAACCCAGTAAAGCTATGACAAAAGCTCTCTAATTCAGTAACATCAATGGATAGTTGTTATCTTATATAGAATTTACTTTACCCTAGAATCTACTTATCAATCACAATCAATCGATTGATTGAGACGAATCAGCTGTCAGATGGAGGAGGTGGGTGTATCTGTTATGCAATTATTAGTTTATGTTGTAGATTTAATATTATTACAAAAAACCGGCTGGATTCAAGCCTGTAGCGCGTCAGCTCTATGTTTAACTGCAAAAAGCCTAAAATAAATTTAACTTTGTTATTGTTTTGCCGTACTTTTGATTCTGATTATGTCCTAGAAATTGCACAACTTACAAGAAAATTATTAAGGAAAACTTACAAATTATCAGGTAAATGCAGGGGCGTGGCGAGGGGGGTATCGGTGTATCGGCCGATACCCCCAAAATTCCACTGCCCGAATTTTTTCAATTTATTTTTAGTTGCAAGTCAGTCATCGTTAATGAGAGAAAGCTTCAAATCGATAGAAAAACTAATAGTGATTATATACAGTAGAAATAGATGAAGTGGATTTCCAGCCCTTACTTTTGTATAACTTGGTCACTCACCAAATTCACCAAATTAACTCACCAAATTAACGAATTTAACGTGCACTTTGAATTTGAATAAATAAAATAAATATGGAAGGTTGGTTGTTCGCTTAGAAAAGTGTTGCTGCTTGGATAGATGTCTAGTTTTGATTTGCTTTCTTGCATGTATGAGTACAATACGAATGCAATTATAAGAGTTACATTCTAGGAATTAAGCTAAGCAGGAAAAACGAACATGTGTACCATGTCTAATAATGAGTGAGAGTAGACTGACTGACAACAACTAGCTAACCGATACCCCCAAAAAAATTCCTGGCTACGCCCCTGGGTAAATGATGCTTCAAAAAATAGGCCTTTGGAGCGTTGTCCTTAATAAAAACTAGGTACATCATCTGTACATTTTCAAATTGATTTTTTTAATATTTAGTGGCTATTTAGCTATATTAGAAAGGCTGCAAGTGCAAGGGCCTACCTACTGTGAAAATTGTAACTATATTTACTTTAACAAAAATAGACCCAGTTACTGGGATGCAAATCAATAGTTTTATTTAATTCTTTAAACATTATAATAATGATTTTGCTGTATTTACAATGGACACTATAAGGCAAGTAGCAATGTATTGAAATTGTTATAGGCCTAGGTCAGTGATACTAATAGAGCTAGCTAGGTGTAGGAAGTTAATAATAGAGTTTTTCAAATTGCTAAAAATAGCAATAGTTATTCTAAGGTAAAGAAAGGAATAAAGTGAGCATGTATTAGTTTATGTCTTATTTTGCTTATTTTATTTTTGTAGCCATATTTCACAATACTTAGTCTAAATTATCTATTTATTAATTCCTTTTTAATAATTAGCTACAAACTAGTAACAATCTATTTCTATGTTGTCAATAGAAATGGGCATTTGATTCCCTTAATTTTAAACCCAGGAAATGATTTTATTTCAATTTTTGCTTTTAAGTACTTATAAAGTTGTACTATATTTATTTTTAACCATTTGTTTTTAAGCAAAGTTATAAACTTTACTAGGATTGATCCATAGTCAGGAAGGTGGCACATTGTGCACCAGAATAAACTTTGGGGGGACAATCTGTGCACCGTCAAAGCGCCATCAAAGCGCCATTTGTGCGCCAAAAGTTTGTGCTTGTAATCGTGTTTAAATCTTTGCACAGTAGTCTTGACTTACTTGACTTAGCTGCAGGGGGCATCCGGCCGGGCGACTGGGTGGTGGCCATCCATTGCGCTAACCCCTGGTGACCACAGGCAGCTAGCGCTGCGGTGTCGTGCAGGGGGATCCAGTGGTGCCGGGTCCTGTAGCGTGGTCCTCCTCTGGTAGATCCTAGAGGTGGATGTTTGCTCGCCCGGTAGCCCGAAGGTAACGGATGAGCTGGCAGATATTCTCGGGCCTGCAAATGTCGGAGAGGTCCGGGTTTGGTCCGAGATACTTAAGCCTGTCCTGGGTAAAGATGGGGCAGTCACAAATGAAATGCGCCACACTTTCTGCGCCAGAAAAGCAGAAGGGGCACTCCTCACTATAGATTTTACCCTGCAGGTAGCGGTGCCTAGCAAAATAGCCATGGCCAGAGAGGACCATAGTGACAGCCCTGATGTCCCTGCGGTTGAGGCTAAGCAGGGACTTACAAAGGGCAGGCGAAGGGCAGGGAACGGCCTCGCGAGACTGACGACAATCGGGCGTTCTCGTCCATCTGTCCTTGTGGAGAGAGGTCACCCACTGGTTGATCCTAGCGGTGATGACAGCAGTAGGGGTGGGAGCCGCGGGCATGGGGCCGAAAAGTGACCCGGAAGAGCCGGCCTTAGCAAGGCTGTCGGCCAGCTTGTTGCCGGGGTGCCCAGAGTGCCCGGGGATCCACCTTAGGGACACCTTGTTAGATGCACCTAAGCAGTTAAGATGCGAGATGCAGTCAAGGACTGTCCACGAGCAGGTAGAGGTGCGACCGAGAGCATGGATCGCTGCTTGGCTGTCTGAGTGGAAGGTGATGTTCTTCCCCCAGATTTGCGAGCTCAGGAGCTCCGCGGCACAGGAGCTGATAGCAAGAACTTCGTTCTGAAAGACGGTAGAGCCCGTGCCGGTGAACTGGGAGTAGGTAGCCGCGGTACTCCCTCCAGACACGATGCAGTAGCCGAAACCAGAGACAGAGTTGATTTGAGAGCCGTCAGTGAAGCAGTGGGTATCACGGGAGTTACCATAATTGCGCGCTTTGCACAGTAGTCACATTTTTGCCTATTTTGCCTATAATATTACCGATTTTGCACCACTTGTGCACCAAAATGCACCAAAACCCTTCGTGTGCGCCGCGCTTGTGCACCAATGTGCACCAAGATCCTTCGTGTGCGCCAAGACCCTTCATGTGCGCCAGAATTTTCCGCCAAAAAGGCCACCTTCCTGACTATGGGGATTGATTTGCATTACCAAAGCACTTTCTACTGCTATGATGATTTTGTAGCAAACTATATATATTAAGCTTTATTGAAGCTATTAAGTTTTTAGTTTTCGTCTGTTAAGCTATTGCATTTATTTACATTATATACAACTTAGTATTTAAGCAAACTAATTCCATTGCTAAAGTTAATCTTTATGAAGCATTAGATACCTTTGTCCTATTTTTATGCTATATATATATTTATGTATGGTCTCATTTTCAAAACATTCTCAGTCTTTCAAGTGACTGGTAGCTTAACAACCTTTGTTTATATTGTTAACTTTCTAAGTGTTAGGCAACCAATAAAAAAGCTAGCACTAACTAACTTCAGCAAGCCAGCAATCATGGGCAAGAAAAACCAACAGCCGCGCACTAAAGGCAACGCCCGTCCATCCAGCAGTCAAACAGCCGCCGAATTTCTTCAACGCCAGCAGCAGTCCATGTTAGTTAGCTTTGATGGCACACTGAGCACAGGTGCTTCTGCATTTTCTGCTTCTTCTGCTGCTTCTTCCGCGGCCTCTCCTGGAGAAGCGGCAACTCTTGCTGCGCCAATCGATCCAGGATTTCTCCCAGCAACTGACGAGGCCGCTCAGCAGATTGACTCGGCGCTCGACTCCGAACTGCATTTTGTTCTGCGTAGATTAGCTAAACGTGACGCTGTTACTAAACAGAAAGCCCTATCAGAATTGCTCAGCCTTCTTTCTAATCGACCAGATGAAGCTTTGGAAGCTGCGCTACCTTTCTGGACTCGATTATACGCTCGTCTAGCTTTGGATAGCGATCGAAGAGTTCGCGAACTGGCCCAACCAATCACTGGCGAGCTGGCTACTAGACTTAAAAAACGCTATTCCCCTAATCTGCTGCGGGAAAGCCTGCCCTATTGGCTCATGTCTCAGGCTGATCCGGCTGAGTCGGTGGCCTCAACTGCCAGGCAAGCTTTTGGCAGGGCTTTCAGTGAGGCGAAACGCTGCTCAGCTGTGGCTTTCGCTTTTGATAGAACTTTGCAGGTGATTGTTTTCACTGATTGATTGTTTTTAACTGCATCCTAAATACCATTCAGTGCAATATAATTAGACTTATAGAATAATCACTAAAAGCGCCATCCATTCCCTCAGACTGATTGAGAAGCGCCATCCATTCCCTCAGACTGGGTGAGAAGCGCCATCCATTCCCTCAGACTGGGTGAGAAGCGCCACCCATTCCCTCAGACTGATTGAGAAGCGCCATCCATTCCCTCAGACTGAGTGAGAAGCGCCATCCATTCCCTTAGACTGAGTGAGAAGCGCCATCCATTCCCTCAGACTGAGTGAGAAGCGCAATCCATTCCCTCAGACTGAGTGAGAAGCGCAATCCATTCCCTCAGACTGAGTGAGAAGCGCAATCCATTCCCTCAGACTGAGTGAGAAGCGTCATCCATTCCCTTAGACTGAGTGAGAAGCGCCATCCATTCCCTTAGACTGAGTGAGAAGCGCCATCCATTCCCTCAGACTGAGTGAGAAGCGTCATCCATTTCCTCAGACTGATTGAGAAGCGCCATCCATTCCCTTAGACTGGGTGAGAAGCGCCACCCATTCCCTCAGACTGATTGAGAAGCGCCATCCATTCCCTTAGACTGGGTGAGAAGCGCAATCCATTCCCTTATGCTGATTGAGAAGCGCCATCCATTCCCTTAGACTGGGTGAGAAGCGCAATCCATTCCCTTAGACTGGGTGAGAAGTGCCATCCATTCCCTTAGACTGGGTGAGAAGCGCAATCCATTCCCTTAGACTGGGTGAGAAGCGCCATCCATTCCCTTATGCTGATTGAGAAGCGCCATCCATTTCCTCAGACTGATTGAGAAGCGCAATCCATTCCCTCAGACTGAGTGAGAAGCGTCATCCATTCCCTTAGACTGAGTGAGAAGCGCCATCCATTCCCTTAGACTGAGTGAGAAGCGCCATCCATTCCCTCAGACTGAGTGAGAAGCGCAATCCATTCCCTCAGACTGAGTGAGAAGCGCAATCCATTCCCTCAGACTGAGTGAGAAGCGCAATCCATTCCCTCAGACTGAGTGAGAAGCGTCATCCATTCCCTTAGACTGAGTGAGAAGCGCCATCCATTCCCTTAGACTGAGTGAGAAGCGCCATCCATTCCCTCAGACTGAGTGAGAAGCGTCATCCATTTCCTCAGACTGATTGAGAAGCGCCATCCATTCCCTTAGTCTGGGTGAGAAGCGCAATCCATTCCCTCAGACTGATTGAGAAGCGCCATCCATTCCCTTAGACTGGGTGAGAAGCGCAATCCATTCCCTTAGACTGGGTGAGAAGTGCCATCCATTCCCTTAGACTGGGTGAGAAGCGCAATCCATTCCCTTAGACTGGGTGAGAAGCGCCATCCATTCCCTTATGCTGATTGAGAAGCGCCATCCATTTCCTCAGACTGATTGAGAAGCGCCATCCATTCCCTTAGACTGGGTGAGAAGCGCCATCCATTCCCTTATGCTGATTGAGAAGCGCCATCCATTTCCTCAGACTGATTGAGAAGCGCCATCCATTTCCTCAGACTGTTTGAGAAGCGCCATCCATTCCCTTAAACTGAGTGAGAAGCGCCGTTGAACCCAATAAACTAAAAGATAGTCATGCCAGGGTTTGTAGTCAATTAGTTAGAATTTTATATGCGTCATTATATAAAAATCAGAAAAGCAGCACTCCTTTATGCAACACTACCGCTCGTCAGGTTGCCATGGAAACGCTAGAGACTTCCGCCTCCTTGAAGCCAACCGATTCCAGCCTGCTGGATTCCACTAATTGCGATTTCACTCGTTTGATCTGCACCTCACTCGGCTGTTTACAAAATTTATTAAATTCAATTTCAATTGGTTCGTTGTCGGAGACGCCATCTGACAATGTGGTTGCCATGGTAACGGCACTATCTGGCCAATCGGTGTGGCGCTACTCGTCGCTTTGTCAACAGTCCGCGCCATTAGCCGCCGCCTATCTTCGTCTGGCCACCGCAGTCTGTTCAACGTTTCATTCCCCAGTTGCTACGGACGCTAGACAAGATTACAGACAGCTCGTTGATCGCGTTGCTAAAGGCAACGCCGATTTGGCTATGACCTGTCTATGGTCTGAGCAGGCTAGCCTAGTCCAATGCGGCTTGGACGCTTCGCTTAGTCTGGTTCGAGTTCGGCCGCAGCTCTGCTGGAATCAGCACTCCTTTCGCAAACGTTTCTTATCTCGTCTGCGTAGTTTCTTGTCTTCGATTTCTTCAGCAAATTTGGTTGTTGGCCGGTTACTCTATCCGAGCCTGCTGCCGCTGTTTAGCATTCTGCCTTTAAATCCAACTGTTGACAAGGAGCTTGAAGAGCTTGTAGATTTTTTGCAGCTGCTAGCTGATGCTGCTGTATTTAGTGACAATGATGATCGAGTAGTGCAGACTCTGCTGCTACCCTGCGCCGCGTTTATGGAGTGCGCCCGCTATCTAATCAAATGTTCCCTATTGCCTGCGTTAGAGTCTTCTTCTTGTGTGCCAGAAATCAGCGGACAAACAGAGCGTCTTGTCAGACTGGTGTGCTGTGCGTGTGCCAAGGTGAGCAATTGTCTGCATATCTAGATAATCTCTTTTGTTTGTTTTTTTAATCTACAAATTTAAAGCACCCTCAGCCTTGCAACAAGGAAACCTTAAGCAGAAGGGTGGGACACTTCGTTTCTTAGAAAAATTAATTGGAGTCTAATTTTCGTGAAAAAATACACTACGGAGATAGGAAATTTGCAGTTTTTCCACATAAAATTAATGATTGCCCTCGATTGGAAGCAGATGCAAATCTCATCTTTTGATATGCGTTTCCTGCCTTACTCTATTGAACTATTTATGTCCTTATTTGTGAAAAATTGATCTTCAAATTGTAAAAAAACATTTGTCGAAAATTAAATTTTCAATAAAATGGTATTTTTTCCAGCTGGGCAGGTTCTGATCCTTTTCTAATCAAGTCTCTTTTTATTCAAAAAATGTTTCTATCAATCAGTATTTTGAATAATTTTGCTGGTCCAGTCACATGTCAATATCTGATTCTCTATGGATGGGCGATTTGTCATTTAGTAGTTTTTTTTTGACGAAAGTGAATCAATATCAATAAAAATGATAGGAAGATCAATTTTTCAAAAGTTTTCACATCGTACACAGTTCGATAGAGTAAGAAGGCAGGAAAACATAAATCACAAGATGAGATTTGTATCTGCTTCCAATCGAGCGCAATCTTTAATTTAATGTGAATAAAAATCAGCAAATTTCCTATCTCCGCAGTGTATTTTTTCGGAAAAATTGAATTTGGAAATTTTCCAAGAAACGAAGTGTCCCGTCCTTCTACTTAAGATATTGCCATGCATCTGCTCAGAAATTAAATTACTAACATAGTCTATTTCACTAAAACAGATTTTGAAAATGAGAACCTATACTATTTTGTAATAAATTTGTAATCAATAATTATTGTGTTTACTATAGTTTACTACTAGGTAAATAATCAATCTGATTTTTCAACCTCATCCAGATCCTGACTAACTCCAATCTGAGCAGCTTAGTAGCCTGCGCCTCGCTCAACTGGCTTCAATTAATCAGCCTGACAGCCAAGTGCACCAATGCTCAGCTATCAATTGACGCTTTCATCGAATCGCTTCTTAATAATCTTCAAGCGGCAGGGACTGAGCCGCTATCCTGCGCTCTAGCCGCTCGTGAACTGCGCCTAACAATGAGTCTTAACCGTTTAGAGCTCGATTCTCGACTTAGATTGCTCTTATCTACTGATAATGCTACTAATAGTAGCCGGTCTATGACGTCAGCTACTAATGAAAGTGAGAGTCTAGCTGTGCCAGATACTGATTGGCCGCCGTCAGTAGCAGACTGGCTACCAATTGATTTAACTAATCGAATTGCTAGCGCTTATCGTTGCCTACCTTTGGCTTGCGTTGTCTTTGGTTTGGTGGACAGTTCGTCTAGCCGTCTGCATAGCTTTCCTTCTGCTTGGTTGGATAATATGTCGCCATTATTGGCTGGTCCTCTGCTCAGTGCCGCAATCAATTCATTGCCAATTGATTTAATAGAATCTTTAGTCGAGTCTTTGTCTGAAAAACAGCTGTCTATGGCTGTAACCTACTGGCTGAAACCTCTGTCTAATAAGGCGGACAATTTATCGGCTCGTGCATTATTGAATAGTCTGACTCAACGCTTGGACGTTTGGCTATCCAATCTAGTTAATGCTCTATTCACTTCTACTGACGGATTAAATCAACTTCAACCTGCTTTGGATTTGATTTTTAACAATAACAAAGACTATTGTTCGGCTGAATTGTCCAACCAACTTGCCGACTCGTTGCGTCCCCAGCTATTTGAATTGTTGATCAAACGTTGCGAATTTGAACTAGACAAAGACTTAACAGAGTTGGCTAATTATGCTCAATATGCTGGTTTAGCATTGAGATTAGCTAATCTGGCCGATCTGATTGACAGTTTGATGCCTAGTGAACTTAAAGACACTGAAACAGTTCAGCTCGTCCAATGCTGCTTAGCTCGTCTGATAGTTCACTGTCTGGCTGGCGATTTAACAATCGATTTTAACGCTAAAGTGCCCTGGCCAAAGGCCTTTAATTTTGGCAATAGCCGCGCCGCTATGACCGCAGTGGAAGCTCTGTCAAATGCATCGACTAATAGTGATAGTGCAGCCATACTGCTGTCCCCATTGGCTGATCATTTGATTCAATTAGCGCTCAATGTTTGGCCTAGAGATTGGCGCGCCGAAACGGTCCGGCACTTGTTGTTGAACTGTTGGACTGACTACAAATTCTGGCTAAATAGTGCAGGTCCGCCTGAGTTGGCTTTGCCAGTTGATCGCGCTCTAGCCGTTGACAAGTCTTTGTTGTCGAATTTCCACCGATTACAGTCGTTAGCCTCGTGCACTTTGAGTCCGAAGCTTCTTGCGCTGGCTGCTGAACAACCGACTCTGAAACAATTGGACGAACTCAAACTGTGCTTGCTTTGCTCGTCTTGGCTGTCGCAGTCTTTTGCCAGCTTGGTTAGTCAGAGATTGTCTGACGACATCTATGGCGATATTGTCAGGGCTGTTTGATCGTTGGTTACTTGGCGAGCCTGCTGATGGAGAAGGCGACTTAGTTGTGCAGCTGCATTTGTCAGCTTTTGTTGACTCGGCGTTTTCTAAACGCGCAGTTGGAGGTGGAGTAAAATTGCGCGAACGTTTCTGCAGTTTGGCTACTAGTCCGTCTATTAGCATTGATCAATTCGTGTGCGCTGGAGGTCGCGAGTTCGAAGCTTTGGTAAGTGAGCTTGGTTTGTCTAATTGGAATCTCTCATTCTTTTATTGATTTCAGTAGTCTTAATTCCTAGAAATTATTTCCTTATACACATTTGGGAGTCGGTCTTTGTTCGACAATGTACGATTTGATACAAGTTTCTAATATTATTTATTAGTTAATAATAAATAAAAATAAATTTAGACACCCGACCTTTCGATCAGATTTACAGCCCACGGAGCAGCCGCAGCTAGTTGCGCGGCGCATCCGAGTGCTGTGTACAGCTGTTCAGTCCTGACGGGCTGGAGGGGCCGCAACACCCACACTAAATTTACCCAGCTCAAACTGGTACCCGATCTCAGCTGGGTGGACTGAAGCAATGCGGGATTAAGTGCCTTGCTCAAGGGCACAAATTGTCTCCTAGGACCGGGACTCGAACCCACGACCTTCCGGTCATAAGGCAGGCGCCCTAGCCATTAGGCTTCAACTCTTTGTTAAATAAGATTACAAAAGTCTTTATTCCTTAGTCTTTGTTAACTTATCCTTTTAGTAGCCCCAATCGGTCTTTGTTCTAATCGCCATAATCTTTTGTAAGATAAAAAAATCATTGGCCGAAACAAATAGAATAAAAAATTGTTTGTCTATCCACCCAGGTTGCTTGCACACCCGCCGTCCTTGACTCGCTAACATCGAGCGAATCGAGCGCCAACGAGCAGCGCCTGGCAGACGACACCGTCTCGCGCCTGCTGGCCGGCCTGACTCCCGCTGGCCAGGCCCAACCGCCAGCTCGATTCTGTCGCCGACTGCGCCTCGCCTCCGCCGTGCTGGCCAGCCAACGCTACGGCCACGAGTGGCCAGCCGTCCAGTCGGCTGTTGAAGCTCAGATCAAAGCCGATTCCGACTTTCTAATTGACACCGGCGACGCTTTGGTTGATTTGGACGGCGCCGATCGTCTTGCCGGCAATGCGGCTCTCCTAGCCGCTCTGCAGTCGGTTGTGTCTCGAGCAGATCTAATCAAATCCCAATGGGATTTCGCTTTGTGCTCTCTGGCTGCTTGGCTAGCCGCTGCTGCGTCGCTGTCCGCCGATCAGTTGTCGGCGATGCCGACTCGACATCCGGGCTGGCGACTGCTCTGTCGAGCTTGTCAGCTGGCAGCCAGCGCGGCAGAACGTCTGGCGCCCGGAGCTGCGGGTCTGGCCGCCGTGTTGAGCAGCGTACGGACCGAGTGGTTGGAGTTCTTTGCCCCGCATCTGCTGGAAAGCGAGTTGTCGCTGTTTAACTTAATTGCCGATTTAAACGGATGTTGCAGGTGCGGGTTTTAGGGGATTTTTTTAATTGGGGATTTTTCCTATTTTGTTTGTCAGATTTACCGCCACTATTTCCCGATCCCAATCCCAAATCCTGAACCCCCCGAATCCCGATCCCAAATCCCCCGAGTCTTCAGGTCCCGATCACTAATCCTCCGAAGACTTCAGGTCCCGATTCCTAATCCTCCGAGACTTCAGGTCCCGATCCCTAATCCTCCGAGACTTCAGGTGCCAATCCCTAATCCCTTAAGACTTCAGTGCCGATCCCTAATCCCTTAAGACTTTAGGTGCCGATCCCTAATCCCTTAAGACCTCAGGTGCCGATCCCTAATCCCTTAAGACTTCAGGTGCTGATCCCTAATCCCTTAAGACCTCAGGTGCCGATCCCCAATCCCTTAAGACCTCAGGTGCCGATCCCTAATCCCTTAAGACCTCAGGTGCCGATCCCTAATCCCTTAAGACCTCAGGTGCCGATCCCTAATCCCTTAAGACCTCAGGTGCCGATCCCTAATCCCTTAAGACCTCAAGTGCCGATCCCTAATCCCTTAAGACCTCAGGTGCCGATCCCTAATCCCTTAAGACCTCAGGTGCCGATCCCTAATCCCTTAAGACTTCAGGTGCTGATCCCTAATCCCTTAAGACCTCAGGTGCCGATCCCTAATCCCTTAAGACCTCAGGTGCCGATCCCTAATCCCTTAAGACCTCAGGTGCCGATCCCTAATCCCTTAAGACCTCAGGTGCCGATCCCTAATCCCTTAAGACCTCAGGTGCCGATCCCTAATCCCTTAAGACCTCAGGTGCCGATCCCTAATCCCTTAAGACTTCAGGTGCTGTTCCCTAATCCCTTAAGGCTTCAGGTCCCGATCACTAATCCTCCGAGACTTCAGGTCCCGATCCCTAATCCTCCGAGACTTCAGGTCCCGATCCCTAATCCACCGAGACTTCACGTCCCCATCACTAATCCTCCGAGACTTCAGGTCCCGATCCCTAATCCGCCGAGACTTCACGTCCCCATCACTAATCCTCCGAGACTTCACGTCCCCATCACTAATCCTCCGAGACTTCAGGTCCCGATCACTAATCCTCCGAGACTTCAGGTCCCGATCCCTAATCCGCCGAGACTTCACGTCCCCATCACTAATCCTCCGAGACTTCACGTCCCCATCACTAATCCTCCGAGACTTCAGGTCCCGATCACTAATCCTCCGAGACTTCAGGTCCCGATCACTAATCCGCCGAGACTTCAGGTCCCGATCCCTAATCCGCCGAGACTTCACGTCCCCATCACTAATCCTCCGAGACTTCAGGTCCCGATCCCTAATCCGCCGA
The DNA here is from genome assembly GCA_950096795.1 of Macrostomum cliftonense. NCBI lineage: Eukaryota > Metazoa > Platyhelminthes > Macrostomidae > Macrostomum > Macrostomum cliftonense. Next base: position 354,958 of record CATNEM010000285.1, on the reverse strand, counting down.
GATTTCACGTCCCCATCACTAATCCTCCGAGACTTCAGGTCCCGATCACTAATCCGCCGAGACTTCACGTCCCCATCACTAATCCTCCGAGACTTCAGGTCCCGATCACTAATCCTCCGAGACTTCAGGTCCCGATCACTAATCCTCCGAGACTTCAGGTCCCGATCACTAATCAGCCGAGACTTCAGGTCCCGATCCCTAATCCGCCGAGACTTCACGTCCCCATCACTAATCCTCCGAGACTTCAGGTCCCGATCCCTAATCCGCCGAGATTTCACGTCCCCATCACTAATCCTCCGAGACTTCAGGTCCCGATCACTAATCCGCCGAGACTTCACGTCCCCATCACTAATCCTCCGAGACTTCAGGTCCCGATCACTAATCCTCCGAGACTTCAGGTCCCGATCACTAATCCTCCGAGACTTCAGGTCCCGATCACTAATCAGCCGAGACTTCAGGTCCCGATCCCTAATCCGCCGAGACTTCACGTCCCCATCACTAATCCTCCGAGACTTCAGGTCCCGATCCCTAATCCGCCGAGATTTCACGTCCCCATCACTAATCCTCCGAGACTTCAGGTCCCGATCCCTAATCCGCCGAGACTTCACGTCCCCATCACTAATCCTCCGAGACTTCACGTCCCCATCACTAATCCTCCGAGACTTCAGGTCCCGATCACTAATCCTCCGAGACTTCAGGTCCCGATCACTAATCCGCCGAGACTTCAGGTCCCGATCCCTAATCCGCCGAGACTTCACGTCCCCATCACTAATCCTCCGAGACTTCAGGTCCCGATCCCTAATCCGCCGAGATTTCACGTCCCCATCACTAATCCTCCGAGACTTCAGGTCCCGATCACTAATCCGCCGAGACTTCACGTCCCCATCACTAATCCTCCGAGACTTCAGGTCCCGATCACTAATCCTCCGAGACTTCAGGTCCCGATCACTAATCCTCCGAGACTTCAGGTCCCGATCACTAATCAGCCGAGACTTCAGGTCCCGATCCCTAATCCGCCGAGACTTCACGTCCCCATCACTAATCCTCCGAGACTTCAGGTCCCGATCCCTAATCCGCCGAGATTTCACGTCCCCATCACTAATCCTCCGAGACTTCAGGTCCCGATCCCTAATCCGCCGAGACTTCACGTCCCCATCACTAATCCTCCGAGACTTCACGTCCCCATCACTAATCCTCCGAGACTTCACGTCCCCATCACTAATCCTCCGAGACTTCAGGTCCCGATCACTAATCCTTCGAGACTTCACGTCCCCATCACTAATCCTCCGAGACTTCAGGTCCCGATCCCTAATCCGCCGAGACTTCACGTCCCCATCACTAATCCTCCGAGACTTCACGTCCCCATCACTAATCCTCCGAGACTTCAGGTCCCGATCACTAATCCTCCGAGACTTCAGGTCCCGATCCCTAATCCTCCGAGACTTCAGGTCCCGATCCCTAATCCTCCGAGACTTCAGGTCCCGATCACTAATCCTCCGAGACTTCAGGTCCCGATCAGTAATCCTCCGAGACTTCAGGTCCCGATCCCTAATCCTCCGAGACTTCAGGTCCCGATCACTAATCCTCCGAGACTTCAGGTCCCGATCCCTAATCCTCCGAGACTTCAGGTCCCGATCCCTAATCCTCCAAGACTTCAGGTCCCGATCCCTAATCCTCCGAGACTTCAGGTCCAGATCACTAATCCTCCGAGACTTCAGGTCCGGATCACTAATCCTCCGAGACTTCAGGTCCCGATCACTAATCCTCCGAGACTTCAGGTCCCGATCCCTAATCCTCCAAGACTTCAGGTCCCGATCCCTAATCCTCCGAGACTTCAGGTCCAGATCCCTAATCCTCCAAGACTTCAGGTCCCGATCCCTAATCTTTCGAGACTTCAGGTCCAGATCCCTAATCCTCCAAGACTTCAGGTCCCGATCCCTAATCCTCCGAGACTTCAGGTCCAGATCACTAATCCTCCGAGACTTCAGGTCCCGATCACTAATCCTCCGAGACTTCAGGTCCCGATCACTAATCCTCTGAGACTTCAGGTCCCCATCACTAATCCTCCGAGACTTCAGGTCCCGATCACTAATCCTCCGAGACTTCAGGTCCAGATCACTAATCCTCTGAGACTTCAGGTCCCCATCACTAATCCTCCGAGACTTCAGGAAGTTAAGTTCCTGATTCATAATCCACTGAGCTTTCACATCTTTGTTAAAATTTATTCCCTAGTCTAATTTGCGACGCTAATGGAACGCCGTATAGTCAGTAGATGGAAAATAACTGTCTCCACAATGTGCCAAACCTCATCTCTCCTCTAGAGACAGCCTCCTGGCTCGCCTATGCCTCGCCCTGTCCTCCTGTCCGCCGCCCGTTCTGCTGGCACACCGCTTCCCGCCTGAACTGCTGCCTGACGATGCTGCGCTGCTAGCTGGCGGCCTGCTGACGCCCGCCCTGCAGACCCTGCTGAATCGGGCCAGCCGACTGGCCTTCGATCCTCAACAGCCCGCGGCCGTTTCGGCCGCATTCGCCCAGCTGATTGTCTCCGCTCTGCCGGCCGTTGCTGAGAGCGTCGGAACTGCCGCCGCCGCCAACGTGTCTTCTTCGTCATTGTCTGCTGCCGATTTTGGAAAGGTGACGCTGCGTAATGTGTTGCTCTACCAAATTTATAAGATGCGTGGTTGAGTAAATCGGACTCAGCTAAGTGCATTTTAGGAGACGTAAATTGTCTCCTAAAATAGGGTCTCGAACCTAGGACTATAACTCTTTAAATCGGCTTTTACATTATCGTATCCTTATATTGGCTATATTTTAATTAAAATACGCAAATATCTTTTTATGCGTAAAAAGTACTTAAGGTACGCGTGTACTTACCTCAGGTACTTATGTACTTTTACTGTTATAAATGTACTTTAAATTAAGTGCGATTGTACTTTACTTCAAGTACTTTTGTTTCCGGTACACATGTACTCCACTCGAATGCTTGTTTATAATAAACCAAGCTAATCATCAATAACCGATCTAACTTCTGCAGGACTCGTCGCCTGACGCCTCAGTTGCTGAGCCGCCAGTGCCGTTTTGCCTGCGCGAACGCCTCAGACAGTTCGTCCTACCCCAGCCCGACCCGCTCTACGCTAAGCTACTCGCCTCCGAGCCCATTGGCGGCGCGGCTTGGCTGTCGCCTGTTGAATCGCGTCGCGCCTCCAGTCAGCTGTTGAACGGCCTCGTCCTGCTGCACCTCGTTCGGGTTGCTCGACCCGCCGAGTTTCGAGCTCGCTTAGCCGAATGGCTTAACTCGAGCGGCTATCTCAACCAGCTGTTGCTAATCGCTTGTCCTTTGTTGCCGGCTAATCCTACAGCCTCATCGAATAGTTTGATTCAGTCGTCTCTGGGGCCCGATAGCGGCTCCAATATCGGCTGGCGCTGTTGCCATGGCAACAACGGCCTAGAGCCGTCCAGCCTGGCCTTGGACCTGCTGGTGCTGACCCTGCGCCACATGCCGGCCCTGTTCCGCGTGTGGCGGGCGGGCCTGGCAGACAGGCGGCTGTCCGCTGCCGTTGATAAATACGTTCGGAAATGGGTGTCGCCTGTGCTGTGCGAGCACGAGCTCCGCCTGGTGCAGTCCTCGGCGGCTGCCGCTTTCGGCGTCGGGTCTGACGCCGGAGCCGCTGCCGAGGCGCGGGAATTGACTGTGAAAGCCAGGCCGGCGTCTAGGGAGATTGTGGCTTCTTATCAGGTTAGTAAAGGGTCCTGTTGATTGCTTGAATGACTGAAACATTGGCTAGCGCATACAATAGAATTTTGGACAGACAGTTAAGTAGGCACAAAAGCAGGCAGATATGCTAATGGGCAGACGGAAATAACTGAACAGACAGACAGACAGACAGACAAACAGACGGACAGACAGACGGACAGACAGACAGACAGACAGACAGACAGACACACACACAGAGAGACAGACAGGCAGGCAGGCAGGCAGGCAGACAGACAGACAGACATTGATCGCTTGATTGATTGGTTGATTTGTTGGATGATTGATTGATTGATTGATTAATTGGTTGGTTGTACATCGCTGCCCAACCGCACCCGCCCGCAGGTGACAGACGAGCACTCAGCCGAGCTGCTTATCACCCTGCCGCCAGATTATCCACTTGGCCAGCCAACAGTTGAAATGGGCAAACGAGTCGGCATCCCTAGCAACGATTGGCGTCGTTGGCAACTACAAATGGCTGCCTTCCTGCGCAGTCAGAACGGCTCCCTATTAGACGGCATCGAACTATGGAAACGAAACGTGGATAAAAAATTCGAAGGCGTCGAGGACTGCATGATTTGCTACAGCATTCTGCACGGCTCCAACTACCGACTGCCTGATCTGCAGTGCCGCGTCTGTCGCAAACGATTCCACAGGGCCTGCATGCGCCAGTGGTTCGAGACGTCGCAGAATCCGACCTGTCCGCTTTGTCGCAACACGTTCGACTTTATTACGCGATCTTAATTGGTTGATTGATTAGTTGATTGATTGATTAGTTAGTTGATTGATTGGTTGATTGATTTATAGGCTGATTGATTGATTGATTAGTTGCTTGTTGCCTTAAAGCGAATATTCTAGGCAACGAAGGGGCTATTATTTTACAGTTGTTTTTAGTCTAAAACACAGCTAACAGACTTACTCGCTCGTTACATGTTCAAGGCATGTTTTATTTGAAGCTTATGGGCCATGTGACTCAATTTTTTTGCTGTAAACGATTTCAAACCATTTTGTTTGTCAATTCTCGGGCAAAATATCTGCCATGTTCTTTAGTTGCTACTGAACAGAAAGTAGTAAATATCTAACAACATAAAGTGAGTAAACTATCTAGTGTATATATAAATAGTATGTGTTTTCAAACATTTGTCTATGGCCCAAAACTGACACATCTGAAAAAAGAATTGCCATTGAAATTATAAATTCCTTCTATGTTAAAAGCACAGACCAAAATTTTCTTACGATAATGACAATTCTGTAACACACTACTTTTTGCAGTAGTGTTTATAAGCAAAAAATGATGTTAACGCCTATATTTAAGTGCATTGACTTCTTTTCCAGTCATCCTGTTTAACTTCTTCTATTGGAAATTGTTTCAAATATTTCTAGCACAACCGTTCGTAAGAGAGTCTTCAGCTTTTCATTATTTTACTAAACAGTACGTATGTACTCGTGATTGGTAAAGAAAAAACTATATGGTGCATGATATTCATTTTCTGTCAATATACTGAAAACTAAAGTGGAATGAACAATTTATTGTTTTAATTTCGGTTTTGGTTTTTTTGTGCAGATTAAAATCTGTTTCAGCAAAATCTTGAATTTAGTTTTTTTTATACGAAACAAAACCTTTTAAGTTGGTGTCTTAACTTTTACAATCTATTTTTAATTAATTTTTTTAACTTGAAAAGTTTTTTTGAACTTTAGTATTCCTAAAAAATTGTATTTTCCCTGTACATGTCTTAAAAAGTGGGATTAATCCTGAAAGTTTTATAGAAAGTGAGTTTTTCGGCAAGTTTCTTAGAAAATAAGATTTTTCGTCTAGGTTCTCTTGAAACTAAGATTCTGCCTGCTAAATCAGATCTTTCTCAAATTTCTTGGAACTTGAGATTTTACCAGCCAGCTTCTTAGAAAACAACAGTTATGCTGAAAATTTCTTAGAAAGACATTTTTCCAAACATTTTATTAATTTGCGACATTTTACTTACAATTTTTTAAAAAGTAGGATTTTGCACCTGAAATAATTTTTTTCCGCAAAAAGACATTATGCCTGCAAGTTTCCTAGAAAACGGGACAGTACCTGCAATAATAAATTTTTAGTTTGCTGTTTTTCAAAATTCCGTTTTTTTGTAAGGGTCTTTGTAAGAACTTTCGTTAGAATAAAGGATTTTTATTGTGGAGCTCTTCCTCGGGCATTTCGCATCCTTGCAAATCGAATCCCTTTCAGGCCCATCACCCAGATCCCAACTGTCCAGGCGATAAAGGCGGCGCAGTTGCCAGCCGCGTATCCATGTGGAACAATCGAGCTGACTCGGCCGCCTCGGAACAGTCGCGAAATCCGTTTTCCTCCAAATTTGCCGCAGCAGCTCCGGGCAGTTCGCCGAACCCTCTAGGACGTCGGCGGGCAGCGGGCTACGGCAAGCCGCCAGAGGGTTCACGGACTGAGGCCAGGGGATTCGCCGCACACGACCGAATCAGCTCGGAGATGACCGAGCTGTGCGGGGTGCTCAAACAGATGGGACGGCCCGTAGACTTGGGCGATGGAAGGCAGGTCAGAGCGGTGTCCGGTCAGTGTGTGAATGGGGATCAAAGTTTCGATTAGAGGAGACTGGGGATCAAAGTTTCAATTAGGGGAGATGGGGATCAAAGTTTAATTTAGGGAGAATGGGGATTAAAGTTAAATTAAAGGAGAGTGGGGATCTAAGTTTTAATTAGGGAAGAATTGGGATCAAGGTTCCAATTAGGGGAGAATTAGGATCAAAGTTTAATTAGGGGAGAATGGGTATCAAAGTTTAATTAGGGGAGAATGGGTATCAAAGTTTAATTAGGGAAGAATGGGGATCAAAGTTTCATTAGGAAGAATGGGGATCAAAGTTTCATTAGGAAGAATGGTGATCAAAGTTTCATTAGGAAGAATGGTGATCAAAGTTTCATTAGGAAGAATGGGGATCAAAGTTTCATTAGGAAGAATGGTGATCAAAGTTTCATTAGGAAGAATGGTGATCAAAGTTTCATTAGGAAGAATGGGGATCAAAGTTTCATTAGGAAGAATGGTGATCAAAGTTTCATTAGGAAGAATGGAGATCAAAGTTAAATCAGCGAAGAATGGGGATCAAAGTTTTATTAGGGAGAATGGGGATCAATGTTTAATTATGTGAGAATGGGGATCAAAGTTTATTTAGAGAAGAATGGGGATCCGATTTAAAATTTAGGGAGAATTTGGATCAAAGTTTCGATTAGGGGAGAATTGGGATCAAAGTTTCGATTAGGGGAGAATTGGGATCAAAGTTTAAATTAGAGGAGAATGGGGATTAAAGTTAAATTAAAGGAGAATGGGGATCAAAGTTTATTTAGGGGAGAATTGGTATCAAAGTTTCAATTAGGGGAGAATGGGGATCAAAGTTTATTTAGGGGAGAATTGGTATCAAAGTTTCAATTAGGGGAGAATGGGGATCAAAGTTTATTTAGGGAAGAATGGGTATCAAAGTTTAATTAGGGAAGAATGGTGATCAAAGTTTCATTAGGAAGAATGGGGATCAAAGTTAAATCAGCGAAGAATGGGGATCAAAGTTTAACTAGAGAAAAATGGGGATCAATTAGGGGAGAATGGGGATCAAAGTTAAATCAGCGAAGAATGGGATCAAAGTTAAACTAGAGAAAATGGGGATCAGAGTTTTATTAGGGAGAATGGGGATCAAAGTTTAATTAGGTGAGAATGGGGATCAGTCTTGAATATGGGCAGAATGGGAATTAGCTAAAGTTAAATAGGGATCAAAATTAATTTTGATCCCTATGAGAAGTACTGAGATGATGTACATTAAATCTTAGTAGAGTGGGAACACTGTAAATCTGCATTGCTTCAATTATTTCAGACCTGGCAAAGCACATTCGGTGAGCTGTTCTCAGTGTACGAGCGAATCTCAAACAAAGTTGTTGGCGTCCTGCTGCGGGCTAGAAAGCACGATCTGGTTGATTTCCAAGGCGAGATGTTATTTCAGGGCCGGGATGCTCAGGTTGTGATCACTCTGCTGAGAGATCCCAGTGACGATCCCGCAGGCAGCGGCGATCTGTTGTTGAGGCCTTGCGACATGCATCGAGTTGAAGGACAGTCGATTTAGTGCAAAACTTCTTCGGTGCATGGCTTGAAATTTCAATGTCTGCAATAAGGCATTGGTCACAAATTGTTACAGTCAGTATTTTTTGTATATTTTCAACAGACGCAGACTTTCAAAGTTGGATCGAATTTCTTACGTTAAAGTTTCTTAGTTTATCACTTATATTTATGTGATTAGACTATTTTTGCATATAATTGACCAGTTTATTAAGAAGTTTGGCGTGGTTTGGTCGAAGAGATCTTTGCATCCGACTCCAAGCGCCACGTTCGAGCAGTTCAATAGATAAAAGAGAGCTACACAGTTAACATTGGCCATTGTTACAGCCAAATCACCAGCTTAAATGTGTCCAAAATTTGCTCGACCGTTGACTTAATGTTATTCTCAATCTAAAGAATTTAAATTAAATTCATCACGCATAAGTTTCGAGGAAGAGAGGATTTCATAGGAAGTTTTCTGGCTATTAAGCCGCAGCGAAATTCTGGCAATATTGTTTCCGGCCTCGTTTATTATTTGGCCTCTTGGTCTCCTTGCTCTAATGAATTTTAACGCAAAAAAACGAAAGCTACTGTACTTAGAGGGGGACTTGGCCCACAGACACATGGGCACTTGATTATTCGTAAAATATATAACATAAAAAGACAATTGAAAATTAAATGAAAGAAAGCTCTTATTAACATTCCCCCCTCCCTGATAGGACTCCCTATCAGAAAGAAATACCATACGTACGAGCGTACATGCAGCAGAGTTTCGTGTCAACTTTAACATATCCACTCAAAGTTCCGTCACCCTTCAGTTACTGTCCGTTTCGCTCAAGCAAGCACAATTTAGTTACAGGTCGCAGTAGCTCGCCACTGCCGGTCCGAACTCGAACAACCCGGACGAGTCCGTCGCGTCCCGGGAACACCTCGATTACCCGACCGAGTGGCCAGTGTCCACGCGGCGTATTTGGCATTAGCACCAGGACAACATCACCAACCGCCAGATCCGCTCGCTCGCTTGTCCACTTGGTCCTGGCGTTCAGGCCAGGCACCCACTCGCGGAGCCAACGATGCCAAAAGTGCCGCACCAGTTCTTGCACTCGACGCCAGCGCCGCTTCGGGTCTCGCGTGACCTCTGCGTCTGCCTCCGGTGCGAAACGCCCGCCAAGTTGACCATGTAGAAAATGATTGGGCGTCAGCGGGAGACTGTCCTTTGGATTTGTAGTCTGGTAGGTCAACGGTCGAGAGTTTATAAGCGCTTCTGCTCCCGTGAAAGCAGAATGCAACTCCTCGTCTGTGACGTCGGCATCGCCTAGAATCGCATGCACAGCTCTCTTTGCTGCACGGATCATTACTTCATGAGCCCCACCAAAGTGCGGAGCTGCGGGGGGCTGAAAATGCCAGATAATGCCGCGTTCCGCTGCTGCTTTATGGAAATCGTCCCTAGGCAGCGCAATGAATGCTTGTAGTTCTTGTCTGCCTTTGACAAAGTTGCCGCCATTGTCCGAAAAAACTTCCTTCGGCACTCCTCGTCTATTCACCATGCGATAGAAAGCATTCAAGAATGAGTCCGTGTCCAGGCTATAAGCCATCTCCATGTGGACCGCTCTTGTCTCCAAACAAGTAAAAAGCGCCAAATATCTCTTCTGACGCTTCCTTCCACGTCCTTGTATAGTCACAAACGGGCCTCCAAAGTCTACAGCCGAGTAACTGAACGCTCGGAGAGACCGCTTCAACCGAGCTTCTGGTAGCGGTGCCATCTGTTGCACCTCTGGATGAGTCCGCTGTCGCTTGCAGTGCGCGCATTCTGTTTCCCACTCACGAATCGCTTCCCTTCCACCGATCAACCAAAACTTTTCGGACATCGCTGCCAAAGTTTGATTCGTCCCACCATGACCTTGTTCTTCGTGATATTGCCTTATGAGCAACTTTGTGAGCCAACTTCTCCGTGGCAAAATGATCGGATGCCTTGCTTGGTATGGCAGTTGCTGGTCGAACTTTAACCTCCCATCTACACGTAACAATCCATCGAGATCCAACACCGGCTGAAGGCATCGCAGCTTGCTACTCCCTGGCACTTGTTTTCCCGCACGAAGTAGTTTCATCTCGGTCTCAAATTCTTCCTCCTGAGTCTTCATAATCAATCTCTCTTCAACTTCCTGGAACTCCTCCGCCGTGAGGTCGCCATCATGCCGTTGACTCGGGGGCAGTCTACAATTGCGTATGAACCGCTGCACCCACGCCGCTACTTTACACAGACGTCGAAAGCTCGAAAAACGTGAGGGAGCTAAACGCCAGGTAGAATTATCTACATTCACCAAAAGTGTCACTTCGCCTTTTGGCGTTCTATTACCACTGCCATTCTCCGATCTTTGACGTTTTTCCAGGTCTTTATCTGCTTCTGGAAGCAACTTCTCAGGCCACTCATCCTCTCCAGCCTGTAGAAAAGTTGGTCCTGTTAGCCACATCGACGACTGACTTAGCTGCGTAGCACTGCATCCTCGTGACACAAGGTCAGCTGGGTTTTGCTCTGTTGGCACGTGCCGCCACTGTTTCACTGCAGTGCACTCTTGGATCAGCGCCACTCGGTTTGCTACGAACGGCTTGTAAATTCTACTCTGTCCTCGAATCCACCATAGCACATTTGCACTGTCGCTCCAAAACACTGCCGTTGACAACCTTATCCCTAGAGTCTCGGCGACAACCTTTGCCAGCTGAACCCCCAGTCCTGCAGCCATCAACTCCAATCTCGGGATACTACATGTGTTCAGAGGCGCAACACGTGATCTTGACGCTACAAGGCGAACCTGCAACTGATTCTTAGCACTGTTGTTGCCGCTCCGCAGGTAGATTACTGTTCCGTAGGCATCTTGAGACGCATCCACGAAGACGTGCAGTACTGCTTCACTCTCTTCAGGTCTTGGCCACAGACAGCGTGGCACCTCCAGAAGTTTCAAGTTCGCAATCTCAGCAATCCACTGATCTACCCTTTTGCTCGTGTTCGAATCCAACGCTTCGTCCCAACCGATTCCTTGCCGCCAGATCTCTTGCAATAGCATCTTCCCTCTTATTGTAAACGGGCTGAATAAACCACACGGGTCAAACAACGCTGCTACTCTTTTTAGTAGTTGACGTTTAGTACTGATTGAACCAACCGCTTCCTCGCCGCATCCAGTGATCTTCAGCATATCTTCTTTCGCCATCCAGGTCACAACTAACGCAGAAGCAGTCGCACTCTCGCCGTTAAGCACATACTGCGCATGCACTCCTCGTTCCTCTAGTGGAATTGCCTCCAGCACTTCTGGTGCGTTCGACAACCACTTCCTCCCACGCATCCCTGCAGCTGCCCACATCCTTGTTAAGTCCTGGTACAACATAATTGCTTGTGTCACGTTGTTTGTCGAGTCCAAACTATCATCCATGTAAGTCGACTGCAGAATCGTCTCCGCCGCTCTTGGACTGTCAGTCTGCTTGCTTCTGGCATGCTCCTGAGTAACGAACTGCGCCAAGAACGGTGAACAATTCACTCCGAAAACTACACTTTGGAACTCATATACCTCCGGCACTCGTTTGTTGTCTAAGTTCCGCCATAGGAACCGAAATAATCTACGATCCTCTGGTGCTAGTCTAATGCGGAGATACATCTCTTCGATATCACATACAATGGCAATCGGACCTCTGCGAAATCTTAGCAGCACTTTAAACAAGTCGTTATGTAACTTAGGGCCAGGAAGTAACGCATCGTTCAGGCATACTCCGTGACATCTGGCTGACGCGTCGAATACAATTCGCGTCTTGGTCGTTTCCTTGTCCATTCTTACCACAGCAAAATGGGGCAGGTACCAACCCGTTCTTTGCTGCTCCTTTTCACCATTCACCTTCTGAACGTAACCCTTGGCCAGGTGACTTTCCAGCACACCTTGATATGCCGCCGCCAGCTCACTAGATCGTTGCAGTCGTTTTTCTGTACTGACCAGTCGATGTTCTGCCATCTCACGGTTGTTTGGCAGTTGGACTCCGCCTCTCCATGACGTTTTCACTTGATACCGGCCATCCACCATTTGCATCGTGGCTTTCACCATTGAAATCGCACGCTCTTCATCGGTCGTCATCGTTACTCCCGCACCGTCTCGCAGACCGACCTGTGGGACCTCGTCTAGTTCCCAAAACCTTCGCAAACTCTCGTGGACCTGGTCCTGACAGCTATGGCAGATGAATGCTTCTTCGTCTTCTTCTTCAGCCAAACCAGGCATTCCTAGCTGGCCAACACAAGTCCAACCGATGGGAGTCAATCAGGCAATCGGCTCGCCTGGCTGTCCGCAGATCTCCTTACAGGCAAGATGCAGTTCAGCGTTGTCAACTCCGATGAGCAAATCAATGGTCGCGCTGTCTCCTAGGCTTTTAAACGGAATGCCTCTTAGATGCGCCCAGTGACCCGCAATTCGATGCCAATCAACCGCCTTCATTCCTCCTGTCACCTTCTCTGCAGTAAAAGCAACGATCTTTGTTTCAAAATCTGAGTCCAAACTCCGAATTGTAACCTCTACTGGTGCTGTATCAAAAGTCTCAATCATACCTTTGAGAACCTTGACACTCATTTTTTGTAATTTTCCATGCAACCCCAGCTCTGCAGCCACATCCGCGTTTATATACGTCCGGGTACTGGCATCATCCAACAAAGAATTTACTCTTAGCTCCTGGCCGCCGGCAGTCACCACAACTGGTACAGTTCGCAAAGCTGTCATAGGTGCACTTTCAGCCATCATTGTACATTCCTTCTTTTTTACCTTTTCCGTAGTTACTGTCCTCACTTCCGGCCGCTGTGGCGTTGCACTATGGTCACTCAGCGTCTGCTCTGCCTTCTTGTTCTGATTCTGATGAAGCAACCTGTGGTGCCTACTCTGGCAACCGTCAACACCGCATATCTTTGCACGTCGACAGCTAAAACCGGAATGGCCGCTCCCTAGACAGTTGAAACACAGCCTCTTATCCTTTGCCACTTGCCAGCGCATGTTCGTATCCATCTTTGCAAATTTTGGGCATCCCCATGGTCCATGACTTTCACCACAGATACAACAGCTCTTCACCGCGTTTGAATTTAATATTTTGCTTGACACCGCTCCTAAGTGAGTCCTTGACGACTCAAAACGGTTAAAACTCGGGATCTTCTTGGTGGTGTCCCGTCCACTGTAACTAGATCCTGACGCGGTGGCAACTCCGCGAACCGCTTCCATTGCTACCGTCTGATATTCAGCTTCTCGTACCAGCCACTGATGCAGGTTGCGAAGGGTGTCCTCATGTTGGCTTTCTCCAATCCATCGGTGGTACCTTGCCAGCGTGTCTGTCGGTAGCTTCTTTTGTACCCGAAGGTGCAACAGACCATTGCTATTGAGTTCAGATTCCCGGCCTGCCTCCATTAAGTTAATTACCGTTATATCTAATAAATCTGCAAACTTTTTCAATTGTTGCGCACTCTCTGCTACTATCGGACGAAAGTTATCGAGCTCTTCCAAAGCAAGCACCAAGCGACGCCTTTCACCACCATACTCTCGCTCTAGTCTTTCCAGGGCCGCTCTATAGGAAAAGCTTGAATGGCCTAGGTTCGCAATGATTTTCAAAGCCTTGCCCTGCAGCGACTGTCGCAGCTGAAGCAGTTTGTAGACGTCACTTGACGGAGCCGCATCAACACATGTATAAAAGGCCGCTTTCCAGCTGTCGTATTGACGCTTGTCTCCGGCAAACATTGGGATGGCCACGCGCTGAAGTTGCCGCCACATGTCCTGTCCAACCTGCTGCGTACTAAATTGAGACTGGCTACTTGATTGCACACCAGGTTGGGGAGAATGCAGTCGGTGGACTACTTGTGGATTCTGCGTCATTGACTGGTTCGCTTCTAGATCTGCCGAAATTCTCCTTCCTGGGCCTTCGTAGCGTTGATCATTATCTCTTTGCATAAAACCATCTGCTCCTGTCGTAGTCAGCCCTTTCGATCTGGCACCCCATGGACCATCCAATCTCTCTTCCTCTGCTTGCCTTGCATTGTCCCGAACTTGCCGAAGTTCTTTTGCCAACTGCTCTTTAAGCCTCCTGAATTCTTTCTCCAACTCAACCTGTTCTCTCTTCAATCTTTCCTCCAACCGCCTTTTCTCCGCTTCCTCCAGCTGTCTTTTTAGTAGTTCTTCTTCCAGCTTCTGCTCATCAACCTTGGGCATCGTGCTGGTTTCTTCTCGTCGTCGATCTCTCAAAAAATCTGACACCAGACACCGCGTCACTGAAGTCCTTCTCGGCTGTCTCCATCTCCTTGACCGTACTGCGGCGCAGAACCAGGTCCTCGTGGGCGAGCTCTAGAATTTCTTCTAATCTCCCAGATACGATCTCAAACAACTTCTCTAACGTCGTTGCGTGCTGCTCGACGTTCTCGGAGCTCGTTTCTCGTTTAGCCAGCAGAGTCAGCAGGCGGTTCCGGGCTTTTGTGAACGCGCTTTTCGCTTTCGTTTTCAGTGCCTTTGACTCAATCAGGCGCCGTTCATCTCCGGGCTCGCTCTCTGCTTCCGGTGGCGAGTTTTCACCTTCTTCCAATTCTTTCTCTACTCCAACTGTGGACATTCTGAAACCACGCTCTGCTACCAAAAATGTTCTGGCTATTAAGCCGCAGCAAAAATTCTGGCTATATTGTTTCCGGCCTCGTTTATTATTTGGCCTCTTGGTCTCCTTGCTCTAATGAATTTTAACGCAAAAAAACGAAAGCTACTGTACTTAGAGGGGGACTTGGCCCACAGACACATGGGCACTTGATTATTCGTAAAATATATAACATAAAAAGACAATTGAAAATTAAATGAAAGAAAGCTCTTATTAACAGGAAGAGATAATCGGCTTAAAGCGAACTGGATCGGACAGATTAGACCGCTCTTACATGAGTGTTCTCATGTTATTGTTTTGTTTTAAAGAAAGAAAAGCTTGCCCAAGAGCGCGATCCGAGCATACCGCATGATAAGCAGTAAATAGTTTGTCAGAAAATCAGTCAGAAAAAGTGGCTACACTCTTTTTTGACTCCGCTTGCAAAAATAGTTTTATAAATTTATCATTTACATTGGAAAAAAACTGTTAAGAAAGTAGTAACTTCGAGTTACACTAGGTACAATATTTTGCGACACACGAGTGTACGTTTGTATTATGTAAAACTACGAAAGCACAATTAAATTAAAAATACAGTGAACAATTTCTTAAGAAAGAAGCTTAAAACGCACACCGATGCCAAGGCAAGTTTTATACTTTAAAAAAAATTTGGCGAAAAAAAGACAAAAATAAATCTTTTAAAGGTATTAAAAGTCTGACTTTTGAAATTAACTGCTTGAAAAAAATAAATAACTAACGCTTTTGAATGTTTCCGATTAAACATGAAACAAAAAAGCGACACGTTTGAGCAAAAATAATAAAAAATTCTGAGGCACAATAACAATTTTTACTCTAAACTAGAAATTCACGCTGGTTTGATGAATTCTAAGCTTTTTAATTCACTATTTAGCGCGGGGGTGAAAAATAATGGAAAAAAACATTGCTGAAAATTATTTTGACAAACGCAGCATAATTATTTTTTGCTAAGAACAGCATAGCCAAAAAATGATTACAATAAAATCTTATTAAGAAGCTGATAAAATGTCAAGAAACGTTTGGGCCCTTTGTGCCACTTGAAAAAGCTCTTTTATCTCACTGGCACGTGACTTTGCAGGCACCCCCACGCCGCGGGACAAAATTGCGCAATCACCATCCGAAGAGACAGCAGAGCGTCACTCTCAAAATTCAGTAAAAATTTGCACCCAGAACTCGCATCACGGGTTTAAAATCAATCCCGGCTGCACGCGATAATGACTAATGGTAGAGAACCTAGCTTCCGTGTGGCTGTCTGGATTTCAGCTGTTCTCCACCAAATTCTAGCGGAAGTTCAGCGAAATGAATTTGGCATCGTTGCTATTGACCACGTCGGCAAAGCTGCTCGAAATTATCGAAGTTTCGAACAGCCAGCAGTCTAGGGTGTCGGTGCGGAACAGAATAAACAGACTGGCGTAATTCCGACCGCACAGATTCAGGCATTGGAACTTAGATCTGACAAGATGCTGGGCCAAAGGTACTCTGGCTGATGAAGCTGAAAGACTCGGCTGGATTACTTGAGCCAGGATTTCATAGAAGGTAGGGTCTAAAATTTTCAGCGGTGACAGATCGACATGGTGGCTTACCTATATAGATTGTTTTATCAATAGTACAGCGCTTGCCTTTCAATTCAGTGTCCAATATGATTTTTTGTAGAGGCTTAAGCAATTTAGCGATTTAGCGTTGCTTCTAACTAAGCTTGATTTTTTTAGACCACTGTACTCCGCTACATTATAGCTTAAGCTCCCGACAGGTGTTTTTAGCAATAACAGCCAAAGAATTGCTACTGCAGTTTCATTCTGCTGGAATTTACCTATCACATATACGTCGACCTCGCAGAAGTTCATGTTCATCTGATGACTGTCGGTCAGGCCTGTTAGATTCTTGTACAAGGCCAGGAATTGTCCGCTGACAGGAACAAGACAGGTGAGGTTGATAGGATTCATGGCATTAGTTGGTATTCCGGTGTAATAGAAGCACCTCTTGAACAGGTTCACGTTAAAACTAGTCCACACGCTTTCATTGGAGGATATGCCTGAGTAGATGGAATCAAAGAATTACACTTTACTAAGTTATATGTACAGTAGACATGTGTACATTCTCTCTTAAACGGCAGCTCACCCAGGCTGATCTGGGTGAACCGAACCTCATCAGACATATCCAGCCGGTTCCAAACTTGCACGCCGGAGACGCGATACACCTGCTGTAGGTCCAGCATCCACCAGGGCACGGCGTCATTTCTAGTGGTCGAAATGCACTGAGAACCGAAGGCATAATATCCGTTCCTGTTTCCGTTGTAGGCCAGAATGGCAACCTGACCGGGATACTCTTCGGACGAAGCTCCGATCCGAGGCTTCGGCAGTAGCTTCGGTAGGGGTAACAAATCATCTGGAATTCATTTTTGTTAAGCTTGTAGTAATACTAGAAAAATTACAGAAAATTCGACGGTACTTTGGTGTACTGCAATACCGTCGATACTGTATTGAGGCAAATGCTGTTCTTACAAGTTTTTGTTGCAAACAAAAATAATGGCTAAAATACGAGCGTAAAACTTTCTGAAATACACTTTAAATCTATCCCCGGCAGTGTTTTTCTAATCCAAGAAGTAATAAGAAATTGGCAACTAGCTAATACTTGCACGAGATAGCTTCGCAGACTATAATACGATGTTGGCTACTTTAGATAGCCTATTAGAAATTTAACATCGAGATTTTGCCCTACCAAGTTTTCGACTGCCTTGTGAGTTACAAGGTACATGTAAAACAGGTCCCTGAATAGCAGTTTTTCCATTGCGGTAGACGTTAAGAAAATTTTCTCTTTGAAAGGATTTACCTACGACGAACACGTCGACCTCGCAGAAGTTCATGTTCATCTGATGGCTGCCCGTCAGGCCTGTTAGATTCTTGTACAAGGCCAGGAATTGTCCAGTGACGGGCACAGGACATGTGAGGTTGATAGGATTCATGGCTTTAGTTGGTATTTCGGTGTAATAGAAGCACCGCTGGAACAGGTTCACGTTGAAGCTGGTCCACACGCTTTCATCGGAGGATATGCCTACAGTGAGAGGTGACGAATTATCTTTTAGCAATATCTTTATTCTGATTTGAATTTGTGTGCAGTCAGTCAAAAGCGCTCCTATGCGCTTCTAATTCTGAGTAACCCTCTTGTGGTCTTGTACATGTATTTCATGTCGTTTAAGCTGTTTTTAGCATGGTATTTAAAAGATCTGTGTAGCCCTGTGGTTAGAGGGGATCGGAGAGGTATTGCAGCCTAGTGGTTATGGTAGCCTAGTGGTTAGAGGGGAGCTGTAGCCTTGTGGTTAGAGTGGAGCTGTAGCCTTATGGTTAGAGTGGAGCTGTAGACTTGTGGTTAGAGGGGAGCTATAGCCTTGTGGTTAGAGTAGAGCTGTAGCCTTGTGGTTAGAGTGGAGCTGTAGCCTTGTGGTTAGAGGTGAGCTGTAGCCTTGTTGTTAGAGGGGAGCTGTAGCCTTGTGGTTAGAGGTGATCTGTAGCCTTGTGGTTAGAGGTGAGCTCTAGCCTTGTGGTTAGAGGGGAGCTGTAGCCCTTAAGCAAAGCCATTTTATCCTGCATTGCTTAGATTAGGTATGAATCTTGGTGTTAGTGTGAGCTGAAAAAAACGTTGGTGTTGATCATCCCCCAGTATGCTGTAATTGCTGCAGGTAATTTCTAATGGACCGAGGCAAAAAATTCACTTCCCATCTTCCCTAAGTGATACTTCGGAGTGTAAAGGTTAATATTTTGGGCAGCTCACCCAGGCTGATCTGGGTGAACCGAACCTCATCAGACATATCCAGCCGGTTCCAAACTTGCACACCGGAGACGCGATACACTCGCTGCATGTCCAGCATCCACCAGGGCACGGCGTCATTTCTAGTGGTCGAAATGCACTAAGAACCGAAGGCATAATATCCGTTCCTGTTTCCGTTGTAGGCCATAATGGAAACCTGACCGGGATACTCTTCGGACGAAGCTCCGATTCGAGGCTTCGGCAACAGTAGCGTTCGAGCTGGAATTCGGGAGCAATTTAGTAATCAAACATGCACTCAGTCATGCATGGGCTTTAGAAATTGCCTTTTAGCAAAAGCAAAATCTTTAAGTCAAATTTGAGCAGTGTATAAATTCCTTACCATTCACACAGTAAAATGTAACGAATAAAAAAGTCAGAATTTTTGCTTTTCTGTTCATGTTGGACTGGATTTTTTGCACATGAAAGTATTTTAACGGAGCTCGTTGATTCTATTCAATAGTATCTGGGTAGATATATGCTTCAATTTTCAGTCTCTATAGCATCCTTTATACGGCTCCTGGAGGTGTTTCAGAACCAACCCACATTTCTATGAATAGGTGTATCAAGCTCAATGCTTTCTGAGAATCGCAGCCACCTCGATATTCTTTGTTGACGGGCTCAATTTAACATTGAGAAAAGAAGATAAATCTGTCTCTATTTTTCGCGTTCTATAGGTGTTGCTTTAGCCTGCGGGGTGATTGGCAGCTTTGTCGGCTGAATCCGCCGACACCGCACACCTCCTCACGTTTTTTTGTGACGAGATTTCTGTTGCTTTGGCTTTTGTTTCTGGGACCATGGAAACTGACGACTGCATGGTAGGTTTTTTATAAAAAAATCAACACAAATTTTTTTGAATTATTAAAATAAAATTTTATAAAAGCTGCAGCCTTCATAGCGGCATTTGTCTCCTGTGATTTTCACGGCATAAAAATCTGCTGGGACTTTTGATAACAGAACGCCAGCGTACCAGCGTAGGTTCATCAAGGACCACTAGGATCCTTGTTGTCCTTGAGGTTCGATCCTATATAGTTATCATTACCGATTATCTAAAAAATTAACAAATTTAACCATTTCCAAGAAGCAAGAGACAAATTAGAACACCATGGTGACGCCCAACAAGAGTCGCGAAACCTGGCAGACGGAGAGCTTTCCATTTTAGTGATGTTGTTATACTCGTATGTACTCGTTGATAGCAAGGGCACCTTAAGTAGAAGGACGGGACACTTCGTTTCTTAGAAAGTTTTTGGAGTCTAATCTTCGCGCAAAAATAGACTATTATTTCAAATTATTTCCCTTGTAAAACGTTTGTCGAAAATTATAATTTCAATAAAATGGTATCTTACCAGCTGGGCAGGTTCTGATCCTCTTCAAATCAAGTCAGTTTTATTCAAAGAACATTTCTATCAATCATTATTTTCAGTAATTTGCTAGTCCAGTCACTTGGTTCACTCTCTGGATTTCTCAGTAGTTTTTGACGAAAGTGAATCAATATCAATAAAAATAATAGGAAGATCAATTTATCACAAATTAAGACCTACATATAGTCAGATGGAGTAAGAAGGCAGGAAACACGTATCAAAAGATGAGATTTGCATGTGCTTCCAATCGAGCGCAATGTCCAAAAACTGCAAATTTCCTATCTCCCTTAGTGTACTTTTTTCATGAAAATTGGACTTCAAAAACTTTCTAAGAAACGAAGTGTCCCGTCCTTCTACTTAAGGTGTCCTTGGTAGTAAAATAAGCGAAGCGAAATAAATATTAGATTTCAAGAAACTCCTGACTTCCCAATTTCTAACCTCTACCGCAATTACCTACGTATTTTGTTTTTTTAAAATTACGATCGATCACTTGGTGAAAGCTGTTTGAATGCTCATTTATTTTAAACTTAATGATTATAAAGCTACGGCGAATGTTCCTTTCTATCATGATTTGTTATAGCTCGTAATTTTAACAAGTTAGCAGCATCATTTTTTATTCACGCTGATACTTATCTTCTAATACGAGTAGCAATAAAAAAATATAAGGGTGTTGCAATTTAACTAAATATGTGGATTTTAATAATTTTTTAAATATGTACTCTGCACAATTTTAATATCGGGCAGGCGCGCACTTTGGTGTGAATAAAAACACGGTGGACCGCTTCTATTTGCATGCATGCATTCAGGTTAGATAAAGAGAGCGGTGTGCGTTCAGAAAATCAACTTTCGCTCTGCTATACACATGTAAATGAGACGACGGAAGCCGAACGTACTGTGGCTAGTGTGCCATGGGGCGTATGAATATATATTTTGGTGTGCGTTGAGGTGACAACTTCTGACGTTCATCAGCTGACGAGGCCCGGGCCTACTCACCTGGCTATTAATCACCTGTCAGAGAGAGAACCTGGCACAGCTGCTCCAGACCTGATTGAGGCATTGTGTCTGCAATTCGTGCCAGCTCTTCGAGCTTTTCAAACGGATAATCAAGACGGCAGCTTATGCTGGATAATCCGCTTCGCGTGACTTGCTATCCTTTAGGGTAATCCTTTGGCGTTCGACGTGAAGGTCGGCTATTGAGATCTATCTGCGCTTACGGAGCATAGCTGAGCCTCTAATCATCGCCATGCAAGGTCTTTTGAGTCTATAGTTGTCAGCGTATATGCATCTTATTTTCATTAAAAATGAAGTTAGATTGGAAACTAGTTCACTATGCCTCCCTTGTGGGGCTAGCCACAATAAGATTATTACAGTAGCTTCTTATAAGACAAAACAAAACCCTCCTTATTTCGTAAAATTGTTGACATCATTGCTTAGAAGGGAATCTCTAGCCGCTTGGATGCTTCAGAGAGAGTCTCTATCTGCTCTCATGTCTCAGAGAGAGTCTCTACCCGCTCTCATGTCTCAGAGAGAGTCTCTACCCGCTCTCATGTCTCAGAGAGAGTCTCTACCCGCTCTCATGTCTCAGAGAGAGTCTCTACCCGCTCTCATGTCTCAGAGAGAGTCTCTACCCGCTCTCATGTCTCAGAGAGAGTCTCTATTCGCTTTCATGTCTCAGAGAGAGTCTCTATTCGCTTTCATGTCTCAGAGAGAGTCTCTATTCGCTTTCATGTCTCAGAGAGAGTCTCTATCTGCTCTCATGTCTCAGAGAGAGGCTCTATCTGCTCTCATGTCTCAGAGAGAGTCTCTATCTGCTCTCATGTCTCAGAGAGAGTCTCTATCTGCTCTCATGTCTCAGAGAGAGTCTCTATCTGCTCTCATATCTCAGAGAGAGTCTCTATTCGCTCTCATGTGTCTCAGAGAGAGTCTCTATCTGCTCTCATGTCTCAGAGAGAGGCTCTATCTGCTCTCATGTCTCAGAGAGAGTCTCTATCTGCTCTCATGTCTCAGAGAGAGTCTCTATTCGAGCTAGGTATCTGATGCTTCTTAGGTCTACTGTCTCATTGTGAAATAAAGGTGGTTACTCTTTCGCTAAAATCTGCTTTCGAAGATTTTTAAACTCTTCAAAGGTAAAAAAGCTGTATGAAACACGCAAAAAAGTAATAAAATCAAATTGGCTGAAATAAATGATTTTGGACACTAATGAACGGTGGATTCATTTTAAACGATATGCATTTAATACACACTGAAAATTTTCTTGAAACAAAAATTAGGATTTAGACTGTACACCAATGCCCAATTTAAGACTTTCTTAAAGCTGAAAGAACAATACTTCTAAAAAGAAAAATACAAGGAATTAGTTTTTTATTTTTAAATAAGCTTTCCAAAATAAAAAATCTTTTTTTAAAGTACATGTAGGCTACTATATAAATTTACAAACCATAGTTTATAATTAGTTTCATGCAAAAAATAAATTCCTAATGCAACCCGATAAATTAACACAGCAGAAAACAATATTTATGAATAAAGCGCATAATTCTTTAATTGATATTTTAATTATCCAATATACATAAGGACAAAAACTCTGCACCAGAAAATTTTTTTGGGATTCACTGGTAAGAGCAGAGGCAAACCAAAATAAAATTAAACTTACCTTAACGCAAGACAAAAAATAGGAAATTGAGTTTAGGTCCTCTTCGCAAAGTGAGCCATTTCTTTCGAATCTTACTTCCGAGTGACCTAACAACTGGCCCCAAAACTTTGGGATTCATTGCGTAATCGTCAAATAGAAAAGAACCGCGCATCACTTAGGAAATTTCTAAGTAAGATATTATAGCCTGCACTCACACTGGGTCACAACTTTTCAAGTCAATGCGAATTTCTTAGAAGCATAGGTTCTTATGGTAAATTGTCATACTTTTGTATACTATCCCAGTATCTATGTCGGTATACTTAGTCCTAGCGGATGCTCAGCGACATGAACCTGGCGTCGAATCGGTTGGCTACATCGGCGAAGCTGCTCGAGAGGACCGAAGTTTCGAAAAGCCAACAGTCGAGGGTGCCCGTGCGGAATAGGACAAACAGACAGGCGTAATTCTGACCGCACAGATTCAGGCATTCAAAGTCGGATCTGACCTGATGCTGCGGAGCCAACGGCGAGCTGCCTGACGAAGCTGAAAAGCTCGGCTGGATTACTTGGGCGTCAATTTCGTAGAAATTGGGATCTGAAATTTTCAGAGCAATCAATTGAATGCGATCCTTAGTAAGCTTCTTAAGCTCCCTAAAAACTCGGGACTGTAGCCACAACTTGATTTGCTGGAATCTGCTGAACAGAAGCTATACACATTCTTTCCGATGGAATTTACCTATTACATATACGTCGACCTCGCAGAAGTTCATGTTCATCTGATGACTGTCAATCAGGCCTGTTAGATTCTTGTACAAGGCCAGGAATTTTCCGCTGACAGGAACAGGACATGTGAGGTTGATAGGATTCATGGCTTTAGTTGGTATTTCGGTGTAATAGAAGCACCTCTTGAACAGGTTCACGTTAAAGCTGGTCCATACGCTTTCATTGGAGGATATGCCTGAGTAGATGGAATCAAAGAATTGCACTTTACTAAGTTACATGTACAGTAGACATGTGTACATTCTCTCTTATAAACGGCAGCTCACCCAGGCTGATCTGGGTGAACCGGACCTCATCAGACATATCCAGCCGGTTCCAAACTTGCACACCGGAGACGCGATACACCCGCTGCATGTCCAGCATCCACCAGGGCACGGCGTCATTTCTAGTGGTCGAAATGCACTGAGAACCGAAGGCATAATGTCCGTTCCTGTTTCCGTTGTAGGCCATAATGGCAACCTGACCGGGATACTCTTCGGACGAAGCTCTGATCCGAGGCTTCGGCAGTAGCTTCGGTAGGGGTAACAAATCATCTGGAATTCATTTTTTGTTAAATTTTGTAGCTACAACCAATTAATCACGAATTTCAATTGCTCAGATTGAATTGTTCTGTTAGCTTTTCCTGACACGAACTGCTCTCTGCGAACTAACGGCTACGTATAGCTCCCAAAGTGAAGGTGTTCGTCTACCCACGGTGAACGAAGTAAATCTACATGAACATATTATTTTAACTACATTTACCTATCACGTACACGTCGACCTCGCAGAAGTTCATGTTCATCTGATGACTGTCCGTCAGGCCTGTTAGATTCTTGTACAAGGCCAGGAATTGACCAGCCACAGGAACAGGACAGGTGAGATTGATAGGATTCATGACATCAGTTGGAATTTCGGTGTAATAGAAGCACCGCTGGAACAGGTTCACGTTGAAGCTGGTCCACACGCTCTCATCAGAGGAAATGCCTTAGAAGAGGTTGTAAACAATGAATTTGTGTATAGTGATCGTTAAAAGTGCGCCCCGTGCGCTTTTTTATATGCTAAGTCAACCTCCGTACAGTATTTCATGTCAAGTCACTTTAGCTGTTCTAGTAGCTTAAAGGCTCGTTCACACTGCCATTAAATGAGTTGAATTTGCATGCATTTCCTGTGTTTGTCAAATGAATGGTCAGAGAACTCGGTGTACATTCGTGTGATTTGGTGGCAGTGTGAACGAGCCTTAACGAGATGAGTTGTTTGCCTTATGACAAGAAGGTTTTAGATTCGAACCCCAACTCAAGCTGGAAATTTGTGACCTTGAGCAAGGTTACTTAAACCCCGTACTGCTCAGTCTCACCTAGCTTAGATTGGGTACCATATAGTGTGAGCTAGGAAAATTTCGTGTCGGTGTCCCAGCGTCATGACTGAACAGTTTTACAGAGCCCTCGGATGCGCCACGCAGCTCAAAATTTAGTCGGATGCTTCAAGTATTTCGTGTCGGTTTGCTCTCCACTTTGCGCCTATTTAAACCTCTTTCTAGTTTTTGCCTTCAATGCCAACAACCATATTTACCCGCTTAGCGCAGTGCTCCTCGTCTGTAATCGGCTGATCAAAAACTCATTTACATTGGTTTTGTGCTGATTGGTGGCGCCACACAGTACGGATAGCTTTCTAAAGCTGAGCTAAATCTGCAGGAGGGCTGTAGGGGCACTTTGACGCTTAAAGCGACATCGTCCCACAACCAGCGACGGGGCATGACTGTCCATTGCGCTGACTCCTGAAGCGCGTTCAGTCACACTAAATACGGGTATAGACACACACACACACACAGGCCGGCACATTCACATAGGGTGTAAAAACCGGTAGTTCCAGGCATGTAGACCCTCTCTATGCCTTGGGGGTTGCCCTCATGGGTGTAAATTGCACAACTGGTCCATAGCCCAACCAATTCATGCACAAGGCCCCAAATTAATGTGACCCTGCACACGAAACCGCGCTAGGGAAAATAGCCAACCTATAACGCAGGATCGAACCTGGGCCAGTGGCACACTAGGCAGACGCGCTAGACCGCCGAGCCACTCGCCGGCGCCCTGCCCCTCAGTCAGTCAAGAACAATTTTTCACTGTCTATGCTCGTATTCTTGGCTTTTAACTTGCATCTAAAGAAACCAGAGAGCTTCGATTCTGTGCCCGGCCCTTGGTCCCAAAGACGGTCTATTTCTGGAAAGACTATGAGAGTCCACTGATTGCGACGCCTTGCAAAAATATGTATTAAGCTGCATTCAATTCTCTCTTATAGACGGCAGCTCACCCAGGCTGATCTGGGTGAACCGGACCTCATCAGACATATCCAGCCGGTTCCAAACTTGCACACCGGAGACGCGATACACCCGCTGCATGTCCAGCATCCACCAGGGCACGGCGTCATTTCTAGTGGTCGAAATGCACTGAGAACCGAAGGCATAATGTCCGTTCCTGTTGCCGTTGTAGGCCATAATGGCTACTTGACCTTGCAACTCTTCAGAGGAAGCTCTGATCCGGGGCTTCGGGAGAAGTATCGTACGAGCTTGAATTCGAGAATGCGATAGTGTTAAATTATGCTTGGGGTCGTTTATTACTAATCTATTACTTTTCGAGCATAATTTACTTACCGTCCACACTGTAAAACGAAACGAAGTAAACAATTAAAAGTATTGCTGCACTGTCCATATATTTTTACGAAGATGGCTACAGGCAATACAAGCGTAACTTTAACTGAGCTTCCTGATGTCTGTCGGCAGTTAGTTGAGAGCTGGCTCTATTTAGGAGGACCCCGGTTGATGCTTTTATTTTCAGTTTTCATCCGCTATATGACCACTATTGGAGCTGTTTCAAAACCAACCCCCTTCATTTTCCCTTCAGTTTGCTTTATCAATATAGAATGCCGCTACTCTATGACTAATCGCATAGGGCTTAATGCTCTCTGATAAGTGCAGTCGCTTATGTTTCCTCGATGCTTTGGCCTGCAGGGTGGGTAGGCGCACCTCGTGTCGGCTAAAAGCCGATGAGGCTTTTACCTCCCAACTTGTATAACCTCCCCACCTTTTAGTCGCATGATTTCAGCGATGATACTTCAGCTTGTTTTGTGGCCCATGGTAACCAGAGGCAGGTTAGTTTTTTTTAAATCAACTCATATATGCAAAGAGAAATTTTTTATTTCAATTATTTCAATAGTGAATTAGTGAATTTACACTGTGGCTCCTGCAGTTTTTGGGCATAATAGATGGAACGCCTCCACACCCAGAGGTTGAGCCATACATGGGTTGATTCATACAGGTGGCTATGTATGAAAATCAGTTCTGAACCTTTAGAATTTGGAAAAAATCAAAATTAAACCGTTTTTTACTGTAGTAAAAGCGTGGGCCTATACCTTACTGCTAACTGATACAAAAAGCGTCAAAATATTTTAAAACCTTGCATTACAACCGCTCGCATAAGCCGCCTTTTTCAGTAAGAAATCTTCAGGTGATTTTACCGGTTTGTGCACCCTATGTGAGTTCGTGACTGGGTGCCGGCTCTTAGTGAGCTACTGCTCCTCTGGGGACTTTACTTCCTGTCATTGCTAAATTCAATCGGTAATCAAGAATGAATTATCAATGATGAATGAAAAATCAATGTGATTCGTCATTGAGGCGTCTCTTTTTTTCGGCGAAATCAGTTTTCCAGCTTTTTAGTACGTACACGTACATGTATATGCGATGATTACTACACGTACATGCGATGATGGCTACACGTACGTGCGATGATTACTACACGTACATACGATTCTTGTAGCTAGCAAATTTGATTGTCAAAAAATTTCATATTAAAGCTTAATTATAAGGTCTGTCCTGCAGTCCAAGGCCCTACCAGACCGCAAGAGGGCGAGGGTTTGTGATCGAGACTGTCCTGCTGTACAACGCCCAGACCTGGACGTGCATCGGATAAAGACTTCAGTTGTCCGTGTGCAGCCACTGGCGAAAACTGATCGCTTGAAGCTCCGCTTTAGGGAGGAACTCTGATTTTTCTGTTATTTTTTAATTTTTTGTCGTAAGTACGAGGGGTGCTGCAAAAGTTTCCGGACTAATACTCACCATGACTATAATTTATGTCGGATTAAGTCAGAATTTAAAACTAGCATTTTAACTGTATTTTATGATTTTATAAAATTTCAAAAGAACTGGACAACGCGGTACAAAGTTATGTGTCAAAAGAGACTCAGTGATCAAAGTCGATAAATACGATTTTTGAGTTGCAGCTACCAATCGCTGTCACTTGGAGTTGTGGATACCAAAGACGCTCTCCATTTCCCGCACCGTTGCCGACAGATTTTCCTTTAACAAGGCAAGCACAACAGTCGCTTTGTCCTCACCTGTACTCGTGCGAGGACACCCAGATCTTGGGGCATCAGCGACGTGGGTGACACCATCAGCAGCGAGTCGGTGATGCTCAAAAACTTGTGTGCGACCCAGGGAGTGGGCACCAAACGCAAGACGCACCTCATCAAAAGTCTGCGTCGCTGTTTTGCCCTGTCTTTGACGTGCCATAATGAAATGTCGCTGGCTCTCTTTCGACCCGAACTCAGAGGGATTTTTCGGTCGACTCATTTTCGTTTTTTTGGTGAATGCAAAATCGTATAAAGAGCTGCAAAAGGCTGCAACTTCTTTTGTTCCTCACGTAGACAGCTTTTAACCGCGCAGCGAAAAAAGTCAGGACAAGTTTTGTCAAGTCAAAATCGTATATACACAATTTTTCAGCCAAATTGAGCTCAAATTATCCCCACCACGAGTATTAGTCCGGAAACTTTTGCAGCACCCCTCGTAGTTAAGTTAAGTTAAGTTGGACTACTTAAGATGTCCTTTACTATAGCATGTTGCACCCATCTAATAAATGATTCCCAGTGTTCCTTTATGTTAATAACAACTTAAAAAACTTTTCCGCGATTAGACCACGTGAATTAGAACTTTTTTGCGTGACCCGCTTCCAGCCTCATCTAATGTAAATATAATCGATTTACTCAGCCAGTAAACTTAAAAATGTGTTTCGGCAGGCAATTAGGGCAGCAAATAACAGAAAATATCAAAGAGTTCCTCCCTAAAGCGGAGCTTCAAGCGATCAACTACTTAAGATGTCCTTGGCTATAGTAAAGGCCGAAAATACACTTATTTATTATAAATAGGTGTATTTTCGGCCATCTTGTGCATGGCCTCCAAGTGGTCCGGTGAAACCATGAAACAAAACACTGAATCTCTATGTCACCAGTGTAAAATCGGCATTTAACTATTTGAAGTGTAACGTTCTTTTCGTCTGGTAGTCCCCGCTTTCACCTAGCTTGTGGTAAGGATTTTTCTGCCGATCCTATTTTATCAACGTATTTTGGCGTAACGAAATTTATGTGCAGCTCGGCATTCCAGAAATTATTATTGTTTGCTTTAAAATAAAAAAAATTACATTTTGGCAAATATGAATCAATTAACAACGTTTTAAGAGCTTCTTTACTAAAATAGATGTTTTAACACTTATTGTATTTTGAATTGTCCAAAGCGAAAATGAACTAATTCAACTTTTATGAATTGTGCAATTATACAGAATAAAACTACACCAGTAGAACATTTTTAGCGCACTAGAAAGGGTTGTGGAATCGGGTTACGATTATAATATAAGAATAATCATTTGTCAGTATAAGTGCTTTGTGACACTATTTTTTCCAGTAAGTATATTATGTATATTTTTATCTTTTAATCTTTTGATACTTTCCCTACTAGGCCTACGCTATTACTATTGCACAGGGCAATCTCCTTGTTTACTGCGTTCAATGATGTTAAAATATCTTTCCCCAATATTAGGCGTAGCCAATTTGTCAACTAGGTATTTCACTTTTAGTTAACAAATTTTCAAAAACTTTACTTAATAGCTATACTATAGCTATATTTTTGTAGGGCAGTGGCTACAGTTCCAATACCAGAAGTAGACCTTAATTTGCTCAGCTAGAGTTCCATCTCTACATGTGTAGCGATTCTGTCCGAACCCTTGCTGGAGGTATGGAACTCTAGTTAAACACAATTAAGTTCCGCAACTAACTGAACTATACATAGTCAAGCAGAAGCAGAAACAATTAAACAGTAATTGCCTGCTAACTCTACTTTAATTTGCATAAGAAAGTCTACAAACTCATATATTTAATGTCACATAACTCTAACCATTATAGATAAAGCTCCATTAGGGACAAGAAAACTTAAGTTCTGCAAGTAACCAATGGAACTATAGGCTTTAGCCAATCAAATTAAGATTCTAGTTAGCTAGTGGAACTATAAGTGTAGCCACTACCATTTTTGTAGATATTGCTAGTGGATAGACTAGACAGTAAAACAGTTACTAGGACAATGCAAAAAATTGTGTTGTTTAGGCCCCTATATTCCATATTGCAGAAGGGGGGGTATATGCCGGAAATTTCCGGTGTACACTTGCTCAAAACAAAGGTTTGGTGTACACTTTTCAGAAATTGGCGTACACTTTAGAGAAATTGCCATACAAATGGCGGGAAAAGTTTGTGGGACCTTTTTTTGGTCCTTTGGTATACATTTTTTGATTTTTGGCATACATTTTTAATATTTGTGATTTTCCCTCCGGCGTACACCGACAATGGTCCGCAATATGGCCTATATTTAATATTGTTTAATAAATGCAATCATAAAAACTAATAAATTTCTAGTATTTATCAAATCAATTTATTTCACAATTTTTAACTTTTAATTTTTTAAATTGCACAAATTGCAGTGCTTATCTAAACAGTTCTATTAGAATAATATTTTGCTTATTACCCAGAATATTGCCAAGATAGGCAGACTACTATGCAGATAAAGCTAGATTTATTCCAATGAAACACTATTGAGATAAGTGCAATCTCTTTCATTTTGTGGCTTTGTCTTACGTTCATTGGCTATTAATATATATATGATTATATGTTGTACTATGAATATAAATATTAGTAATACTATAGGTGTTTCAAAAAAAAATTATCCTTAAAAATTCTGTGGACATCTAGGTTACCCATGGTTGCAAAACCCAGGAATAGAATGATAAGTCACCTATTATCCTATTATAGATAAAATAGGCTATAGCCTGCCTTGTATTAGTATTAATATAGGTAAGTATTAATATAGGGTAGGGCACACATAGCTATGGAGTACAAGGAGCAAGACAATAAAAATAATAAGTTTAACCATTGACAGAAATAAAAAAAATTATTTTGTTAGTCTAAAATTGGCCTTCAAATATCTGGATTGTCATATCCTTTTATTCTAGAAGTCCTTGGTTAGGATTTATTATTTCCCCCACCCTTTGGAGGCTTTATCCACATGGTAGGCTGCATACCTAACCACTGCCTTTAATTACAAACTACTAAAGCTCTTTTAACTAGGCCTATTAAAATATTTTATCTTTGTCACTTGTGACCTTGAATTAATCACTAAAATTTAGTAATCTAATTGCTAACCATATATATGGGCACTAGATAGTGGCATCAAAGCTAGCCAAATAATATCCAAATTTTAAGTTGCACAGCTGATTTGAAGAAAAAACCTAAAGTAGAAATTATAGCACTATCCTACGTAAATAGAAATTGCATCAATCAAAGTGAATTAAAATTGCACAGGGCCTGTTAGTATATATATATATATATATATATATATATATATATATACTAACAGGCCCTGACCTATATATATATATAAATCGATTAAAAAAATATTTTTTAAATTAAGTTGTTCATGTCATTTATGATTTGCAGCATAGATAATATGTTTAAAGGCATATAGACAGTTTAAAATAAAAAACAAAGCAAATGTTTAGCAATCTATAGTGAAAAATATTGTTCACAGAAATCAGGCCCTTGAGTATTACAAAGCAGAATGTAGTTATTACAAAGAATGATTTTTTGTCTGTAAAATTTCTATTTGATTTTCTATAATACAAAGCCAGACTTATAGAAATGTATTTTTCACCCTCCATACTTTCAGAATTGCCATGACAACTGACCTAGTGTAACTAAGTTTAGCGCATATCACCAACCAGTTATTGTTTTTTTCTACAGCGCGCTGTAATTTGGTCCTGAAAGCAATTGTTTCATATTGCCTAAACTTTTTCTTATCAAAATTCTGGAGACAATTTCACTTGGGGATCGAAGATTATCCCCGCAGAGCTTCATTACAGCCGGCTTTAATGATCAGCAGCAGTCGCAGCGAAATGCAGCCAATTCTTCTTCAGGCTTAGTGCAGCTAAACACTAACTGTGCAAATAAATTATTGGCCAGCGTCCCTGCCCATAGTACTAACAGTAGTAGCAACAATCATCGGTTTCTGCCTTCTCAAACCAAATGGATTCCGCCTGTACAAGTGAACAAAGCCGGATTAGATCAGGAGGAGCGACGACAGGTTATTGTTAAGAAAGTCAAGGGGTAAGTTCTGTTGTTTAAGAGTACATTATCTGCTTCTCTTTTTTGCATTGCTTTTCCTGCTTCTTTTCTCTGATCCTCTCGAGTTTTTGCCGCCGCTTTCTCTGATCCTCTCGAGTTTTTGCCGCCACTTTCTCTGATCCTCTCGAGTTTTTGCCGCCGCTTTCTCTGATCCTCTCGAGTTTTTGCCGCCACTTTCTCTGATCCTCTCGAGTTTTTGCCGCCGCTTTCTCTGATCCTCGAGTTTTCGCCGCCGCTTTCTCTGATCCTCTCAAGTCTTATCCGCCGCTTTCTCTGATCCTCTCTAGTTTTTGCCGTGGCTTTCTCTGATCCTCTCGAGTCTTATCCGCCGCTTTCTCTGATCCTCTCGAGTCTTATCCGCCGCTTTCTCTGATCCTCTCGAGTCTTATCCGCCGCTTTCTCTGATCCTCTCGAGTCTTATCCGCCGCTTTCTCTGATCCTCTCGAGTCTTATCCGCCGCTTTCTCTGATCCTCTCGAGTCTTATCCGCCGCTTTCTCTGATCCTCTCGAGTCTTATCCGCCGCTTTCTCTGATCCTCTCGAGTCTTATCCGCCGCTTTCTCTGATCCTCTCGAGTCTTATCCGCCGCTTTCTCTGATCCTCTCGAGTCTTATCCACCGCTTTCTCTGATCCTCTCCAGTCTTATCCGCCGCTTTCTCTGATCCTCTTAAGTTTTAGCCATCGATAATTTTTATCCTCGATTTTTTACCCGCATTTCTTAGACCCTCACACTGACAACAATATTTTAATTCGCAGAATACTAAACAAACTAACACCGGAGAAGTTCGACAAGCTTTCAATCGACATACTCAATGTTGGCATCGAGTCCAAACAGATACTTAAAGACATCGCCCATCTAGTATTAGAAAAGGCTTGCAATGAAGTAAAATTTAGCGGCTTATACGCCGATCTGTGCTTGCGATTGTGCTCGGACGCTCCGGATTTCGAATCGCCGCCCCTTAATTCAGTCCGTGGTCGTCAGCTGCCTAATCAGCATCAACATCAGCATCTCTCAGTTGGAGCTGCAGCGGCTAGCAGTTTTGGCCTGCTATTGCTGGCCCTGTGCGAGACCAGATTCGAAGCCAGGCACCGCGTTCTAGATGACCTGCCAGATTTTAACAACCCAATCGGCAACTCTAACGGCAACGGCGCCAGTAGTAACCATGGCAACGGCGGCATTGTTAGCGAAACCGAAACCGACGAACAACGCCGACAACAGATTGAAGAAGCAATCAGTCGCCGACTCGGCGCTCTTGTCGGTTTATTCAGATTTATTGGCGAGCTCAGCCTTCGCGGCCTGGTACCGGAGCCAGTACTGCACCGCTGCATCCGCCAATTGTTGGCCAATAAGAGAGGACCGAATCTGCCAATGGATATGGAATGCCTGTGCACCCTGCTGCTCATCACTGGCCGACGATTCGACACGGGTCCGGCCGTCAACTTGTTCGACCAATATTTTGTTAGATTGGGAAAAATTATGTCGGCGACGAAGACAACAACAACAACAACAACAAGTACTACTGGACGAGAAGGAGGCGGCGGGGGCGGTTTGCCTCTTCGCGTCAAATTCATGCTCGACGATCTATTGGAATTGCGTCGCAACGCTTGGGTGCCCCGTCGGCTTGGCCAACAAGTCGACGTTGATCGGCCGCGTATGATGGAAGAATGGCGCGACAACGGCGCCAGCTTGTCTATTAAGGAGCGTCAGTTTGTTCAGCCGCAGGCGCAGCAGCAGCAGCAGCAGCAGCCGCCGCCTCTGATGAAGGAGGAGCCGGTGGCGTGGCGCAGGCCGCATCAGCCAGGCCTGATTGCTGCCGCCTCGGTCGGCGGTGCCGAAACTGGCTCTGTGACGCCGTCATCACCGCCTACTAATACTACTATTAATACTAGCAGTAGTAACAGTGGCGCCAATAGTAGGTCGAATGGTAATAATACGTTTGGACCGAAGCTTCAAGCGCTAGGCCGACTGCCTCTTGTATCGTCTAGACCGCAGCAGCAGCAGCCGCCGCAGCCCCAGTCGCAGCCGCCACCTCCTCCCCAACAGCACCATCAGCAGCAGGGCGGTGGCGCAATTTTAGCTCCGCAAACTGCCGCTCACCTGAACCGTTGGCAACAGCCAGTTGGGCCGCCACCTAAGCCGTTAGCTATGCAGATGCAATTGCAGCAGCAGCAACAGCAGCACCAGCACCAACAGCAACTACAGAAGCAACATCGACGCAACGATATGCCTCTGATGTCGAAGCCTAAACAGACGTTCACATTTGAGCCGGCTTATTTTCGTCAGTTAACAGCCCGGGGCCAGCAGCACGGGAAGGGTCAACAGCAGCAGCAGACGGCTTCCGTGAAAAAAGAGGAGGCGGAGTCTCCGTTGGTGAGTTTTAGTATAGCGTATGGGATATTTAGATGTTCACTACTTTCCAGATCCCAATATTGTTAAGTCCTTATATTTTCAATTTGTTCGATCAGGTGCTGGGATTGATTGCCCACCCTAATTCTTACAGATCCTCTGGCTGATCCTCATCCTCCCAGATTCTCAGATAGACCCCCCTCCCTTCCAGATCCTCCGATTGACCCCCTCCCTCCCAGATCCTCCGATTGACCCCCTCCCTCCCAGATCCTCCGATTGACCCCCTCCCTCCCAGATCCTCAGATTGACCCCCCTCCCTCCCAGATCCTCAGATTGACCCCCTCCCTCCCAGATCCTCAGATTGACACCCCTCCCTTCCAGATTCTCAGATTGACCCCCCTCCCTCCCAGATCCTCAGATTGACCCCCTCCCTCCCAGATCCTCAGAATGACACCCCTCCCTTCCAGATCCTCAGATTGACCCCACTCCCTCCCAGATCCTCAGATTGACCCCACTCCCTCCCAGATCCTCAGATTGACACCCCTCCCTTCCAGCTCCTCAGATTGACCCCTCCCTTCCAGATCCTCAGATTGACACCCTCCCTTCCAGATCCTCAGATTGACCCCCAACTCCAATAATCCGCAGGTAATCGCTGCCAGAGACATCGAATCCCTTGGCAACCGGCTTTGGTCGGGCGATCACGCCTGGGTACGCGATCAGCTAATCAAGCTAGCCTGGCCAGCCGAACGGCCTGAACTGCTGGTAAATCGGCTTCTTGTGTCCGGCATTGAGGCCGAGCCAATTAGCGTTGTTCGCTTGCTCGAATCGCTCGGCAGTAACTCGTCTGCTGCTGGCAAACTGAAGCCGATCTGTCCGCCCGGCTCCGTTCTTGGTGGCCTCCGACAGTACTGCGACCAGTCCATGGCCTCGCTGGAGTCCACCGGCGTGCCGTTGGTTCGCTCACGCAGCGCTAAACTGGTCGCTCAATTGGTGCTGCTGGATCAGGTTCGTGTCTTCTGCTACCTATTCTAATCCCTAGTGACTGAGGATTCTGATCCCTAGTGACTGGGATTTTAATCCCTAATGACCCATAATGATTGAGGATTCTGATCCCTATTGGCTGAGGATTCTGATCCCTAGTAACTGAAGATTCTGATCCCTATTGACTGGGGATCCTGATCCCTAGTGACTGGGATTTTAATCCCTAATGACCCATAATGATTTAGGATTCTGATCCCTATTGGCTGAGGATTCTGATCCCTAGTGACTGAAGATTCTGATCCCTATTGACTGGGGATTCTGATCCCTAGTGACTGAGGATTCTAATCCCTAATGACTCCTAATGATTGAGGATTCTGATCCCCTAGTGACTGGGGATTCTGATCCCTTAGTGACTGAGGATTCTAATCCCCTGTGACTCAGGATTCTGATCCCCTGTGACTGAGGATTCTGATCCCTAGTGGCTGAGGATTCTGATCCCTATTGACTGGGCATTCTGATCCCCTAGTGACTGAGGATTCTGATCCCCTATAAACTAAAGATTATGATCCCAATTGACTGAGGATTCTGATCCCCTAGTGACTGGGGATTCTGATCCCTTAGTGACTGAGGATTCTAATCCCCTGTGACTCAGGATTCTGATCCCTAGTGGCTGAGGATTCTGATCCCTAGTGGCTGAGGATTCTGATCCCTTAGTGACTGAGGATTCTAATCCCCTGTGACTCAGGATTCTGATCCCTAGTGGCTGGGGATTCTGATCCCTTAGTGACTGAGGATTCTAATCCCCTGTGACTCAGGATTCTGATCCCTAGTGGCTGAGGATTCTGATCCCTAGTGGCTGAGGATTCTGATCCCCTATAAACTAAAGATTATGATCCCAATTGACTGGGGATTCTGATCCCTAGTGGCTGAGGATTCTGATCCCTAGTGACTGGGTATTCTGATCCCTTAGTGACTGAAGATTCTGATCCCCTGTGACTGAGGATTCTGATCCCTAGTGACTGAGGATTCTAATCCCTAGTGACTGAGGATTCTAATCCCTAGTGACTGAGGATTCTGATCCCCTAGTGACTGGGGATTCTGATCCCTATTGACTAAGGATCTGCATCCTCAGTAGAATCATATTTCTGAAACAATGTTTAACAGAACTCATGCTCATCCTCATTCTGTGCCCCACCCCGATCCCCAGGTCTCCCTAGCCGACTGTTTCGCTGTGCTGCGAGGCGGCCGTCACCATCCTCTCGGCCTGCTGCTCCTCCAGCAACTGGTCGCCGCCCGTTCGTCCAACTGGACTCGAACTCGCCTGACCGAATCCGGCTTGGAGCTGGCCGACCTGCTGCCCGACGGCGCCGACCTCCTGGCCGCCGTTGAAGAGCGCGGCCTAACTAGCCTGGTGCCGAAGCTCAAACTCCTTGAAGATCTTCGCCGAGGTCGCGTCGGCGTTTCGCCCGACGATATCGCCGCCTTCCTAGCGGACGCCGATGCTGAACTGCTTCGCAAGCCGGAGTTCGTTCACGCTTTGGTGCATCACGTCTACAGCGCCATTGAAACTGATCCAGCTAGTGCTGAGCACACCGACAAGGAGAAGCTGGAGATGGAGAAGGTGAGATTCTACGATATTACGTGTAATCTCTAATCCCTTTTAAGCATCGTTTTAAGTCTTAATAATGTGTCAATGGGCGTTCCAACACAGGCTCGCCTCGGCCCCTACGTCCACCTCTTGACTGGGCTGGACGGCCTGGAGCTACTTAACGGCCTTCTTGTGCACTGGGGCCGCGCTGGCAATCCCCCAGCCGCCCTGCTCCGTGCCTTCATGGCCGTCTACGATTTGGACATTTGCGACGAGGAGACCATTGTGCGCTGGAAAGAGGACGTTAATCACGCTTATCCGGACAAGGGGAAAGCGCTGTTTCAGGTTAGTTTCTAATGACCTTCTTTGTTATTGAGTTCGAGATTAAATTTAACTCAGTACACTCAAGAATGGCTCATAAGTTACACCCGAGAATGGCCCGTTAAGTACACCTAAGAATAGCACATAAAGTACATTCAAGAATAATCCATGATGCACAGTTAAAAATGGCCTATTAAGTACACCAGAATCGCCTTAAAGTACACCTTAGAATCGCCCCTAAAGTACATTCCAGAATAGGCCATAGAGTACATTCGAGAATAGGCCATGAAGCACATCCAAGAATGGCCTATTAAGTACACCAGAATCGCCATAAAGTACACCTTTGAATAGCTCATAAAGTACATCGAAGAATGGCCAATTAGGTACTACAGCGAATCGCCCATAAAGTACATTCCAGAATAGGCCACAAAGTACACCGGAGAATCGCCCATAAATCACACATAAAAATCGCCCACAACATAAACTTGATAATCAAGCTTAGATTTTCTCTTTTCTAAAAGTACCTCAAGGTTTTAGACTTAAGGGAATCGCTGCTTAACTCTCATAAAATAATCCCCATATATAGAATTTTACGAATCCATTAGTAGTATACACTAAAAACGCTAGAAATCTATTTCCCCATTTCAGCTCAACAAGTTCCTCAATTGGTTGGATCAAGCCGAGGAAGAATCGGAGGATGAAGCGGCTACACCCGCTAAATAATGAAATCCCCAACAATAAAAAATGTGTTTTCATAAACTAACGAGCCTAATTTGTTTAACTGTCATTTTAAGGTTTTAAACTTTTTGCTTTGAATGGCGAAAAAAACACGAGTCTTTTTTATTAATTCATTTGCCTATTAATAATAACGTTGCTTCTTCCCTTATCTTTTTACCTAATTATTTGTTAATCCAGTTTCTCTCCTATCAAAGTAAAAATTTGTTTTCACAGTTAATAGACCCTGCTATGCGCACAACCACTCTAGGTGTTTAGTCTTCTTAGCTAAAACCCCCGTTTTATTTCTAATCCCCAATTATATTTATTCAGTTTTTTAATAATTTTTTTTCTGTTTCATATCCTACCAGACCACTGTTTATTTACCGCTTTCTATCTTATTAAAGTTTACTTGTTTTACTATTGCTTTCTAATAATACGAATACAATTATTGTTTTATTGTTTTAAGCTTTGTCCACTTATTTAAACTAAACCATTAGAATGGAGAATTTTACATTGCTAATGTTTGCTTACCAAACAAACTGATGCGCAAGTTTTTTTTACAAATTAATAACATCAATGGCTATAATCCTTTTTTTCCTATCCTTCACTCTGCTTTGTTTGCTTTCATTTTTTCTGCGATTGGAAGAAAATTGGTATAAAAAAATAAATTATTATTGTGCTTCTAAGACACCGAAATGCGTCGATTCTCAATGAGCTCAGCCGCTAGAAACGTTTTTTGTTTGTAATATTATATTATTTTTATTTGTAATTAAAACAAAATTTACACTAGGTAGGTTACTGGTTACCCGTATAGAAAAAAAATGGTCAGATTTCGCATGCGACCGTGATGTGTTCGTGGATGGTATCCAGTTGCCGTAATGTGACGACCCATTTTATGACCATTTTTGGCAGGGTAACCCCGTGACCCTAGAATTGTGACCGTTTACTGTAGGGTAACATTGTGACTTTACATTGTGACCGAATGAACACGTCTAGTTGTTTACTGTAGGGTAACATTGTGACCGTCCCAGGCACAGTCGACGGCTTCTGTGTGACCCTGGGGGGACGGTCACAATATAGGGTCGCAGTGAACCACCCTAGGGTCGCACACACGGTCTCCATCGGTCACCAAATATACACTTGTACAAGGAACAAACTTTATGTATAAATATAATGTACAAAGTCATGTCACGCAGGGTCACAAGCGTTACAGGTACGGTATCAACTGTGACCACCTTTTTTATACTGGATAAGTTGTACCATTCCATAGAGAAAAAGTCAGCTACACTTTATCTACACAATTTTCGTGTAAAGTCACTCATCGTCGCACAGTTGCTCGACTAGTTGAAACTCGTTCAGGCTGAGCACTTTGGTGCTGACGCCGTAGCAGGTCATCGTGCCGTTCAGACTCTTAGAATCCGTGTTACCCTGGCCCAGATGAAGGCATTCAAAATTGTGTGGGGAATAAACTCCCCCAGCGATTAGCCGGTCCGCAGCAACTGCAGAGCCATTGACAAAGTAGTGCTGATTGGCAGTTCCGTTAAAATTGAATCCAATGAACACGTTGCTCTGCATATTCAAATTCGGGGAGTTGTAATTGTATCCGAAAGTCGAACCATTTCGCTCCAAGTAAGCCGTCTGCAAAGTGACTTTTTGATTGAATTTGTAAAGTGAGTTTCCCGGATGTTGACTTTCGCATCGGAGAAATCTGTGATAGTATTGCAATCTGAAATTCATTTTAGCCGAATAAAGTGATCATGAGCTAAACTGACAGAGTCCTTGCAAAGAAAGATGGAGAAAACTTACATTGGTAAAGAGCTGCTATGCCTAACTCTGGCCACAACAGAGTACTGCTTGTCAAACGCCAGAAAGTTGTGGAAACCGGGAGTTTGGGTGCTCAGGTAGGAGCCGGTGTGGCCCTTGAAGTGAGCGCCTCCTCCGTCTATTGTCACGTCGTGAGCAGTGAGGCAGAACTGTCTCGGATTGGCCTCGTTGTTCACACCGCTCCGAGAGAACTTGTAGAACAGCTTGAGCTTGAGCTGAGCGAGCACGGGCTCTGCAGCAGCTGGAATGCGATGCTCAGTCAGTGCTCATTGGGCTCGCATCGGACTCAGCAGCAAAAAGCAGCAGATGCACAGCAACTCACCGCAGTCTCCGCACAGCACGTCGGTGTACTTGTAAGACTCGCAGTGGGCACCGTCAGTCCATTGTTCGAGTCAGGAGCACGCGTCTCCATGGAAACAGTGTCGGGTGAGCTTGTCAAAGCGGAATGCGTTGCAGGTAGGCAGTCGGGAGCAGGAGGCGGCGCACTGCAGGTTGCTGGACAGCTTGTGGGGCAGCAGGGAGGCGGCTTGGGTGGGACACTTGTTGACGAGCTCGAAGGCCACCAGCTTCGCTGGAGAGCCAGCGGCAGCTGAGCTCAGGCATTCGATGATAGGGATGATGAATACTAAAAAGAGAGGCATTGAATGGTGCGAATTCAGTATTTTTTTGTATACAATACTCGTAATTTAAGGTGTCCTAGAAGGCTTTAAGTTGCGAGGATTTTTAGAATTTATGTTTCCATCCGATAAAACTAAAAACAGAGTCACCTTTTCATTGGCTACAGATTGTTTGATTGGTCTACATGCCATCATTGCCTTTTCCTCGTTTTTAGTCATTTTCTAATCATCAATGTCTTTAATTTTTTTTGCCAAGAAATATGGCAATGAAACTTCTTCCACCGTGAGATGCCAATCAAATTCAGAAAAAAAGTACTGCTTCAATTTGCAACAAATCAGAGACGGATACTCTGGTTGGGGTTTCGGAATTGTCTTAAAATTGTTCTCCCACGCACGCGGGGCACGCCTGTGCTGTTTAAGACAAACTGAAACATTTCACCTGCATCTATGCTTATTTTGCATGTCTTCATCCATCCTCCTTTTCTGTGTAGCGTATAGCCTTAGATGGAATCCCAGCTGCACCCCTTACTGCAGAGTCATGCAGAACTTGTCACGCCCCCGGTTAGTGCTCTTGTGAAATCTTGATGCATGCACTATCGAGAGAAGCGAGCTGAGTGAAGTGCTTTACAAATTTCGGGTTGCCTATAGTTTTTTCAGGCAGTGTAGGTGAATGAGGTCAAAGATACGAAAAATTAATATTTTTTATTACATTTCTTTTATGAGCATAATGAGTGCTACGAGCGTAGTAAATATTTTTCATTATGATTTACAAGTACCAATGAAGCTTGCCTTTAAGCTTCATTCTGTGTGCAACAGTTTCGTCATTTTTATCATTATCGCAAGAGTGTTTTTTGGTTGCTTGCGTGGATCACAAACCAACGAGATTTCCTGATACTGCACATATACTACTCAAAGCGGCCACTTGCACACTGGTGTACATGTGTTAGAACATCCGGTAAAGGTCAGACAGTGTACATAAATCCTGCGCTAGCCTGCCCTGTACACCACGACATGCTCTTCCTCTATGAGCTAAGAAGACCTTGAAATAACCGAGTTTTTGTCACTAAACCTCCAACTTCATGACAGCAAAATAAAGAATCAAACAGAAAGATTGCGAGATGCAACGCACAAGTTCACAAATGATTCCAACCGCATTGGCTGATCAGCTTGACACCCTTAGAGAACTTAAGGCGCGATAATTTGGTGCTTATTGTTTGGACAATCAGAGAGTATTCTATTAAAATTTAACCCCGAAAGGTTTACTTGTCAATTACAATTAAAGTTATTTAGCTTCACCAATGTCCATCAAGACAGTTCAGACGGATAAAAACATATTCACTTTTTGCATCAAATGAAAATCGGTTAAAATATTGATGAATTGCTTCGTAGAGTTATTAGAAAATTATTGGATAATTTTTTGAAGTTTTCTGCTTCTTTTATTATACGAGTATTAGCAGATCTAAAAGAAAAGCGCGTAAAGTACCAACGTATTTTAAGGTTTAAACTATTAATCCTTTTTAAAGTACATATTAAGTTTACATAGTTGTTTCTATTTATAGAGCACAGGCCGCAAATGCCCAAGCCTCAGTTCGATCACTCTAACCAAAAAGTCAAGTGCGGTATAGCAAAGGCGGTGCGTACAATATTACATCATTTGTTTTTGATTGGTCGGACAGCGAAGGAGGATGGACGAGATCTACGATGGAGAG
This sequence comes from Macrostomum cliftonense, assembly GCA_950096795.1. Classification (NCBI taxonomy): domain Eukaryota; kingdom Metazoa; phylum Platyhelminthes; family Macrostomidae; genus Macrostomum; species Macrostomum cliftonense. The sequence goes on along the minus strand of CATNEM010000285.1, from coordinate 313,332 downwards.
AAATGTAAGCAGATAAAAACAACAACAGCCAATCATGGGCCGGAAAAATAGGTATATTGGTATAAAATGGTATGGCCAGTCAGCGCTATTACAAGGAGAACAGCGCAAGCAGTGATAGGGTGCAAAGTCTGTCACAAAAACAGTGACAGGGCAATCAGGGTGACTAAACCGTCAACAATGTTAAGTAATAAGTACTACTAATTTTGTTAATTTTGATAAAAATACAAACGAACATTCTCAAGATTGTTACTCATTGTCGCACAGACGCTGGGCAAGTTGAAACTCGGTCAGGCTCAGCACTTTAGTACTGAAGCCGAAGCAGTACTTCGTTCCGTTCAGGCTCTTAGAATCTGTGTTACCCTGGCCCAGATGGAGGCATTCGAAGTCTTTAGGCGAATATGAGTGCGCATTGGGATCAAGGCTGGCGGCAACAAATGAGCCATTCACAAAGTAATGCTGATTGGCGGTTCCATTGACGGAAAATCCCACAGAGATCTCGTGCTGCAGACCGTTACTCGGTAGGGCAGATGGCGACTCAGAATTAAATCCTTGGACGGTGTTGTTTTCCAAGTAGGATGTTAGCAACATTAATTTGTCGTTGAATTTATAGAATAGATTTCCGGCATAATGCGTTCCACAGCGCAGAAATCGATAATAGTACAGCCATCTGAAATTCAAATAAGGCCACCAGAAATGACTAACACATGTTATTTCGGTGCAACTTGCATGCCAGAATTCACCGCCAAAACAGTGGTACGCATCTCACTTACCTCGGTTTAGCGCTGTCAAAGGCGTGCTTAACGCTGATAAAAACAGAGTACTCCTTGCCGAACGCCAGAAAGTTGTGGAAACCGGGAGTATCGGTGCTCAGGTAGGAGCCGGTGTGGCCCTTGAAGTGAGCGCCTCCTCCGTCTATTGTCACGTCGTGAGCAGTGAGGCAGAACTGTCTCGGATTGGCCTCGTTGTTCACACCGCTCCGAGAGAACTTGTAGAACAGCTTGAGCTTGAGCTGAGCGAGCACGGGCTCTGCAGCAGCTGGAATGCGATGCTCAGTCAGTGCTCATTGGGCTCGCATCGGACTCAGCAGCAAAAAGCAGCAGATGCACAGCAACTCACCGCAGTCTCCGCACAGCACGTCGGTGTACTTGTAAGACTCGCAGTGGGCACCGTCAGTCCATTGTTCGAGTCGGGAGCACGCGTCTCCATGGAAACAGTGTCGGGTGAGCTTGTCAAAGCGGAATGCGTTGCAGGTAGGCAGTCGGGAGCAGGAGGCGGCGCACTGCAGCTTGCTGGTCAGGTTGTGGGGCAGCAGGGAGGCGGCTGGGGTGGGACACTTGTTGACGAGCTCGAAGGCCACCAGCTTCGTTGGAGAGCCAGCGGCAGCTGCACTCACAAACAGTAGGAGCAGAAGCAGGATGGAGACCTTGGCCATGGTGGTTATGATCGGTTTAAGCCTTATGCTGTGCAGCTGCGAAGATTTTTATAATGCGAGTAAGGTAGCTCAACAAATGAAAACCGGATCATTTTATGCTTTGAAGACAATCGATCCATTTGATGAGCAAATACGACAAACTGTGTGTGCCAAGTTCTGTCGTTTTTTTCCTAGAAGCGGAATGAAACGACTTTCAGCTGCTCTTTCCTTCCTGCCAAGGAAGGGTTGCCAGATACGGAGAAATGGTCTTTTTGCGCCAAGAAGATAGACAATGCTTCCATTAGTGACAAAAATGCCTCATTGTAATCAGACACATTAAATGGCACCATTAGTATCTTTGTCCAATGTTTTTCTCAACAGGGTAAAGTTAAAATATGTTCGCCATTGTCAATAAAAACCCGAGTTAAGCTGCGTTGCACGTGACCTAGAAACGTTAAACAAAATTTCACATCGATAGACATGTGTATGCTGAAAAATTTCCACGTAGCTATAAAGTAAATTTATGTAAAATATATTTCGCTAAAAATAGAGTAAGATTAGTTGCATAAAAATCATTTACAGACGATAATGAGTTACAGGCGCAATTTCGGATAAAAAAGTTTTTTATTGTAATTTAAGTTTGAAAAAAATAAATTTAATAGATAAAACTAATCATAAATTTTAAAGTAGTAAAGGTCGTACTTACATGCCTTACAAACTGAAACAGTGTATGAATGAGTTTGAATATGTACTGTGTTATCACACGTTTAGTTGTGGTAACTGATGAATTAAAAAGTCACGTGATTGTCCAGCAATAGTTTAGCCATACCCAGAACCGGTTTATTAAGTACTTGTGCATCGAATGAAATTTTGAACTGAGTGTACAGAATAGCAAAATAGCCGGCCAAACCTGTCAAAAATCGAGAGTTAACGAGAAGATAAATCGAAATATGAAATGTCGTTAGACACTAGAAATAATGACAAGATAACACGTAACTTATGCCCATAATCAGTTGATTTATGGGTTTTTGCCCCACTAAAATTAAAATTTTAAAACATTCTTAGCCATTCAAACACTCAAAAACTAAAAAAACCTGTCCACTAGTTCATTCAAACTCAATGCCTCAGTGAACCCGGCTACTTACTGTCAATCAGATTTCGACCTACATGTAAGTGTCTTCACTTCAACAATCTCAGCCCGTATCAATCAAACTTGAAGTCTTTCTGCCTCAAAGCTGGCCTCAAAGACGCAAACTCAGTCATCTCCGCACAGTCGCTCAATTTCAGCGAACTCAGCCAGTCCGAACGCTTTCAGTCCAAGGCCGTAGCAGGTGATGCTGCCTAGGAAACAACCGTCACTTTGACCGTAATAGCCGAGCCTTAGGCAGTGAAACTCCTCAGCTCGCACTGGAGAAGATCCGCTGCTAACTTTAGAGACAATGGATAGGGTTCCATTGAAGTAAAAATGGGTCTGCCTCGTAGCAGAGACAGTCAAACCAAGGGACTTGAGGCGCGGGATTTTAGACGTCTGGAACAGATTCGAGGAGGAAGAATCAAGAAATCCAACACCTTGGTGTTGAGTGCTCCAGGCTGCAAAGTTGTAGATAAAACTGGCTTTACGAGCGAATGTATTCGACGGCCTGATCGTGTCGCCCGAGCACACTTGGTAGCGATGGTAAATGCGATTGCTGCGGGAGGATTCCGCTTGACTATTTGGGGAATGGATGTTGCCCGTGTATTTAAAAGATTGATGCGTTTCAGCATCGCTTAAAGTGTCAATTATATTTAGCGCTTTATTTAACCGTTACCATAAAATATTGGCAGTTTGATTTTGCGGTATTGTTCTTCCCTTGAGATAAATTTTCCTTGAAGCTTAGTTTTCAAAAAAAATTTCTGAGTAGTTAGAAATGCAAAGTATGCTCGGTCGGTATTGTACTGGCGTACTTTGATAGGAACTACTTTGGTACTGCAGTTAAAACTGCTAATGACGAACCCACGGCTCACGGGGGCAGAAAGGAATTAAGGTCTTAAATTGGTGAACTGTCTATCTTTGCCCATTCAAGAAGTCCCATTTTCTAAAATCATGTCGGTGACAATAAGCTCGAACGCCTCGCTTCATAAATGCATATTGTTAGCTCGTAACAGGTAAATGTATTTGCCAATGAAATCCTACTTGAAAAATCTCTGATTCGCGGGAAAACTCACCCGTCAGACGCAGCTGACGCAGAAGCGCACTCGCAATAGAAGTGAACCTGAAACAGAATCCGAGCGTTCCTGTTTGGTAAAACTATAAGAGCTCCGTCCTATCGACTATTGAAAATCCTGAATCCATCCATGGCGATGCCTTAAGCAAATAATAAAAAAAATTTAGACATTGGGATTCTAACTCAAACAAAGGCGATTAAACAAAAGCCAAAGCAACTTTGCTGTGTAATAAATTGTGCAACCAGGTAGAAAAATTCCAATCTAGATACAAAACCATCAGTCATGATTTTCATCAAATTTCAAGCTAAAGCAGTTCGAGTCTTAATTCTTGCTTGCTTGAGTTTGCCAACATCTGGCTCTCCTGCTAACCCGGCGGCCTTCGAGCTCGTCAACAAGTGCCCAACCGCAGCCGCCTCCCTGCTGCCCCACAAGCTGTCCAGCAAGCTGCAGTGCGCCGCCTCCTGCTCCCGACTGCCTACCTGCAACGCATTCCACTTTGACAAGCTCACCCGACACTGTTTCCATGGAGACGCGTGCTCCCGACTCGAACAATGGACTGACGGTGCCCACTGCGAGTCTTACAAGTACACCGACGTGCTGTGCGGAGACTGCGGTGAGTTACTGTGCATCTGCTGCTTTTTGCTGCTGAGTCCGATGCGAGCCCAATGAGCACTGACTGAGCATCGCATTCCAGCTGCTGCAGAGCCCGTGCTCGCTCAGCTCAAGCTCAAGCTGTTCTACAAGTTCTCTCGGAGCGGTGTGAACAACGAGGCCAATCCGAGACAGTTCTGCCTCACTGCTCACGACGTGACAATAGACGGAGGAGGCGCTCACTTCAAGGGCCACACCGGCTCCTACCTGAGCACCGAGACTCCAGGGTTCGAAAAGATACTTGGAGTCGGATCCACCTACTCGACTTTTGCTAAAGTGCGACATGCCATGAGTGATGGGTGAGTTGCCTTTCTCATGTGATTCGGGGATTTTTCCTGAAAATATTTCATTCAAAGACCTACTCAGCAGGCGCCAGTACTACAGTCGGTTCCAATCGTGTGTTGGATCTCGCGCTGGAAGCTCGCTCATCAAGAGAGACCTATATTTTTACGGATTCGCCTGGCTGTCCATCAGCGGACAAGTCGGTGAGAGGACGTTTGGGTATTCAGCCAGATTTCTACCAAACGATGGCGTAGAGCACCTTCTGTCTGCTGGCACCACCTTCAACCAGACCGGATTCGAGCACGTGTATGAGAACGGGTCGTTCGTTGGACTTACATCATCTAGCAGAAGCCCCCTGAACTCATCAACCGCAGCGTTTCAGTGCCTCCGACTCGGCTACTCATCTAGCAGTGACGAGTGTCTGAACGGCACGATGTTCTGCTTCGCTCTGAGCACGAAACTGCTGAGTGCAGACGAGTTCAATCTACTGCAACAGCTCTGCAAATGATTGTGCAATGAAAAACAACGTGCATGGGAATTAGTAGTGACAGCATGCAGTTATCAGCCAAAGTAACTTACTTTGGGGTTGTAGATAGTCTGGCTGAAACTTCAACTTTTTTAGGCATGTATCCATTCAAGGGTGTTTTTTTGTCGTTTTTGCTACGGAATAGGATTCAGTTTGCTCCATTTTTGTAGCCTAATATATTCTAGGCTAGCAATATATGTTTCGGTTTGTTCTTTAATAAAAGCTCTCTATTATCCTACCCTATGCTTGCGACTTCTCACTTTCTTAGCGTCTCGTGTTCTTTTTGATTGTGCTAATTTTTACCTTATAGAGGACTGGGGTTTGGGAGCTGGCTAATTTAGTAGCCATGTAGACAGCCATTTGAAACGTGCAATTCCAAAAGACGGCACTGAAGGTATGATCCCAAGATTTTTAAGTGAGCAGATAATACTACTCTCAAACCTATTTACTATCAGTAAAATGTTTAGTCTTGTTATCTCTTTCTTACTCTTCTGGTCATGCGTATTCGTTAGTGTGAGGATGAAGGATGTCGATCGCTTCCTCTTTTTCTCCACAGTCTACTCTGTTTCATAAAAGTGAGGAGTTGTAGCCTAGTGGCTAGGGCGCCTGCCTCATGACCGGAAGGTCGTGGGTTCGAGTCCCGGCCCTAGGAGACAATTTGTGCCCTTGAGCAAGGCACTTCATCCCGCATTGCTTCAGTCCACCCAGCTGAGATTGGGTGCCAGTTTGAACTGGGTAAATTTAGTGTGGGTGTTGCGGCCCCTCCAGCCCGTCAGGCTGAAAGCTGTACACAGCACTCGGATGCGCCGCGCAACTAGCTGCGGCTGTGCCGTGGGCTGTACATCTGATCGAAAGGTTGGGTGTCTAAGTTTATTATTTAGTTTAGTATTTTCATAAAAGATTAACTGAACGCTTTGTTAAGCCAAAACGTTTGAGTAATTGTATTGAATAAGGGGAGGAGCGGCTTGGCAGCTAGCGCATCTGCCTTGTGTGTCACTGGTTCAGGTTCGACCCCTAATGGTCTCATGTTTTTTCGCTAGCGCGGTTTCGTGTGCAGGGTCACATTAATTCGGGGCCTTTTGCACGAATCAGATTGGCTCTAGACCAGTCGCGCAATTTACGCGTAATGATGGTAACCCCCAAGGCATACAGAGGGTACATTCCTGGAACCGCCGCTAGTAGATCCTATGTGATTGTGTGACTGGCTACTATTCTGGATGTCCTATGTACACCGTGTGTGAGCATAAGCCAGCATAAGGTCTCTCGCAAGCCAACCTATGGAGTACTTGTCCCTGTGGGTGCTTAAGGCGGACCCAAAGGCCGCTGGACAGACTAAGCAATGGTGCTGTATTGTTCACTCACCTATGTGAACAGGTAACTCTGGCTCTTCCAACTGGAAATCTCTGAGGGAAAGGAGGAACAGGATTTGGAGCTGCCTATATTGCGGCTCTCTAAGCCCAAGGTGTCGCCGTGCTGATCGGCTCTTGGCATCGGAAATGGTCCAGTCGCGAACGGCCAGGTGACAGTGGTGTGGGCCAGCCTCGTTGCCGGATTGCTTATTTTGTCTAGATGGCTCACCGTCTGGCCTGGGTGTGACGGCCTGTCGGGTACTGACCTCGTCTCACGATCAGCGCCCCTACATGTTCCAGCAAACGGCTTCAGCCGAAAAATTCAATGAAACCGTATCCTCGGACCCGGCCAATCGAAACGTCGCCAGCGGCGCGCTCAATTAAGCGTCTCCCGGTGCTCCAACGTCGGCAACGCCCAATCTGGGCTGAGGAAGCAGAAACCAATGTGGCGCCCTCGTCCGTGTCGGAGGACGACGCCTGTGAGCGCCCTGCCAGTTTGACTCCTCACCTCCAAGGCAAAGCGGCCTCTGCTCCTACCGGGCTTCGTCATTGTCGGCGAGGACCAGGACCTGACTGCCTCGAATGCAATAAGAGAACAAGCGCTAACCAAGCGTCAAATTTTTGCCTACCAGGTTACTCTGGAAGCAGTGATGTGGCTGCTTCTGACTGGTTTGAGGCTCGGACTCACCAAGAAGGGACCGCATCCCATAGCGGCCTAGGGTATTCTGGCGCGATGGGAAATGCATGCGGAGTTTGCCTTTGCCCTCCGCTGATGCGGGGACCTTGGAAGCTTCGAAGTATACTTCAGGACGTACCCTCAGGATGACAATGCTTTTACACTTGTCCTAAGGACTTACCACTCAGATATAGTATATTTGTTACCAAGTCACTCAAATTAGGAGCTCTGTCCCGCAAGGAACTACGAACACCTGGTTGCTGGTTAGTTCAACGCTTACTACACTCATTGGGGCGGCATAAATATTAACCACAGAGGTAATGATCTCTTTGCCTTTATTGTCTCTACGACCTTTGAGTTCTGTGACTCGGGAAACACTCCTACGTTTGATAACGGTCGTTGAACTCGCCTAAATGCTTCTGGTAGACCTACCTTTCCATGTTTAGGCCAGCTGATGCGTACTCTGGCCTCACGAGTATCTGGGCAAGGACCATGCAGATTAAGATATGTCCCCACGCTCTAATGACAGTTCTGCGGCGTGTGTGCCGGATGTTCTCTAGCGACTTGTTCCATTGGGTACCCTTGTACGCTCGTATTTTTTTAGCAATACCCTTGTATTTGTTAGCCATTCTTAGCCAGACTTACCACCAAGATCCTCTAACTGAGCGGAGAAACGGAAGAAGGGTGACGAAATGCCTACTGAGGGTGCGCCAGTGCAGTGAGAGCTTATTAGTGTCTTCCTATGTAGCTTAATTGGGGCATTGCATGTTTAAAAAAAGTCTACAGAGCTCAAGTTTACACCACGCTACTCAGTAATTTTTTCACTGCACCTTAAGCATAGTCCCTGATTCGACTGTGGACCACCTTCCTAAAAGCACGAAAGATCCCGGAAATCACGAGCGGGACACGTGTCTCAACACATGGAGAATTAGCTCTCCCGATCGCAAACGATTTTTTGCTGCCGTGTCGTGGTAAGTGGCTACGGGGCTGCGGAAGCTCTGCATGAATACCGGATGACTAGAGGTGTCAGTCTAGGGATCCAGATGCGACAGCTAGGCCCGCGCGGTATTAGCCGCAACTGCAGGATGCCTAGACTGACACACGCTTGGTTTCGAAGCTTTTGATCCCTTCTCTTGCTCAAGCTGATGGGATCAGAAAAAAACCCGGATTCTACAGCAGAATTATGAAAACTTCTTAAAACCGGATTCTCCATCGTGCAAGAGTTTATCAGAAGCAAAGCAATAAAAACTTTCACTTACTACCGTGAAAGTCGATCAAAAACAGGAAAAAGATTTTTGCTGGATTATAAAGACATATTTTAGACACAGTTGGGCATAAGGAAACTACAGAACAAGTACGAGCGTAAGTGCACTTAGCCATGCTTGCATCAATGGATGGCTAAGACAGCACAGCAAAAAAATCGAAGAAAAAAGGAAATAACTTGGTCGAAAGAAGACAAGCTTTCTTATTCGTTGTGGCGCCTAAAAGACTTCCGTTGCAACAAAATTCCCGCAAAATCCAACCAACTTTCACACTTAAACAATCTCGCAGTTGCTGTTGTTTAGGTTTCAAAAGATGCGACTAAAAAGCGCCAATTTTCTATAAAAGGCAAAGCTAAGATAAATATTTTGGCGAAAAAATATGAGTAACTAGCAGTAATAGCACATGAACCGCGATAAATAAAGCAAAAAATCATGACTAAGCGTTTTCAAGTCTTAGCCACGCATTGGCTCTTGTTCTTAAGCATGATGGCTGTCACCTCGAGTTCCAAGGAGCTGCCGTACTTTGCCGCGCTGAAGATCAAAAGCTGCCCAACCGCAGCCGCCTCCCTGTTGCCCCACAAGCTGACCAGCAAGCTGCAGTGCGCCGCCTCCTGCTCCCGACTGCCTACCTGCAACGCATTCCACTTTGACAAACTCACCCGACACTGTTTCCATGGAGACGCGTGCTCCCGACTCGAACAATGGACTGACGGTGCCCACTGCGAGTCTTACAAGTACACCGACGTGCTGTGCGGAGACTGCGGTGAGTTGCTGTGCATCTGCTGCTTTTTGCTGCTGAGTCCGATGCGAGCCCAATGAGCACTGACTGAGCATTGCATTCCAGCTGCTGCAGAGCCCGTGCTCGCTCAGCTCAAGCTCAAGCTGTTCTACAAGTTCTCTCGGAGCGGTGTGAACAACGAGGCCAATCCGAGACAGTTCTGCCTCACTGCTCACGACGTGACAATAGACGGAGGAGGCGCTCACTTCAAGGGCCACACCGGCTCCTACCTGAGCACCGATACTCCTGGGTTCGAAAATATCCTGGGAGTCGGATCCACCTACTCGACTTTCACTAAAGTGCGACACGCCATGACTCTCGGGCGATTAACCTTTCCATTGCGATTTGGCAATTTCGCCTTAAATTTTTAAAAATTAAAAATTTTTATTTAAACATTAAAAATTTATTGCTATAATCAACTTTTTTAGGTAAATCAACACTTTTAGTTCGTACAATTTCGGACAATAATGTGTACCCAATATAGGTTGGTATAAAAGTTCTGAGCGCAATGCAGAGCATCCGTGTTTTGGCTCTCCACTGCTGACCTTCTCTGCTACAAGGCAGACCCATTTTTACTTTAACGGAAGCCTCTTCCTTGTCTCTGAGGTTAGTAGCGGATCTTTTCCAGTGCGAGCAGAGGAGTTTCACTGCCTAAGGCTGGGCTATCACAGTCTGAGTGACAAGTGTTTCCAGGGCAGCATCATCTGCTACGGCCTTGGACTGAAAGCGTTCGGACTGGCTGAGTTTACTAAGGTTGAGCGACTCTGCGGATCTGACTGAGTCTGTTTGAGGCCAGCTCAGACAGACAGACTTCAAGCTTGATTGACACTGGCTGACATTGTTGAAGTGTAGACACTGGGGTCCGAAATCTGATTGACAGTTTGAAAGAACTTATAACATTTTTTTAGATTTTTAGTGTTTGAATAGCTTGGAAACTTTTACTTTCAGCTGATTTGGGCAACCCATGAATCAGAATGATTATTTGATAATCTTGCTTTAGATCTATGACTTGCTTGTCCTGATTTCTTCCATTCTGTCCCTTACTCGAATTTTATATTGTAGCATAACTATCAATTTAATTACATGCTCGAACTTTTAAAAGTTATTTGGTGATTGATGCACTATTTATTTCAGTTATCAAAGCATGTACGCACGATATTTACTACTTTTAAACTTATGATTAGCATTTTTTCTCTCTATCAAATTTTATTAGTACTTGAAGTGTTCATACTTCACTGAAAAATATTATTTTCTTATCAAATTTTGGGCTTTAATGCTATTAGTCGGCAAATATTATTTCTAAAAGTCATTTTATGTTAAAAAAAAGGAGCCATTATTAAGGTCTCAGTAAAAAACTTCTCCAAGTTAAACTGCCAGAACTCAAAACGGTTCTTACATGCATGCAGTTAAAGGCAATAAACTGAGTTTTATCGACAATTTTGAACATTCTTTCAAATTTTTTCCACTGTTGGAAAAAACAGTGGACAAAAAAGTTAATATGATGCTTCTAACCATCTAATGCTTCCCTTATTATGCGGAAAATTTGTCACTAATGGAAGGATTGTCTATCATTTCGGCAAAAAAGAGACTATAGGCAGGAAGTAAAAGACAGCTAGAAATCGTTTCATTCCGCCTCCAGCAAAAAAGACGAAACTTTGCAGTGTCTGTCGTATTTGCTCATCAAATGGATCGATTGTCTTCACAGCATAAAATGATCCGCTTTACATTTGTTGAGCTATCTTACTCACACTATAAAAAGCTTCGCAGATTCATGGCATGATAACGCTTAAACCGATCATAACCACCATGGCCAAGGTCTCCATCCTGCTTCTGCTCCTACTGTTTGTGAGTGCAGCTGCCGCTGGCTCTCCAGCGAAGCTGGTGGCCTTCGAGCTCGTCAACAAGTGTCCCACCCCAGCCGCCTCCCTGCTGCCCCACAAGCTGACCAGCAACCTGCAGTGCGCCGCCTCCTGCTCCCGACTGCCTACCTGCAACGCATTCCACTTTGACAAACTCACACGCAACTGTTACCATGGAGACGCGTGCTCCCGACTCGAACAATGGACTGACGGTGCCCACTGCGAGTCTTACAAGTACACCGACGTGCTGTGCGGAGACTGCGGTGAGTTGCTGTGCATCTGCTGCTTTTTGCTGCTGAGTCCGATGCGAGCCCAATGAGCACTGACTGAGCATCGCATTCCAGCTGCTGCAGAGCCCGTGCTCGCACAGCTCAAGCTCAAGCTGTTCTACAAGTTCTCTCGGAGCGGTGTGAACAACGAGGCCAATCTGAGACAGTTCTGCCTCACTGCTCACGACGTGACAATCGACGGAGGAGGCGCTCACTTCAAGGGCCACACCGGCTCCTACCTGAGCACCGAGACTCCTGGGTTCGAGAAGATACTGGGAGTCGGATCCACCTACTCGACTTTTGTGCAAGTTCGGCACGCCATGAATGATGGGTGAGCTGATGGTAGTTTGTTTTCCCTTAGAAAATAGAGCTTGTATGAATTACTCCTTTCTTTTCAGATACCAATTCTACAGCCGGTTTCAATCACGCACTGGATCAAGCGTGAGCAGCGCACTCGTCAAGAACAACAGGTATTTCTACGGATTCGCATGGCTGTCAATCAATGGAGAAGTCGGTGAGAGAATATTCGATTTCTCAAGAAGCTTTCTACCAAACGATGGTGCAGAGTACTTTCTGTCTGCTGGGCTAACCTTCAACCGGTTCGGTTTTGAGCACGTCTTTGAGAATGGCTCGTTTGTTAAGAAATCTTCGTCCAGCAGAAGCTCACTAAACTCATCCCCGGATCCGTTTGAATGCCTCAGACTGGGCTATTCAGTTAATAATGCCTACTGTCTCAATGGTTCCATGTTCTGCTTTGCCCTGAGTACCAAACTTCTAGATGGCAGTGAATTCCACTTGCTTCAAAATCTGTGCAATTGATTGAGAACTACGTTGATTAAACAGCCCATCAATAAAATCGCAAAAGCCTACCGTTGCTTAGTCCACAGGACTCTTGCACACTTTAAAAAGTGCAGACAATTATTAAGGTAGCCACAATTGTGTCCCTCTCGGGCTGCAAAAAGATCAACAGAAACATGTGACAAAGCGAAACAGTTTAGGAGAAATCAAATTAATTTTTTATCTAATTCATACTTGTAGTAAACTATATATCTTAATGTCTCCCAGTTTTATTTTAAATGGAATGTTTAAAGTTAAAATTTATTCTCTGCTTGCATAAAACTGGTACATGTACCTCAAATCTGTTAAAGCTTTGATATGTGTACTCGTACGCTTATTTGAGCTCTACATGTTAAATTGCTACTCAAATAAATTCTTGCTTAATTTTTCGTTCTTTTCCTAAGTCCTTCTGTCCTTGTTTCAGAAAGATTTTCTGGCGACCTTAAAAGACAAATTCTTTCCAAATACTTTCCTGTCAAAGTTTTTTTGCAGAAGTTATTTCTTCATACATTTTAAAGTGCTTAAAAACCTTTGCTGGTCTCAGTAAATACCAACGTTTTTTATTCTAAAAGAACAAATGATTTATTTATTTTACTTATAAATTAAATTTAACTCACTCTGCTGCGAGCGCACGTGTACTGCTGAGTGGAAACGAGGTTAATCTACTACAGCAGCTCTGCGACTAATGCTTCTAAAAGCCGATCTTTTGGACGCAATAAGTGGAATGAAACAATTCTTTAAGCTAAAAAAGAATTTAAAACTGACGCAAGTAAACCAGTTACGGTCAAATTGAAACCAATTAGTTTCGTTTTTTACGGCAGATAACTTTAAAAATTTTAGGGTAGCTACAAAAATGCTTGCTTATTACGAGCAGGTCAAAATAACTTATTTTTTACAAAAAAGCCTTATTATTTTTATTATTAATTCCGACAAAAAAGTCAAGGAAGTTATACGTACAGACTTATTTGAGGAGATTATGTCGAGAATAGACAGTAAATAGGGGCAAAAAATACTAAAAATATTTTTACGAAGTTATCAAAAATAGATTACGTAATATGAAGACAGTTTGCACCATTCTTAGCCATTAAAATGCTTAGCATTTAATTGCAATGAAAATCTTCAATTAAATAGAAAAATAGGCATGGAGATACACAAGCTAGAGTCACAGATCAGCATCTGATCACACAGTCAATGGTTGCTACCCACGTGCTCAAGAACGCCCTGCCGAACCAACTGTTCCGTGTCACTGTGAAGCAGGTAGTGATGGCTGCCCTTCTTGAGATTGACTACACAACCGTCTTCAGTCTCTAGCTGACCGTAGTCTTGAAGGCAGCGCACTTCAACGAACAGACTTTTTGGCGGTTGCAGATTCACAGTGAGGTCGAATCCAGTGGCCTAAGGAAAAGTTGGAACATGAAATTTTATTTTGGTTTTGTAGGGGCAGCCGCAACTAGCTAGAGCAGCAGATAAGAGCTGCAAGATGATCAACTAGCTGCAGATAAGAGCTGCAAGCTGATCAACTAGCTGCAGATAAGAGCTGCAAGATGATCAACTAGCTGCAGATAAGAGCTGCAAGATGATCAACTAGCTGCAGATAAGAGCTGCAAGATGATCAACTAGCTGCAGATAAGAGCTGCAAGATGATCAACTAGCTGCAGATAAGAGCTGCAGGCTGATCAACTAGCTGCAGATAAGAGCTGCAAGCTGATCAACTAGCTGCAGATAAGAGCTGCAAGCTGATCAACTAGCTGCAGATAAGAGCTGCAAGATGATCAACTAGCTGCAGATAAGAGCTGCAAGCTGATCAACTAGCTGCAGATAAGAGCTGCAATATGATCAACTAGCTGCAGATAAGAGCTGCAAGATGATCAACTAGCTGCAGATAAGAGCTGCAAGATGATCAACTAGCTGCAGATAAGAGCTGCAAGATGATCAACTAGCTGCAGATAAGAGTTGCCAGATGATCAACTAGCTGCAGATAAGAGCTGCAGGCTGATCAACTAGCTGCAGATAAGAGCTGCGGGCTGATCAACTAGCTGCAGATAAGAGCTGCAAGATGATCAACTAGCTGCAGATAAGAGCTGCAAGCTGATCAACTAGCTGCAGATAAGAGTTGCCAGATGATCAACTAGCTGCAGATAAGAGCTCCAAACTCCTGGAATAGTGCGACAAAGAATCCTCCCCGCCACTCACCTGCATGTAGTGAGCCAGCATCCTATTGTAGCCGGTGAACCAGTTAATCTCCTCGTCCCTAGCGTTCAGCTGCACATTAGTTGGCAGGATGGGCCCCAGCTCCCAGCGCAATCGTCGAAGCTGCACCAAACGATGGTATAGATAGGCCAATAGACAGCGCTTGTTCCGCTCCATCACCGACTGTCGCAGTTGGATGCTGTTGTGCGACCGGCCCGCCCTCAGCTCCTTCTCCTGCGTGGTCAGAGCGGCATTGTTGGAGTCGGCCAGAGCTTCGCCAATAGCCTCGCGATTCTGCTCGAATAGGGCGTCGATTTCGGCTAGCAGGTGACGAACTCGATCCTCTTCGAATGGCGGCAGGCCGGTTGTCAGGCCGCGCTTCAGATCAGCAATTAGTCGGGTGCTCTGATTGGACAGCATTGCTAGCTGGAGGCGTTAGTATTGCACTATTTATAGATACATATCGGCTATTGCTTAAATTTTTATTTCGATACATATCGGCTCTAACCTACATTAGTGGCTTCGATACATATCGGCCACATCTTAAATCGTTAGCCTTGATCAATATACGCTTGATTAAAATCTTCAAAACTATAAAACCTAAACACCTGAAGCGCGTTCAGTCACACTAAATAAGGTATGCACACAGGCCGGCACCCAGTCACGCACTCACATAGGGTGTGTACAAACCGGTAATTCCAGGCATGTACACTCTCTATGCCTTTGGGGGTTGCCCTCATGGGCGTAAATTGCACAACTGGCCCATAGATCAACCAATTCGTGCACAAGGCCCCAAATTAATGTGACCCTGCACACGAAACCGCGCTAGGGAAAATAGCCAACCTACAACGCGGGGTCGAACCTGGACCAGTGGCACACAAGGCAGACGCGCTAGACCACCGAGCCACTCGCCCCTATCTTATATATTATAAGCTATATTATATGGTAAAATTAATAGATTAGATACATATCCAATGCTTAATTAGATAGCTTCGATACATATCGGCTGTTGCTTAGATAAATAGCTTTGACTATCTCTACTTAATAATCTACGATACAAGAGCAGCTTTTTTATCTATTTATCGATACCACGTTTAGTTCGATACCATTCATAACATATTGATTTACATGGATTACTCGTAGATCGGTCTGTTTATAGATTTGTGAAAAAAATTAAAAATCCGAAAACAAATTTTAAATTAAGAAAAGAGGGCATAGATTATATTTAATGCAAATAACAAAATAGATATTAATAGTATTAATGCCATAAAGACAGGGCAGCAAACGCAAAATCCCGCGGGGAAAATGCTTTGAAAAAAAAATGTTCGAAATATAAGTGAAAGTAGAATTTAGTTCTAGAAGAAAATGCTAATTTGGGGCCTACATAATAAAGCTGCATATTGTTATTAGAAAACCATTCCTTACTTAAACAAGGAATCAAAAAATAAATAGGAAGCTTTTAAAGATTGAAATCGATTTCCAATAAACTGAATGAAAAAAAATGTTTTAAAAAATCGAATGAGCTGCGCTTTCATCAACGCATAACAACAATTAAAGTTTGCAATCGTATACTTTGTGGATTTTTAGCAGTTTACACATGCCTATTAACGCACGTGTAATATCCTGGTTGTAATAATTAAATAGGCACTGAAAATTACTGCAAGCATTTGGTAGGTAACTAACTTGATAAATTAATCTATCCCTAGACGCGCAACGCTAGATTCTGTAAATAAGTCAGTTTACTTACTGACCTACTATTAGTAGACACTGCAATCAATTCAGTGATATTTTTTAAAGTTTAGCATGAATATCATAGAATTAGACCCCTGACACCGCAATTCGATTTATGCTGGGATGCGAACTTGCTATTATCTATTAGAATTTAATTTCTAAAGAGAACCTGCTACTGCTACTAATAGTAGTTTCAAATATTGCATATATTAATTAACTTTAATAAAGCGAAATAATGTCGGATCACTCAAGATTCGAACTCAAATCGCTTTCATCATGCAAGCACGACCTTTAACCACTGGGCCAAGATTTATCCACTATACGATGCGTCCTAATGTACCTTTAAACACTTAAAAAACTACTCGACATTCTCATCGCCGCAATCGTCGGCAGCGGCGTCGCTATCGTCGTATCGATCTTCCTCTTGCTCCTCGTCGTCGGCGACTTCGTCATCCTCCGAAGTTGACGACACGTCGTACTCTTCTGGCCGACGAACTTCGTCCATCTCTTCGCCTTGAATGTTTTTTAATTTTAGTTGGCCAGGCTCGAACGCGGCGGCGCAGTTGTGCTTAGCAACTAAAGCTCGAACTCGATAGATAAAAGTTTCCAATGTTCGACGCAGCGGCGGCACCAGAGCCGATGTTGGACCGTCGTTGCGATCTTTGCAAGTGTTTGCCACGGCTTGCAACTGACGCGTGGACATTTGAATCTGTTTTAGCAGCTTCACGGCCGGTTCGCTGCGACAACGAAACTGCCTGCCTAATAGGGGCAGGCCGTGGCGCATGAAGGCTTCCACCAGGGCTCGGCCGTGGCGCAGAGCGAGTGCCTAAATTAATGCAAAAAATTACTTTAGAAAATTAAATAACGATACATATCGGCTAAATGAAATAGATTAAATTTTTAAATATAAAAAATAGATAAAAAGATGTCACAAACAAATAATCGATACATATCGGCCATGTCGCTTTCCATCATACCCTACAAGAAAATATTTACAATACATATCGACATGCAGAAAGGAACTCCATTCTGTTTATTGTTGTACAAGCATTCAGAGAAAGCTAATTAAATAATAATTCGACACATATCGGAGACCATCTTAAGTCTAAATTTAATTGAAACACAAGTAACGACGAAGAAAACTAAATTTCGATACATATCGGCAAATTCCATAGAAAAATAACGACAACGCTATGAAATATTTATTCTCAATAAAAGGACAAGTTAATTTTTAAAAGCTTCGATACATATCGGCTAATCGAAAAAACTAAAGAAAATTAAAAAAATTACGCACCTGCAGCCGAACACATTCGGGCCAGGCTCGAAGCACCTCGAGGCCGGCGTGCAGAGCCGCCAGACTCTCCGGCCAGGCTCGCATCAGCAGCTGCTGGTCGGCGTCGTCTCCCAGGCTGAGGCTGTCCGAGCCGTTGTTACCCGGCTGGGAAAATAGGCCGCAATTTGATTGACAGTGTTTGGCCAGGTCGCCTAGCAACTGGGCAAACGCGTCCGGCAGGCTGGACCGGGTCAGGCTGGGACACACGGCGTCGGGATCGTCGGCTGATTCGATAGAAGCGGAGACGCCGGCCGCCACAGGTCGAATGTGATTGGTCAGTAGGCGGCCAATCAGAGCGGGCCGTTTCATTGGGCTGCGTAAGGAATTAGCAACTTAGTTTTAATTACTGTTTTTTATAAATAGATTGGGATTTCCAGCATCAACATCAATAATCATTTAAATAATATCGTTTCCGATACATATCGTAATATCAAGTAGCAACCAAAGCACATCCATAAAATATTTCTTTCGATACATATCGGTTTATCCCAAATCAACTAAGGCACATCATTAAAGTAGAGCTTTTGATCAATATCAATTTTATTTAGTCTGAGAAAAAAATCGTACGATAAGGCACATACGGCATTATCGATACATATCGGTATGTAGGCATCCTAACCGAAAAATTTTTTATTTAAAAATAGAAAGTCACAACTAACCTGGCCGCTTCCACTAGCAGCCTGTACACCCTAGCCAGCTGATCCCGTTTCTTGACATCCCAACGTCGAACTAGAACCTCGCCGCACCGCATCAACAAATCGTTATTAGGCGCGCCGAGAATGCATCGACACAGATTGAGCGCGTCTAACGCCGTCTCCAAACTCGGACAGGCGGACGGTACCAATTGGAAAATACATGTCGCCGCTTGCTTAGCAACTGTTGCTAAGGTACTAGTATCAGCCTCGTACTCGTCGGAATCTCGACGTTGTCCAGCCAACGGCAGCAAAGTCGGCAATAGCAGAGGAGATTTATC